>JAOBAS010000052.1:24416760-24440813 GCA_025311575.1 Elanoides forficatus
CAAAACTGACAGCCTACTGATGAGGAGAGGGGGATAATAATTCCTCTGCACCTCCTGGCCATGTTAGTACAGCCATGGTTGCCCTTGGCCTTCTCTGCTGCCAGGGCACACTGCTGGGTCATGCCCAGCTTGCTACCTACCAGCACCCCATCAGGTCCTTCTCAGCAGAGCTGCTCCCCACCCAGTGTGGTCCCAGCCCATGTCATTCTTGGGGTGTCTTTCTTCCCAGGAGAAAAACTTGGCATTTGTCCTTGCTGAACTTCATGAGGTTCCTGGCAGCCCACTCCTCCAGCCTGTCCAGGTCCCTCTGGATGGCAGCTGTAACAAAGAAAGTACCAACTATTCAGTGTAATTTGATGTCCTCTGCAAACCTGATGAAAGTGAATGGTGTTACTTTTTCAATTTATGCTATTTATTTAACAGTTGTTCAGAGGAAAAAGCTTACTATTTGTAAGAATATAAGTGAAGATTATATCTGATTATTGTCCTTGCAGGTGGGTGTGTATGGGGAATTTATATTTTTGATCAGCCTGGGGAATGTTCTTCTGATTACTGTTTTTTGGACAATATTTTAGCAAAGCTAGCTGTATGCTAAGATTGAGATTGTCAAACTATTTTGTTCTAAATTTTAGTGTATGTTTTTATATTTGACAGAAGAGTTTTCTAAACATTAATCAGAAAAAAATGTAACAGTATTGTCTGTTTAAGGGAAAAATGTCTTTTTGACTTGATGAGTCAATATTTATGTTTATGGATCAAATTTTTAATGGTCTATTTCAGCAACTTAAGTGACACAAGCAAATGTGTTGCAGTTAAATTTATATCTATCTATATCATCTATATATCTATAACATCTGTCTATATCTCTCCATCTCTCTTTCTATATATATTTATATCTATATCTATATCTACATCAGAGATTTAGAGATCACTGCGATGGGAGTGTTTAGAAGACAGATAACACAAGCCAGTCTACTTTAAAGCAAAGCTATACTAATTTCATTCATTAACAGCGCACTTCATGATAATATTTAATTTTTATGTATTTTTAATCACTATCACTCTGTACTTACTACAAATACAAAGCTGTCAGTCTTAAAAAATAAAAATAAAATTCTAAATTAGTTGTGAGTATTTAATATCATGGTTTACCTACTGTTAATATTGATGGCTGTGGTCCTTGATAATGTTCATTGTGGAGGTCAAGGTGATCAGATTTGACAGCTCCTTGACCAGAGTAATTGGAGCTGAAGTGGGCTTATCTTCTTCTCTGTTTCATCTTCATGTTTGATATTCTTATGATGTTTTCCCCCCTCTCAAAAGGAGGATTTCAACTGTTCTGGATACTGCTTCTCTTGGTTTCAGTTCACCTGAAGGTGACAAATAACAATGAAATAAGACAATATTTTATGTCACTCAAGTATCTATTAATTCTTGTGTAGTGAATAAGGTATTTATTAAATTAAAGGTTAGGTGTTAATATAGCACACATATACATCCTTATTTGGTCTGAATATATAATTCACAGCCTGTAAAAGGGAAAGTGCATAGAAAAGGGGTGAAATATTTTTAACATTGTGGTATAGCACAGATCACCGTGCTTTTCACTATGGATTCATGTCATTATATAGCACCATTTCTCTCCTATCACATTTGTGCTGCTAAATTTACAAAAACCTGTGTAACACTGGCATATTCCTCCAGACATACTGATGAGTACAGTTTTCTTTCAACTACTTCAAAAGTTGAGTCTCATATTGCTGAATCAAGATGTGATGTGGTGTGGTGGGTTGACCCTGGCTGGATGCCAGGTGCGCACCAAAGCCGCTCTATCACTCCCCACCTCAGCTGGACAGGGGAGAGAAAATATAATAAAAGGCTTGTGGGTTGAGATAAGGAAAGGGAGAGATCACTCACTAATTAACATCATGGGCAAAACCAGACTCAACTTGGGGAAAATTAACTTAATCTATTACCAGTTGACCAGACTAGGGTAATAATAAATAAAACCAAATCTTAAAACAACCTTCCCCTACTGTCCCTTCTTTCTGGGCACAGTTTCACTCCCAAACTCCCTACCTCTTTCCCCTCCCAAAGGGGTAGGGGGACAGGGAATGGGGGTTGCAGGTGGTTCATCACATGTTGTCTCTGCTGCTCCTTCCCCCGCAGGGGAGGACTCCTCACACTCTTCCTCTGCTCCAGCGTGGGGTCCCTCCCATGGGAGACAATTCTTCATGAACTTCTCCAACGTGAGTCCTTCCCATAGTGCACAGTTCTTCATGAACTGCTCCAGTATGGGCTCCTCTCTCCACAGATCCGCAGGTGCTGCCAGGAGCCTGCTCCAGCGCGGGCTTCCCACAGGGTCACAGACTCCTTTGGGTGCACACACCTGCTCTGGCGTGGGGTCCTCCCCGGGCTGCAGGTGGAGATCTGCTCCACTGTGGACCTCCATGGACTGCAGGGGGACAGCCTGCCTCACCATGGTCTTCCCCACGGGCTGCAGCTGGATATCTGCTCCACCGTGGACCTCCCTGGGCTGCAGGGGGACAGCCTGCCTCACCGTGGTCTTCATCACAGGCTGCAGGAATCTCTGCTCTGGCGCCTGGAGCACCTCCTCCTCCTCCTCCTTCTTCACTGACCTTGGTGTCTGCAGGGTTGTTTCTCCCACATATTCTCCCTCATCTCTCTGGCTGCAGTTTCTCTTGCACAGCAACCTTTTTCCCTTCTTAAGTATGTTATCCCAGAGGCACTACCACTGTCGCTGATGGGCTCGACCTTGGCCAGTGGCAGGTCCGTCTTGGAGCCAGCTGGCATTGGTTCTGTCAGACATAGGGGAAGCTTCTAGCAGCTTCTCACAGAATCCACCCCTGTAGCCCCCCTGCTACCAAAACCTTTCCATGCAAACCCAATACTTATGGCCTCATTGATTTAAATTGAAAACTGTGAGGGAGGGTTTAGCAATCTGATTTGTGCTACTCTTCTTTTACTGGCTGGTGTAATAATGCCAGAATTAAAGTAAATTTAAATGGAATAACTTCCAAAATTTTCAGGTAGCCATATATTTCTGCAGTATCCAGAAAAGTTTTAGTAGGTTTTCCATAGAGAATAAAAGAAATTTAAAATTCTGTAACAAACATTTTTCCCCTTTATTGACATGCTTAGAGATATTTCCTGTGTCTAAAATGCAGGCAAACATGGTACAGAGTGAACTTTTCTCATCTTTTGTATGTCTTCTAAGTATGTATGTCACAGAAATAGCTCTTGTCTTCATTACCTTAAAATCTATTCAGTCCCTACTCTAACTTCTTTTGATTTCTTCTTAACTTAAATTTCCAGTACATCATATATCTTACATATGTAGCTCAATTTTAGTCTGAAATAGCATAAAATTAACTTGCTCTCTAGATAATTATTAATTATTTTTTTGTAAGATTAAGAATTATATTTCTGTCAATGTGATGTATATTATGTTCCACCACTTTATTAATCATCCTGGAATTGATACAAACTGACTGTAAATAACCTTATCAAATATATATAAATAAAACAGATTTAGAAGTTTAATTAAAAATATACATCATTAATGGGTTTTGAAGGTCAAAGTCAGGTTATTATATCCCTTAAATGCTTTTGGAAATTCTGTTCTGAAACATTTTCAGGCATTTATTAGGTACTCTGTAGTCCCAGTTTAGGAGTTTCCCACCAAAGACAGCATTTGAACATAACTTCAGGCATGTACTTCCTTGTCCTATCTTGACTGAGGGGTTAAGACATGGCAATAACTCCATGTTTCTATTTAACTTCATAAGTATACATTATGTATATGCATATTCTGTTCATATATATGTATTTCTGTGGAACATGTCCTTAAAACAAGCTTTAAGATAATGACAAGAGGTGTAAAGTTTCATATTCTGCTTCTTCAAGACTGTACACAGGGACATGCCTCTCTTAAAGTACCTGTTCTTCCAAACTAGATAGGTCAAAAAAAGTTATAAATGGAAGTATAGAACTAGGCTTCTAAATATATATTTAAGCACCTCAATGTAAACGTCCTAATTTTCAGGCATCCTGACTGTCTATGAATGCCATTGAAATCAATATGAGCTGGAGAGATGGAGAACAAAGAAAATTTAATTTTAGATTTTTCAAAATTTTACTTCCTTCCTACTGGTATTTCTTTTATTTCAGGACTGCATGGTCCTGTTGAGATAGTTGTTAAGTATGGGATAAAATATAAAAGCATTGGAAGAATACCATTTCTTCTAAATCTTTTCCATGATAAATCTGTATAATTTTTTTCTGCATTTATAAATAAATTTATGTCTAGTTAATAAAATGAGTACTGTATAACGACTTCCCATATGAAATTATCTATAGTGAGAGAGGTCTTTTTTTTTAACATTACCCCAATACTGGTTTAAAACATGCCTTTGGAGCACAAGTCTCTTGTTTATTAGCTTGTGCTGTTAATTAGATGAAACCAGAAGTCTCTAAGCAACCAAAGCCCAGTCACTCATAACTTTATTCATTAGTGGGTGTAAGGTATTTCCTAACTCAGATCATGAGGCTTTATCAGTGCTAATCTACTATTCCTTCTTTTAAGCTTGCAGTATATTGGGAAATTCTAATGTGTGTTAATTAACCTCTTGAGTATGGCAATTTCCAGGTAACCAGATTAATTTACCCAACATATCAACCAGAAGTCTACTCTGCAGTATATTTTTTACTTTTTAATGGTTTTTAGGATCATGGAAACATTAAAACATTCATGACATTCTGATATTCAATAAAAGTGAGACTGCTGGAATTATCTCAGGTATTACTATTCATGCAGAATTATGCTGAAGTAAAAAACTAAAAAAAAAACCCAACCCCAAAAAAACCCAAAGGGACTTTATTTATTATTTTTATTTAACTGAGAATGTGTTGTAAAAAAATAATTTCCCACAGTACTCTTTCATAAGTCTGCCTGTTTAAAAATAGAAATTAACATCAGAAGCAGAAAAGATTGTTTTCAGATGATGTTTATTTCACAGGGTCCAAAAGTTTAGTGACGGAACCAGATTCATATGAAAGCAATAGGCCCTAAGTCTCTGTATTTTGTGCAGGGGGAAATCTTTATACAGGTAGCACCCCCTGAACACAAGGCAGGTTATAATGATTGAAATAACATCACCTTTGAATTAAGCACCAGGGGACCAAAGGAATGCATAGATCAGAATGAAAGTAAGGTGCCCGACAGATAATTAAAACATGAAATAGAATTCTGCGCATATAGAATGCACCTTATAAAAATCTGCACTTGAAATGAAGTCATAGATAACAATTAGAAAGACTGTTATTAACATCAAACAATTGTAATTAAAAAGTGTATAGCAAGACCATATAACTTCTTGATAATTGCATTTCTTACACAATAATTTTTAAATATCACAACTTGATTAGAAACATTTTATACTGTAGGAGTATGAATGAAATCTCTAATTAAAATTTCAAGCTCCCTTTGAATCCAGAACCCTAAGATAATATAAATACAGGTAGAAATACTGAAGTATTTTGGATTTTGTGTTATCCAACATATTTACAATACTGCTGGTCTTAATAATAATAATGAAAATGAATTGAAATGTATGTTTTCAACAATTCTTCTATGTAATTTCTTTGGAGAAAATGTTAACAATATTCCAGTGTTCTAATTAAAAGCTATTTCTTAAAATTGTAGTTAGAGTTCAATTATTAATTTATCTTACTATACTGTACAAATACTACATCAAAGATTAGTTAAACTGATGTGCTAACAAAATATTGCATCACCTTTCCAAGTTTAGAAAATATCACCAGAGATTTGTTCTACAAATGGGTACAACAGTAATAGTTGCAATGACAAATAATTTGTCATATTCAGAAGCTCTTATGCTATTTGCAGACCTCTGCAATTTTTCAAATTGATTAAAAGCTTCCATTTGCAACATTGATAAAGTTCTTATGTACAAAAATCTTTCCTGTTCACTCTTTGCCTCATGGGATATATTTGCCTAAAGGCAATATTGAATCAAATTGTGTTTTCTCAGACAACCCATATCCTTCTCTCTTTATATAAATCTTATGATACATTATTTTACTGGATTTTGCAGTTTTAGATTGCAGTAATCATAATGTCTGTTCTCATTAGAACTTTCTCACATAATTTTGAAAAATAAAGCTGCTGAGCCCGCATAAGCACAAAGCCCCTGATAATAAGACATTATAAATGAGAATTTTAAAATGTTTGGACTTATATTCAGATGAGGACAATGCAGAATTATCTTTCATCTATAAGGAAATGCTACATCAAAAAAAATCTCTGTACAGAAATAGCCAAGAACTGATTACAGCTTTACTATCCTTTCCTTCCATTTTTATTTAAATTTTTCTCTGTATGTTTGTGTTAAAATCATGTCTTTCTACTCATGACATAACTTTATTATGAGGTGTAAGACAGATAAACAGCTTTCTGTGAAGGCAGTGTCTTTGCTATTGATGGGTTTGACTGCCAGTGTAACATTCCGCTGTCATGGCATCTATTACATTTCTTCAGCAATGCTGCTCATCTGTCCATAAAACATTCAGCTTCCTGGGGTGAAAGGAAAGAAACAAAGAATAGTTGGGTTCTATTTAATGATGCTCACCAACGTAATGTGCATATTTTCAAGTTATCTTTATACTTAAAATGAAAACACTTCAGGATTATGAGTAATGAGACACAAAAATCACGCACAAACATATTAAAATGTGCTCTGTGATCACTTTCTAATATCAATGAAGTGCTTTACCCAGACAGTGCGAGACAGTATCCTATCAACCCTACAGAGACCTAGTATTATATGGAAAGTAATGCAAACTGTTTTTTTCATTATAAACCAAACACTGAAGCAGATAGAAATATCAGAGTGAAAAGACTGCCACTCATGTCTTTGCTGCATGATTCCTATTGCAGGCATTTGGGGTAGGGGGCATGGCGTAAATGTGTTTTGAATAAATTTGAGACTTTGGTATGCTAAACTTGCATCTAGAGTAGAATGAATATAAATATATATGGTGCTTTTGAAAAGAATCTAAAGTGTTTAATATCAGCTGAGTCATGTGGAGGAAATTACTGCTTTTTTAGTTTAAAGGTTTCCTTATTTTTTTGCTGCTTATCAAGCCATTACTGCAGTGTTTCTCTAGCATTACATTAAAGATGGAGTGCTCATTGTGTTAGTCCCGTTACCAAGCACTAACATAGTAGGTCCTTGCCAGCAAGAGCTACAGTTCACATCTGAACGTATCGGTTTTGATATTTGTTCATATTTTATAGGTTTGACTCAGTTGTATCGGTGTGGTTATGTTTGGCTTTGTTGGGAGGGCAAGGGGCTTTTTTGATTGTTTGGATTTTTTTTCTTTCTTAAATTAAAAACAATTTGCCAAGGACAAGCATGGGTCAGCAACTTTCTGAAGGCTGGGAAGCCAGGGGTCCCCAGGGGAGGCAGGGCAGGGCAGGGCCTGGCAGCCAGGCCTGTCCCATCACCACAGCCAGGGAGCAGGGCAGTCGGGGGCACCAGGGGCACCCCCAGCCCTGGGCATCAGGCACCTGCCTGGGGACAGGAACGTGCCAAGGTCAGGCCATGATATGGGCCTGTGGGTGGGCTCGGCTCCGGGGGGGGCCATGGCTGTGGGGAACTGGAGACTGGCTCTGATGCAGCATCACTGAGGAAGGAGCTCATGGTCCTGGGGGGCTGACATGGGGCCCTGGGCAGCACGGGGGGACTGGACAGGGGTAGTCAGGCCCTATTGGTGCAGTTATAAGAAAATTTGGTATATTTTAAACTAGTTATAGGACAGCTGAATGATGTGAAATATCTTAGATATTTAGGTAACTTTATTCAAAGTTATAATATTTATCATTCAGTCAAAAATATGTTTGAACAAACGTCCTTTTGCTTTTCTTACTGACCTAAGAATCACAGATACTAACAGGTTGTAGGTGAAACATCGTGTGGTATAAATCCAGCAGCTTTGGTTTTACAGAGTGTAAGTCCTACAGCTAGGACTTTTCTCCCTTCCAGCCCTCCCACCAACCCTGCCAAAAAAACCTGTTCTGTAAAAAATTCCCACTAACTACTTCAATATATTTTTGTTAAAAATTGAATATTCTGATATTTTGGTTAAAAATTTGGCATTTTGCTTTGGAATTGATGGTTTGTTGTGCTGTTGGAGTTTCAATTTAGGTTCTTTTGTAATTCATTCATCTATGTGAACCAATTGGTGTCATTTACCTTGACATCTCCTTTCCAGAGGACAGAGAGGTATTTCTACTATTTTATTATTTTGATAATAGAAGACAGTCCAAATGGGGCACCTGGTTCTATGAGGTAAGAAGAGCATAGTGAAGCCACACAGCACTCTGATATCATATCCTAAACTCTTTCTTTTTTTCCCTCACTTGCATATGCCCACCCAAATTAAATCTAAGAATATTGCTATAATCAAAATACTCAAAGTAGAAGTTTGTTTCTTTTAGTCAGAATCTATAATACTTATAGTAAGAAGGAAAGTTTTGATAAATCCTCTGCAAGAGATTCAAGATATCATACTAATTTTCTTATAAAATCTTTAAACTAACCTAAATTAAGCAAAATTAAATTTTGGTATATATTGGAGTCTTTTCTTCTTCTGAAAGTTACACTGAAATTTTGAAAGATATATTACAATCTTTTTAGGGCTATGGAAATCTGTTATTTCATTTCATCTTATGGCTTCTTCACTTTGTCTACATTTTCTTCTGTAGTCCCTATCCTCTGCAGTAGTGTTAAAACAGTGATATAGTTCAGATTTCTCATCATATTGCTAAATATACCTTTTTTATCCTTCCTGATACTGCCTTTTCTATTTTTGCATCATTTGTCTGATTCTTTCCTTGCCTATATAAGATGTTTTGTGTCTTTTGTCATCTGTCATTGTTGGCAAGACATCTAATTTTCCATAGAAGTTTGGGAAATTTATCTAACATCTGAAGCTTAACGTTTTTGTGTTTTGAAGCTACAGTACAGAAAACAGATTGTTGCTAGAGAACTTATATTCTTTCAATATGCAGAAACTGTGTCCTAATAACTATATAAAGCCTTCAACAAACCCTTGTCCTTTGCAATAATAAACTTCCTGGTTCATTAAATGCATTTTGAGCCAGTTTTACTACCAAGCACTTCAAAATTATTATTGTTATAAAGCAAAATTCCACTGTTTTTGAACACATGGACTCCATCTACTGCAACAGCACCAATTATAGTGCTTTTTAAAAATTTTAAATAAGCTATTTTCTTTTGTACTTGCTTGCTCTTATTATTTTAATCCATTTTATAAGCTTATCCTTAGGTGTTTGCTCACCCAGAATGTTAAAAATGGTCCAGGTTGCTCTGCTTGCACCCAAAACAGCAGGGAAAGAAACATTTTTGTTAATTTTGAAGAAATTATATTTAATCCTGTTGCATACCATGCTGTCTGTGCTGAAAGGTTTTGCAGTTACCAATGTTTCTCTGGCTTTTATCCTTTCAATTTCTTCCCACATACACTGTAGTTTCTGTTTACAGTGTTTCTTGGCATGGATCTGAACATAAACTTTTCCTTACATCAATTGTACAGTTTTTTGTGGCCTCCCGTTCTCAAAGAATCATAAAGTGATGCCCATGCCATCTGTTGTATTTGATATTTAGTTATTTTCTACCCCATCAGTTTAGTTTTACTGTTCACTTCTCAGTAATGATAGATGGGAAGATACTACCTTGCTGGAAAAAGATAAAAACTAGTAGACTAGTATTCCAGTTGGGATATTCAGAAGATTCATACTTTCTTTCTTGGTCTTTCTAGCTAGATATATGTGTGAACAATTTCTTTCTCTGGAGATTGTGGTATTTGGTCAGATGTCTCAAGAGCAGGTTTAATTCTTGCCTAAGAACAGAATGAAACTTCTTCAAAGATCATGAATTTTTTTTCACATTCGTTCCTTTTGATATAGGACTTCCCTATGAGACAATTTACACTGAAAATGTTCTTTCTGGGTGGTGTGTATGTTTCTTCCCTTTTGCCCAGTGGCAAACATAATCATCTAGCAACCAGACTATTTCTTTTTTGGTGCTTTACCATGATGCAAGGCATTTATGGGGCTAGGGTCTTAATTTATATATAATCACCATCACACCAATTTCTATTGTGGAGACCATTGCTGTTTCCGTTTTCCTTACTTTTCTTCATTTAATTACAGATAAATGGAGTTAGTTTATAAGAAAGAGTAAAGAAACCAGCAATATTCATAGCTATTTTTATACAGACATAGAGCTTTAAAGTAGAAAAAAGGAACTGAATAGACACCTTGTTAAATTTGGTTTTCATTCTCTATGCTTTGTAGATCAGTTTGTATCTTCTAAAATGATGTGCATTTGAAATAAAAAAAGAAATATGTATATAATAAATGCAAGAAATTGGCTCACATGATCTCAGTCTCTTCCTTTTCAACATCAAGAAAGAATTCATCTTGCCAGTAAGTGTAGAACTATAAATTGCATTGGTAGAACTTTTTTTAACGTACAGGTAATCATACAGCCAAAAGCTTCTTTCCCTAGAATTTCTCAGGATGAATCAGTGTAATGGAAACTTGCTCTATTTCCAGTTCTCTTCATGTCTGTTGTGCAATTACTGTATATTGCCTTGCTATACATGTCCTGCAAAGCAAAATAAATTAAGTAAATGCAAAAATAAGGCTGATAATATCATTCTAATCTCAAACGGAAAATGTAAGCGTGTAGATGTTATATTGGAGCAACGATTGCATTCACTTTACAGATTATAAAGTTGCAGTAAAAGGCTACAAGTCAAGAATGTAATTAAGATATTCTGAGTTCTGGTTCAGACAATTTTCTATTAGAAAATATTGCTTGATGATATTGTTTGCATGATATATAAAATATAAGCAATATACAATACCATAGAACTGTCTAAATGTTCATAGTAACACTGCATCTGCACGTAATGAAATATATCTGGCTATAAAAATTGGATGGTTTCTCCAATGATGGTTTCTCACCTTAGGGACACAGAATTAGGAAAAAAGGTAACAAAGGACCATTTACTACTGCTGCAAACTACTACCACGTGATCTCTTTTAAAAAACTTTCTAGCTTCTTCCTGAAAACCAATAACATTTCTAGACATGCCCTCAGAGGTTGGTGACCTGTAAAGATATTTCAAAACTTTATTTGTGTGGTACCTAGGAAATTTTGCCAATTGTATCTTAAGTATATTCACTTTCAGTTTATGCTCACTTTTCTTTCCACTAGCATTCTGCTTCAGTTTAAATACCTTTCTCCCTCTCAAGGGGAAGGAATCCTATAGTAAGCACATCCTTCTTATAGTATTTGCGCTTTCCTTTTATCCTTAGACCTCCAGCTCTTGTAACTATTCCCTGTTTCAAAGTTTGTTCAGAAGTTCCGTTAAAGGTAATCCAGTCTGTCTGGTCTTTTTCAGATGATTTTTTTTTTTCCTTCATATGTACTATTCATATCATGTGGAATTATCCTTAGGAAATGCAGAATCAAAATGAAAAAAAAATTCCTCTTAGGTTTACAGTTACGTGTTAGAATGGAAAAAAAAATATTATTGCTAAAAAGGTTAAACTCTGAGATCTGCTTCCTGCTGCAGTATATTAGTTACCATTTCTGCATCTTCAATCCAATCAGTAACAAGATTCTTCTTGCTGAAAAGTAAAGCAATAATCTTGTTTAGTTTAGGATCTACATCATCAGATTTCAGCTCCCTTTTACTTGTTCTTTTCAAGTCCCATTATTCTTGCTAAAACTCCAGTAATATACACACAGATTTCAGTATGAGGAATGAGGATGATGTACATCCTGCTCAATCTGTAATCTGAATAATTCAGATATTTTCCAAGGAGACAGTAGATATGGATTCTCTTAGGAAGATCTCTCAATGTCCAAAATATCCCACTGCCTGTATACATGCAGAAGAAATACTGTGCAAAATAGTAAAATCTGTGGCACTTCCTCTCCTGGTAGAGAAACCTTTCACAAAACAAGGACCTTGAGACCCTACCACGCCTTCTCCCAGGAGACCTTTTTTTGTCTTCTGAGTCTCTATTAAGTGTAGGAGGAAGTGAGTTTGAATCACCCTACTAGGTTCAGGCATATTGCCTTCTTTAGGTCCTACAGGGTTCAATATCCCCAAACATGCATTCTGTATCTAGTTTTTAGTTTATTAAGATGCCTTATTTCTTAGATTGATATACATAGGTCTAAAGCACCACAAGTTCAACTTTTCTCTATTACATTGAAGACTGTGAGTTTGATATATCTTACAGGGTCCCAATTTTTCCCTACTACTGGCTCGATTAAGTCAAGAGTCTTGTTTTCTTATACTGTTATTGCATGTAGTCATTTTTACTTGAAGCAGTTCATGTCTCTGCTTCAAATTTACTGTTCTCTCTACCTAGCTTATTCATTTTGTTCAGACAATGTTTTCTTGCCTTTTCCTAATCTGAAATCTAAATCTTAAACTGTCTTCAAGAATTTGATAAGATGGCTCTAAAAGCTTAAGTTATTGGGTTAATACAGTCTAGAAAGCAAAGATCAAACCTGACAATTCTGTTTAAGCTATCACCTAGCTGAGGTGAAGGGAAATGTCTGAGGAGAAAACAACTGGCGAGTGAACTGTTAACTTTCTTTGTGCTTTCCATAGTCTTAGATCAGGGGTAATTGCTCTTAGCTTTGTAGGGTACTGTAATACTCCAAGATGCAGAATAATCCTTTTGACATACTCTATCAAGTGCCTTTTAAAAATCAATAAAAACATTATGTAGTTCCGTTATCTTCATGCTCAAGGAATTTCTGTTAGTTGTCATAGAATAAACATCTGCTTGATTGTTCCTCCTTGGCACAAAACCCCGTTTGTTATTCTGCCAGTTGACTCCTGATGCGTAGTTTGAGTCCACATCATATCACTCTTAGGAATCATCTTGCTAGCATAGCTCAACAGATGCACAGTATTTAATGCAACTTTTTATTAATGGATATTTCATGAAGAAAGAGAATAATAGAGTTCTCCAAGATTCATCAGCTCTGTCACAAATTACTTGCTGTTGGTGTATTTTATTCTTACAGAGCGCTGTCTTCTGGGATCCTTGTATTACCAGACTATCATTTTTAAGAGGAATTACATTGCACCTCCTATTCTAAAAATATCCTTAGAGCTGTCTTCTAGGATTTATACTATTGCAGTTGAGGAAAAATTTATGTTTTATTCCAAAATATTTCTCACCATGTAAGCTTCTACTCTTCAAACTTTTACTAATCTTTATTACGACAAACTGTACATTAGTAAATTGCTTGCAGCAATTCTCTATTCACTCATCATGTTGAAGCCATAGTTTTTAAAAATTATTAAATTGAAGTATTACACGTTTCCATTAAAGACACAGATTTAAAGTGATTTATCTATGGCTTGTGAGAAAATGTCTGCTTAGTTACAAGGAAACAAACCAACACTGGGCATGCAAAAAACTATTCTTTAAAATAGAAGAAAAAAATCTTCATTATATTTCAGTTCACTATATATGTGCAATATATATGTAGATTTCAGTCTACTGAAAATAATAGGCATCTCAACGTCCATGGAAAACATTAATGTGCACCTGGAAATGTGCACCTCATGCTCAAAATCTTGTTTTCCTCCATTAAGATATTTTTAGAAGTCTCATGCTGAAACCCACAATGATATTAAAAACTGCCTTTGTCCCTTTTTATTAGGATCACTTTTACTTCAGTTTCATGGCACCTCATGAAAAAAGTCAACAGATTTTGAAAGTGGGACACATTAACACTCCAGTATCAAACTGCTTCACTGTTAGAGAAGCAGATCTTTCAAAATCAATATACTGACTGTTATGATTTCCAGAATTATGAAATTAGCATTTAATGAGCAATGCAAGTTTCAAAATCTCTATAATAATGATTTTTATTATTTTAATTGGTAGTTTAGCAAAGCTGATCTTTTTCATTTGTGTTTGAACTATGATTCTAGGCATCTACTTTCCTCATCAGTCTAATTAGATTATGTCATTCAAACAATTACTGTCAACAGGCTCTTCAGAGGCAACGTGTCACTGCACAGTGGAGACTGCATTTATCTGACTGAAGTTGGATAAATTACTGAAGTACTGTTTTTTATTTATTTTTGTGTGCAAATCATTTAACAATAGCTGTGAATAGGGCTGAAATTTATCTTCCTCAGTTTAAAAGCCTTAGAATATTATTCAGACTACTAAATGTCACCTTCTCAGACAGTAAAGATGGTTTGGAGTAATAACACATATATAAGAGAAATAGTCCTGAGATCACACTTTTATAATATTCATTCCTCTATCAGTTACTCCACTGATAAAAATGTGTGAACTTTCTTCAGTAGCAGAAGTATATTTTTGTTACTTTAAAAAAAATCATAGCTTTATTTTAGAATTCTGGGCATTATGATACAGCTACCCTGGGCTTGGATTGTATTATATATTTGAACTCAAGTTTATTTGCAAAAATTTGAATGTGTAATGTTATATCACTGACTGAGTCAAGAACAAAACAGTTTTGAATCATTACAGCTGACACAATGGAAACTAATTGTTATACAGCTCAGAAAATGTACACAGGCATAGTTATGAATAGAAGAATGTTAAAAGAGACCAAAGTCCCCACATTAGTACTGATGATCACTTCTTACAGAAGGGAATTTTTCATCATATACATACTTGCTCTTAAAATTGCGTTTATTCTGATACCATTTTAAAACACAGTGCAGGTGGAAAGCTGTAAGCAGTCTTTTTAGCTGATGTATTGAACTTATTGTGCAGGTTAATGAATGTGTCCTGATTTTGTCCAGTTATTTGGTTTCTCATCATGTAAGAAAAGGAAGAAAAGTACCTGCAGTAATTGCACAGAATATATTGTTTACCTTGTTACCCTGAAAAATCCTCAGGGATGCTACATTTCAGAACCACGATATCTGATGTCTCATTCAGAACCACTCACTCCATAGGTAGTCTTAAAATAACTACAGATTTAATAAGTATTGTAATTTTTCATATCAGGGTGACAGTGATCTTATCAAAATGACTATGGACATGCAGATGTATGCACGTACATACCAACATATGCAAAATAAGGACCTAATGGAAAACATGTCTTTATAGTTTAAGAAATTTTATATTGAATTTCCTTCTGGGAGAAATGATGACGTTTTGTAGTCTGCTCTAAATACTGTTACTCAATTCTGTAGTGGAAACACTTGCCAAAAGATGAGTAACACCAAGTATGGGTTTCTTACAGAATTTAACAGACTAGCTTATTAGCTCTTTCTGCTTTTGGAATCGTCAGGTCTTGTAATTCAGGGATCTGTTCTAAAGTCAATTAAATGTTGTCTCATGATTTAGCTGCAACATCACTTACACATAAACATATGTTAGCTGGTTTTAAAAGTCAGTATGCTTAAATATCAATACCTCACATACCTGAAAGTGAATGTTTTTTGTCTTTCAAAGGATTTCCATTTCTCATCATTATGCTCATCAAATGAGCACTTGAAAAAATAACAAGTTGTTTTAATTTAATTAATATTTTATGTTTTTTCCTTCTGTGTTATCGATTCATTGTTCTGTATTTTCTAATGGTGGAAACTATTGAAAAAGTATAACTAAAGTTGCTGCTTTTTTTATAGCTTTCCAGAATAAGAGTCTTTATGTATAATGCTGATCCTATATTCTCTGTTTTGTCCGTTTGCAATTTTCTTTCTTTTTTCTCCAATGGTATACCATAACAATTTATTATATTATGCAAACACCCTGAAATAATGTGTATGTATGCGATTGACTTGGTTTTGCATATCCAAAAGTAATATCAAAGACTAGCAATGTTTTCAGAAACAGGAAGAAAGTTTGCCAGTGTTTTTGCCTCACCTTACACTAAATTAATTCTAACATCAGAATTCCAAACAAGATTTTATGCTCAGCTGTATCATTTAAATTTAATAGTAAATCAAATAAATTATTTATAAATTATAGTTATTAAGCTAAATTATTCATTACTAATTAACTACAAATGCAAGGCAAATTTTCATTGATTTTTTTGTTGCTGCTGTGTTTGTTAGGTTAGTAGCATGTGCTGTATATTCTTGTTTAAACTATATTTATATTGCTTTTTGATTCTTGTTACTCTTTTAATCTAAAAACATTGAAGTTATAATATGTAAGAGGCTGATCATTTATGTCAAAACACAAAAAATCTAGAAAGTCAGGAAACAATTCTGACCAGCTGCAGAACTTATTAGAGCAATGTTTTTCATATACAGACTTCTGATGAGATTACATGCATAGTTTTCAGATTTAATATTTATTGAATGATTCGAATATATTCACTGTGTCAGACAGACCATTTAAATGTACACAGTTCTGATTCTGACATTATGGGAAGTTTTAAGAATCACATTTTTTAAAACTGGTTTTGAGGTGTTTTATAGCCTGCAGATACCCTAAATCAACAGAACTGTACTAACATCTTGGATTGTCATCATGATGTGCTTATTGGATCAGCAGAGGTAGACCTAAATTCTCTGGAACCACAAATTATTTCTATATGTAGGAATTATAATATTTAGGACTTTCCACTGTTGTTTTTTTCTTCTTTTTAATGGAAATAATTTCAGGCTGTATTATAGATGGAAAAAAAGGCTTATGTTCTACCCTTCAGACTTAGTTAATACAAACTGAGCACATCTTGTAAGTGTCACATTATTATTTTCATTTTAACAGCATCAAAGATACATATATGCAAATAGTTTCAAATAGAATGATTTGTTTACTGGCTTAAAAAACAGCATAAAACTTTTTTCCTGATCCATTAAAAAAAAAAAAAAGTGAGTTGATTGTAAAGGTGGAGAAGTTGACTGTGTTCAAAGACATTATTGGAGAAGGAACAAGCAAACAATAAATAAATATATAAACTGAAGTAACATGTCTGCATAAACTATGACACATCATCCCCACTGTTTGTTTTTTTACTATTTATATGTTACCATAAAATTTCCAATTACTCATAAAAATATTTGCAGATCATGAAACATTTGATTTCAGCATTATTGTTTTGTCACTTAAAAATTCATACTGAACAAGTTTATTCTAAAAAATTTGCTGATGACTTTCTTTATTCAATTAGTTTTAAAAGACTTAGTTGACCTATGTTAAAAAGAAGCTCATCTTTGTGTCAGTGTTGTGGTTTAAGCCCAGCCAGTAACAAAGCACCACGAAGCTGCTTGCTCACTCCTCCCCTCTCCCAGCCCTAGTGGGATGAGGAGAAAATATGAAGAAACGCTCATGGGTCGAGACAAGGACAGGGAGGGATCACTCACCACCTATGGTCACAGGCAAAACCCAGATTCAACTCAGGGAAGTAAAAAAAAAAAAATTAATTTACTACCAATCAAATCAAAACAAGGACAGTGGGAAGTAAACCCAAATCTCAGAACACCTTCCCCCCACCCCTCCCTCCTTCCCAGCTCAACCCCACTCCCGGTTCTCTCTACCTACTCGCCCTGGTGCACAGGGGGATGGGGAATGGGGGTTGGGGTCAGTTCATCACGTTGTCTCTGCCGCTCCTTCCTCCTCAGGGCAGGAGGACTCCTCACTCTTCCCCTGCTCCAGCGTGGGGTCCTTACCATGGGAGACAGTCCTTCACGAACTGCTCCAGCCTGGGTCCTTCCCACAGCCTGCCATTTCAGCACGGGCTGCAGGGGCATCCCCTCCTCCGGTGCACCTCCTCCCCCTCCTTCATCACTGACCTCGGTGTCTGCAGAGGGGTTCCTCTCACATCCCACTCCCCTGACTCACTGCAGGTTCCCCTTCTTAAATGCGTTATGCCAGAGGCGCTACCACGATCACCGATTGGGTTGGCCTTGGCCAGAGGCAGGTCTGACTTGGAGCCGGGGAAGCTTCTAGCAGCTTCTCACAGGAGTTACCCCTGCAGACCCTCCCCTGCTACCAAAACCCTGCCACACAAACCCAGAACAGTCAGTCTCTCATAACCTTTCAGGACTTTTTATTACTTGTTCATACTCCTTTTGTTTGCTGGAAGAAGACTAGTACAGCTACAGTATAGAATCTCTTTTCACCATGCTGCTGCCCCCTCATGGTGTAGGCCATAATAATACATAAGACCCTGAAAAAGAAGCATCTGTTTACACTCACATTCCTTAAATAAGTACACCCTTCAAGCAGCTAGGTAATGAATTAACAAATAGAATAATCCAAGATTAAGAAAGGCTAACACAAAACACCTGCAATATTGTATTACGAGTTCATATAAACAAGAAATGCCCAAGTATTGAGCTGAACACAAATCACTGATAGTAACAGGACCTTGGGAACATTCTAAACATATGAAGATGCTTACTATTCAATTAAAAGTAAAGTTAGATGCACAACAGAAAATGAGAAGGGGGTTTCATACAGTAAGAGACAGCCTGAAGATCATGGAAGAGGATTCATGATTTTGGGCTGATTCACTGAACATCTGGAAAGCCACTGTATACTATTTGGCCTCTAATATGTTGTATTAAGCTTTCTGAATAACATATCATTCCATTGAATATAAAGAACAAATCCCACAGTTATTCATGTTGTGATTGAGCCTGAATTCTTGGAGAGCTATTGAGGAGGGACTGTTAAGCAGGGGACACTGAAGTGCCAATGAAGAAGCTCAGAAGACTTAAGGGGTTTACGTGGCCAGCGTGAAAAACAAATTCTGGAAGAAATAATCAACAGTAGTCATTACTATTCTGTAATGTTTGGAATTTCTTGCTTTAAATTCCAAGTATTATTTGACTTCATTCCTTGAGGTACACAATTTAATCAAAGCATGCTGGCCATGACAACATACATAAATGAAAGCATTCACAGTGTTCACGATTTGTCAATGTATTTAAATATGACATTTCCATTTACTGTTTTCTCTGCTCCATAAAAAAACATGTTCCAATGGTGAATGGTTTGTGAAAAAAGTATCCGTCATGGCTTTGGAAACATTCTTGTTAAGTTCTTTTTCAGTCAAAAAGCTATGACAAGCAGTTACAGCAGAGTATGTTGAGGAAATGTTTGAACATCTGATCTTTTGCTTGTAGAACAGCACTTCAGGCAGGATATAGGCTTTCTCTAACTGCAGTATAGAACATTTTATAGTGCAACAGATATGCACTGCTGAGATTATGTAGATCTCCAATTAACCTCATAAGGCTACCAGTAATGAAAACCTCTCACAGATTTTTCTGTAGAGCATGTCTGCTAACAAAAGCTAAGGATATATATAGTCAATGTATGCTGCTGTTAAAGGTATATGGATGAATCTCAGATAAAAGAGTTAAATATGGTATCATTTGAAGAATTTTTATTTGTGAAGTCCAGGTGTTCAAAGTCACAGAATTTATTTTATGTGGCTGGAGCCTAACAAGATAGGTAGATGAAAAGACTTCTTTCAGGACAGAAGAAACAGTTACTAATCTGTAACTGCTATGACTAGAAAGAGAAAAATATCTTGTAGAACACTTTCATGCAGTATCATCATGATTATGACTGGTTTGATGCAATGTTGGTCTTTGAAATCTAAATATAGCCAAGATTTCACCTTTGCAAAAAATAATCCTAGGTGTTTGAGGTCAAACAATTTGTGTATTTGTGTATGTATGTGTGTGTGATTTTAATTATATCTATTGATATTATAACTTGTTGGTTGTGGTCCTGATAATTTTGGGGCTGGTGATTATCCATGAGGCAGAAACTAAAAATCATGTATATGTTCTACTGAATTGGGAAGGTATCATGGACTTTACAATAGAGAATGCTACAGAGGAAAACAAATTGTTAGGAAAAAATGTATCTTTAAAAATATTATCTGTCTCTGCTGTTGATTAATCATTTAACTACCTTAGAAATTAAAGAACTATTTAAAATTAATAGCTATAAACTTTAATATTGCTGTGGTTAAATATCATTCAGTGTGAAAGTGCAAAAAAAAGACTCTAAGAGTCTTAATATGTTTACAAACTGCATTGTCATTATGTAGTATCTGACTTATTATTAAAAAGAGTTTTGAAAGAGATTTATGATTTTATTTTTGCTTTTGTTGGGAAGAGCAGTACCTGTTCTGCAGTGGGGGTGGGGAGCAAGGGAGAGAGAGATGGTGCAGGGTTCTTCCTGGATCTGAATAAAAAAGGGCCAACAACAAATGGTTTCATAAAATAGCTGTTTTAATAAGATAGAATAAAAATACGAATATAGATAGCAACTAAATCTTTTGTTTCTTCAGATGGTGGGAACCCTGCTTTCATGCAGCACTGGATGCATCCCAGATAGATTTTCCAATGGCACACTGTGCAGATCCGGTCCATGGACAGAAGTTCCTTCTTTTTGGTCATTCCAGCTATTATATAATTTTCTTACAAGGAAGCAACTCTATTCCTAAAGGATGGTCTCATGAGAACTTCTTGCTGCACTTTTAGATAAAGGCAAGACCACACAGGTGGCATAATCGCTAATACAAAGTGGGAGCTGCCCACAGGCTCCTCTCTTCCAATGAACTGGCTGAGGTTATCCTGTGGCCAAGGGATCTGTGCAGCAAAAGGCCAGACTGGACATGCAGCATAGTGCAGCCCAGCGCAGGCCTGGGACTAATCGCTCAGGTTAAATGTTATATGGATCGACAACTCTTTGATGTACAATGGTCTCCCAGTCAGGATCAACGCATTACAGCCCTTGATCCACATGCAGCTTATGTCTCTCAAAGATTTTTTAAGTTATCAGTTATATTAGCAACATACAGGCTTCTCATGCCCTAAGGACAGCCCTAATAGAGCATACATAGCCTGATTAAGATCACTGACTCCTCAAATACAATGTCTTCTGCATGTGTGCCAGTGCAGTACCATTGTACTGAAACTGTAAATTAATTTACCATTTCTGAAAGACTTTATCACTGATGCAATCTGATCACTGAGCATGTCTTTCTGAATAAAATAATATTTTATATTACTCTATATTGCTATATTTCAATTAAGGTAAGGAAAACATTGGACAGGATGTTCATTGGACAGAAATGTAAAATCATAAAAAAATACCATATTATGCTTTTTCCAGCCCGGACTACAGTTGAGGATCTATTCTATTACATAACCATTAAGTTCTGATAATAGTGTAATGTTATTATAAAATATTTAATGAGGCATTTCACTGATAACAATGGTAAAACTCCCACTGTCTTCAGTGCTAGATGAATTGTCATTGCCCTTTTAAAAATCCCCCACTTGAAATTAACACCTAATTAAGAAAACCCTTATTTCACTAAAATGTAACTTTTAGCCAATTGCTACAGATCAGACATCAAAACTATTAGCATGGTTTCAAAGTTTTTGAGAAGCTCTTTTCTCTAGGTTGTTGTTAAAAATTGTGAAACTTCTCTAGACCATCTGCTGTTGCCCACAATGATTAAATGCACCTCTCTGTAGACATCTTTTTTTTTTCTTATAGTTTTCCTTTGTGGTGGTTACTTTTTTAACATTCTGCTTTCAAGGGACACTGTGAGAAAGAGCTTGTGCTACTCTTTCACTTAGGTAACCTCATTGCTGCATGCTGCCTATTTTCTCTGCAGCTCTCAATTTGTTTTTAATTTTCAGGAGGTTTTGCTCCCCTCCAGCTGTGTGTATAAGTTTGTATGCATCTTGTAGTTTCTATTAATTTTGTTTGTTGGCCATGAATTTTGGCTATGAAACTGATATTTAAAGCTAAAAACCCTGTTATTTTATCTTATATTCAGATTTTAATGATGCAATTACACTGGTAAAGGTATATGTGAATATATGGGAGTGGGGAGTGTGAGGGGGTTATGACACTAAGGGCTGTGTAATTATGCTACTGGAAAGATCCTGAACCTGATATTAAGCCCACAGAAAGATAATCCTTTTCTCTTTCTTTACAAGAAAAGGCAGTTCCGGGACCCAATACTAGAAAATGTCACAATGAAAACGTAGTCACTAGTCAATTATTGCCTGATAGGCAACTAATTTTTAGTGACATCTCTTTGGAAAGATGCTCTAAGAATGGCAGAGAAGTGTGATGTTCAATCATAAAAGCAACAACAATCTGGATTTGCTACTCATCTCAAAGCGCTGCATATGCTGCTGGGAGCTGCCCCATGGTGGTTTGGTAGGCCTTAGGAGGCTGTAAAAAGGTAGATGGAAAACTTTCTGTGAGACTGAGCACAAAAGTGGCAAAGAAGGATAGCAAAGACATTGAATGTGGCAAACACTAGGTAGAAAAATATGCTTGTTATGTTTTGGGTTTTTTTTTTACTCTTTCCTAAGCAAGTGACATTCAGACAGTCAAGGGGCAGAATGCTGCTGATATATGTGATCTTTGGCCCAGGCCATTATTGCTGTTGTTACAGTCTCAGATTCTTATGGCATTTCCAACACAAGTATTTTTCACATTGCCAGTGCTTAAGGTTATATTCCCACTGCAACAAACTCTGAAACCCACAGTGCAAGCCATACAAACTCAAAATCCTCTCCCTTTATTATCCCAGACATCCCCAGTGATTTTGGAAAGGAAGAATAGTACATACACATTTGATAATCTATACTATGTCTTTCTTTCTTAAATCCTATAATACAAACCTTCATTAAAATACTAAATTAAGATACTAAATGTGGCAAAGTTAAAAAGATTTTAAAGAGATGAAAAAAGAAGGATATAAAAGTAATTTTGTATAAAGCAAATTACAGTCCTGATCCTTCTTTTCATTTTACTCAATGCTAATATTCTACAAACTTCAACAGAAGCAGGATCAAACCTCTCATGAGCAGTGGCATTTTGATGTATTACACCAATACATCACCCTATGCAGCTCCTTGATACGTATTGCACTAGTGCTTTATCAAAGTGTCATTGCTCTGATGAAGGCATAGCACCTTCTGGCTGTCGTGGTTTAACCCCAGCCAGGAACTCCACACCATGCAGCTGCTCGCTTACTCCCCCCCACACACTGGGACGGGGTAACAATAGAAAAAAAAAGGCAAACTCATTGTTTGAGATAAAGGCAGTTTAATAGGACAGAAAAGGAATTCTTATTCTTATTATTAATAAGAATAATAATAGAATATACAAAACAAGTGATGCACAATACAGTTGCTCCCTACTTGCTGACTGCTGACAGGTGCCCAGCCAATCCCTGAGCCATGGTGTTCCCTGGCCAACTTCCCCAGTTTATATACTGGATATGATGTCACATGCTATGGAATACCCCTTTGGCTACGCTGGGTCAGCTGTCCTTGCTGTATCCCCTCCAAACTTCTTGTGCACTCCCAGCCTCTGCTGGCTGGGCAGTATGAGAAGCTGAAAAGTCCTTGACTTAGTTTACACACTGCCCAGCAACAACTAAAATATCAGTGTGTTATCAACTTTTCTTTCATCCTAAATCCAAAACACAGCACTATACCAGCTACTAAGAAGAAAATTAACTTTATTCCAGCTGAAATCAGGACACTGGCAAAGCACTGCAATGAAAACTGTTATGTTGTAGAAGAGGTTATGTTATCATAGAATCATAGAATCATTTAGGTTAGAAAAGACCTTTAAGATCATTGAGTCCAACTGTCAACCTGATGCCTCCATGCCCACTAAACCATACCCTGAAGTACCACATCTACATGGTTTTTGAACACCTCCAGAGATGGTGACTCAACCACTTCCCTGGGCAGCCTCTTCTAATGCCTGACAACCCTTTCAGTAAAGAAATTTTTCCCATTATCCAACCTAAATCTCCCCTGGTGCAACTTGAGCTTCCTCTCGTCCTATCTCCAGCCACTTGACAGAAGAGACCAGCACCCACCTCACTACAACCCCCCTTCAGGTAGTTGTAGAGAGCGATGAGGTCTCCCCTCAG
>JAOBAS010000052.1:24453601-24467399 GCA_025311575.1 Elanoides forficatus
TAGTAGTTTTGTCCCTATTTCTCAGGGGATATACTACCTAGAAATAAAAAAAAAATAATAATCAGGCAATAAAAACCTTCTTATCAGAAGATCTCATATTCTCTTTTCCATTTGTTTTCAAAAACATCTCCTCCCTTTTGACTTCAGGAATACTGAAGAATGTTGTACTAATTTTCAGTGTCATTAATGTACCCTTGTGCAAAATGCGGAATGGAAACAGGCCTTAAAAGAAACAAAGAAACAGAAAGAAAGATAAATGACCTAATAATAATGAAAAATACTTTTCTGGTCAGTTAACAGGAACACGTCTCTTAGTGATTGTTTAAAAAGAGCTGGCCATTGACCAAGTTTTATGCTGTAGTTCTCTGAAACCTGGGGGTGATAATATCAGGGCTTGAAGCTGGTAAATACAGGACATCCTGCTCAGAAATGTTTGGCTTTATAACTAAGTTTAAAAATTTACAAACTTGAATGGATTTATAATGTAATCAAATATGTTCTCCCATTCACATTCCACCTACCATCACTTGTCTACAGTAGTTTAAGGATTACAGAATTGGGTTGACACATTTGGCTGTACTCATTTAAATATCCAAATCATTAAGAAACGAGAGGATTCTTTATTCATTCCTTTTTCAAATTACACTTAATCTGAAAAAAAAAAAACCCTCTTCATAAGAAGTTCTGAACTGTCAGCTGAAGCAAATAAAATTACTTCTTATGTAGATAACAGATTGGCAGAGGCAGCCACAATGCACAGTTTCTTAACACTGCCTTACTAGTGTGTGTTTGATCTCAAAAGTACCTCTTTCAAGGAAAGAGCTCACTCCATTTCTATTGGTGATAAATTTTGTCCATTCTACAGTTTTTGCTAAAATAGATGGTTCTTACTGTGGTGGTTGTTTAAGGGAAACAAGACTGATAACAGATATATCAGCCTATATCTAGAATAACTTAATTGGTTTCAGTGTTGTTATTTCATGCTTCAACAACAGAACAAAAATACGATTTAAAGACACTTTGAGGAAAACCTAGAAGAATTTGAGTCAGACACATATGATGATTTTAAAAGATTTTGCCAAAGGGATAGAAAAGTGAGAAAATAGAGTATAAAAGATAGTAAATACTCAAAACCAATGGAGGTGAGGGGAAAAAAAAGCCAGCATCATACATTACTCTTGACTCAGTGAGAAATCAGTAAAAAATTCCACTGTATATCTAGTTGTGAGTTGTAGATTGTAGTCAGAAACAGTCTGGTGGACTAAGGAGGTGATGTGAAGTCTTGGCTATTGGCCTATGTGGCCTATGTTAGCAGGGTGCTTGCATCTCCTCAGGCCTAGATAATTAATTTTTTTTAAGATTTTAATGTTTAGATATCAAACAACTTCAGCATTCTTTAGCTTCACTTTGGACTTATATAAAAACTTAAACTCAATTTCTACTTGCTTTAAAATCAAAAAGAGAAAAATTATTTTTGCAGGTAGGATTCTAGCAAAATTATTGTCTTCTACAAGTACTATTCTATAGTCTCGTAGCTAGACATGCTATTTTTTAATGAAAGAAACAAGATATAGGGCTTTTTGTTTCCTAGTTACAAATATTTCTTTCTTTCTTCAAATCTTAGGAACTAGAAATCACTCTTGAGTTTCCAGGTAAAAAATGACATCTATTTTCAGCAAAAAGAAAGAAATACAGAAGTGCATGGTTAGTGCATTCACAACGTTCTAACAGCATGGGCATGACATTTGTAGACTGAGACAATACCTTTTATTAAATCAGCTGTCATGATGGAAAAAATCAGACAAGCTTTCAGACTCACAAGCCCTTCTTCAGATCTGAAAGAAAAGTGCTCTGAAGGAAAGCAGCAGCTTAAAAAACATTGATTGCAATTTAGTTAGATATGCACCAATTAAACTAGCTACCAAATGTTCTTCAGTCCTTAGAAAAGGCTTTGAGCAAAGGTCTTTGACAGAAAGATAATTTTTTGAAATTAATTTCTATTTCTTACACTGCTCCACCAGTGAGTAGGCTGGGCGTTCACAAGAAGTTCAGAGGGGACACAGCTGGGACAGCTGACCCCAACTGACCAAAGGGTTATTCCATACCATATGACATCATGCTCAGCATACAAAGCTATGGAAAGAAGGAGAAAATGGGGGATGTTCAGAGTGATGGCATTTGTCTTCCCAAGTACCCTTTTACACATGATGAAGCTCTTCTTTCCTAGAAATGTCTCATAATCTTCCTGCCAATGGGAAGTAATAAGTTCCTTATTTTGCTGTGCTTGTGAGCACAACTTCTGCTTTATCTATTAAACTGTCTTTACCTCAACCCATGAGCTATCTCACTTTTGCTCTTCTGATTCTCTGTCCCATCCCACTGTGGGGGGAGTAAGCAAGTGGCCGGATGGGGCTGAGCGGCCCACCATGGTTAGAACACAACACCAACAGAAATATTTTTCACCTCTAGCAGCTGATATAATAAAATACATTTCTTCCATCTAGAAAACTTGTTTTGGGAAGTAAATGACATGATAGAAATATCCTGAAAATCCCCCAGATGCCATCAGAGTTTAAAATGAGGATTGTTAAGCTCCAGTAATGGTTGTATGCTCTCCCAGTGTTATTGGTTCTCTCACATGAAAAAACATAGTGAGGAAAAACTATAAGAGGTGCTGGAAGATCCATCCAAGCCAGAACACTAGGGAGAGGCAAGTAAACTCTGGGGAAATGCCAAAACTTTGTGCCTTTTAGTTGTTTTCTACAGGTATTGCCATGGTGTCTTTTTTCTCTACTGTTCATTATCAGAGTTTCATGAAATGATCAACAAATTACAAATGAAGTAAGAAATAACACTACATAAAATAAGCAAAACAAACTCTAAAACTGAACAATAATTGGATCCAAAAGAAAGGCATGAAAACAAGCCAAAGAAATGAACAATAAGTATCAGAAGAAGGAGGAGTTGATTGTCATTATGAACAAGATTTTAAAGAAAAATAAATAATTTAACAGTCATCTTCCAGAAAGCTAGGGTCATATCACATCATTTACAGAATAAATTACAATCCTAATTTCTCCTCATAACATATAAACTAAACTTAGATTTGGGCAGTAAAAATGAAGTAAGTTGTAATTGAAAATGAAAGTGATTTCTTTTTCTTGATTTTTTTGTTAAACAATTTTTCTCCAAATGCATCTGCATAGGCCTGTTTTTATGGCACCCAGATCTGAAACAAAATTCTTCAAGAAAGGGACTCAGTCTGGCCATTAAACTCAGGTGTCAACCAGATTTTCCAAGCATTGCTGGGCCTATTTTGAATGGTTATTTTTTTCCACATGTATTGATAATTTTTTTCCTAGATTTCAGTAAATAGAAAAAAGAAAAAAAAAAGTAGTTTTCCTTAATGACAGATCTTGTTTGTGAAAGAGAGAAACAGCTCAAAACTTTCAGTTTCAGCTGAAGATTTTTAAAGAGTTGGTAATGTGTCAAAATAATTAGATCTCATCAAGTTAAACTCTTCATCAAGCTTCATTCTTGGCCAATGTAAACATTTCCTCATTTTACAATGACCTTTCCAGATTAAGGATTTTTTCATTTGAGTCAGTTTGTTTAGCCAGACTTGATTCTAATCTTATGCACAGTGAAACATTGTGGAAATAGCCTCAGGAATGTCCATTGATGATGAAAGCAACAAAGAGTTGTTTCAAAGCAGGATGTTAAACAGGAACTCATAAGCCTATTACATGTGTTACAACTTTTCTGCAATCACCTTGCATTGATAAAGCTGGACACTTTACCTTTGTAATTTTCTTGCTTAATTAAAACAGTTCACTAACTTTGCTTTAGGGATGAATCCTTATTTTTTCCTAAGTGTACTTTAGATTTTTCATTTTAATAGTGAAGGCAGAAAGTAATTAGAATTTCTTGCTTTAGGGATGAATCTTTGCTTTAGGGATGAATCCTTATTTTTTCCTAAGTGTACTTTAGATTTTTCATTTTAATAGTGAAGGCAGAAAGTAATCAGAATTTCAACATTCTGATGTTATAAAGAGTTTATATTCATTTGAAGTGTTTAGGGCACAAGATTTTTGAAACTGCCAACACCAGTTGCTACCAAATGTTAAAGGAAAAGACTGACAGTATAATCAGGTGCTATATATCAATCCCATAATACACTGAGTTTATAAAAAAACCCCAAACCCTCAAAAGTATTATGAAATTTCAAAGTGTAAATTATTATTTTCTTATTTGTATCCCTCTTGATGTATAAGGAACTACATAGAGCAAGATCGTATGTCATGCCTCTTGCCAAAATTTAGATGTCTTTTCACTTTAGAAAAATGTGGGCTTCTAGTCTAACACTGTTACTTTGTATGAAGTATTACAAACAGTTTTATAACATGCTATGAAGTTCATGACATATAATAATTTAAACCATCAACAATCAGGAAAATACTGATTAATTATTCTGATTATACAATTTCAGCACTGTTTCCTCTTTAAAGACCTATCAGAAGGGAAAATAATACACTATGGTTATAAATATAACCACTATGTCACTATATACAGATAATATAAAATGTATACTGTGCTTTATTTTTAGGATGGTGTTTTAAACGTGACTCAGACAGAATTCAGCTTTAAGGACTTAAATAAGAGTGGCCTTAGTGTTATGGGCTGTGAAAGTTCCTCTAAACTTCTATCAGAAACTGATTTCTGGCACTTCTTATGACCTTAGAGTATAAGCAAAATATAAATATGCTGAAATAACCAATATACTAAAATTTTTGTTTTGAAACAAATTATTAATATCTATGGCCTTCCTTCTTTAGGCATAGCTCCTCATTTCATATAAATTACAATGTTCTTCCCAAGTTTCTAAAATTAAATACTGGAAAATATGTTTCATTCCTTCTTTTCATATTCTTTATTTAATTTTGTGTTTATAAAACTTAGCCTGGCTTTATAACAGAGTTTCAATTTACTGTTTTTTTTTCCAACTGTACTCTAGGTTCTTGTAACTCAATACAGTATTAAAGTTTTTCGTAATGATCATAATATATCATCATCATCAAGGAGACCTTAGATCTCATCTTTATGCTAAAATTGTTCTTCTGTCTGAGCATTACTTGCTGGAGGAATTTTGCTAATTTTCAGCCTTCTTTTTGTAGCATCTGCACTCAGAACTAGTACTAGCTCATGATTTGTGCTAGCACAGTCATGTGTAATATGTATGACTATGGACAGAGTTAAAGCCATGCCTCAGGTTTTTCATCTGAAAGTAATTTCAAATAGAGGTAAAATCCTATCAAAATACTTAGATGAAAATGGTAGGATATTGCTAAGTTTTCTTAACAATTTTAATAAGAATAATTTAGTAACAACAACAATAATCCATTGTCTTTATTATTATTCTGTGAAAAGATGGAGAGAATTGAGGAAAAATAACTGTCACTTGAGTAATGTTATAGAACCTAAATATATGACAGATAAAAGAAAGTAGTTACATATGAGCAGAAGTGTAAGAAAGAAGGATGGGCACTGTGTTTGATTAATAGAAAGGTGGAAGCAGAATGAAGATTAATGGAGGAAAAAAAGCACAGGAAACATGAGTAGGGAGTAAAATAACATATTAATTTTCCTTGATTAAGCCTAGAAGTATTAGGTTACTTTCTTTAATAAGAAAGCCAATAGTTCCTCACTACATGGTTTAAAAGATGCTTTTTACTCAGGCTGAAGAAGACTGGTAACAGACTCAGTAGCAGTATTAGATGGAGATACTATTAAAATTTTGGCAACGTATCTTAAGGTAGTGCTATTCAGATAGTATTGGAGCCCCAAGATCCACTCGGCCAAGTAGTCTGGCAAACCAGGAACTGGTGGAAAGCTGGCCTTGTAATGAAGAATGTGTTACTGGCTTTGAACCTAATTTAGTGAAAACATAAACTTGATTGCTGAGGTTCTGAAGATCACAAGTAAAAGGGAATGCAATACAAAGGTTGACTCTGTGGCAGAGGTAAATAATGCCCACTTGGATAGAAGAAATTAGTTCTGCATAGCACTGAGAAATCTATTAAGACTGATGAGTTAGGGGCAGCAAAGAAGAAAATGCAAAGAAAGTTATGGCCTAACATTACCAAGGAAAAGCACAAGGACTTGAGATACAGCACAAGCTCCCAACCTCACCTGTGGTGTCTCAAGAGCTGATCAGTTCTCACTTAACTGTAGTTTTGCTTATTTGTGCTAATTAATGTGTAGCAGTTTATCTGACATATACCTTAACTGTTGATATCTCATGTGACATTGTGTGAGTTATTCTGTTTGTGCTTTGAAGTGGTATGGAAATCCTGAGTAGCTCTTCTTTCCTACCACAAGGACTGCCGTTATGAAGCAAATGAAGAGCGAAAGTGACTGAACATGACCGGCTGATGAGAGAATTTTTTTTTTTTCTTTGCTTCTGTGTATGGCCTTTGCTGCTTTTTTTCATTAAGCTGCCTTTATCTCAACCCACAAGTTTTGCATCTTATTTTCTTTCCCTGTCCTGCTGAGGGAAAATGAGAGAGCAGCTTAGTGGGCACCGTACAATGACATATCAAGAAACAAAGTAGTCAAAGACTTGAAATATTTTAACATAAATATTTTTACTGTAACCTTGCTTTGTATTACTGAACTATAAATGAGAAGTTTAATCCTCTAGTACCATTTGGCTGCCTATATGTGGTGGGTTGACCCTGGGGATGCCAGCTGCCCACCAAAGCCACTCTATCACTCCCTCTCTTCCTCAACTGGACAGGGGAGAGAAAATATAGCAAAAGGTTTGTGGGTTGAGATAAGGACAGGGAGATCACTTGCCAATTACCTCTATGGGCAAAACAGACTTGACTTGGGGAAATTAATTTAATTTATAGCAAATCAAATCAGAGTGAGGTAATGAGAAATAAAACTGAATCTTAAAACACCTTCCCCTCACCAGTCCCTTCTTCCCAGGCTTAACTTCAGTTCTGATTTCTCTACATCCTCCCCACCCCCAGCAGTGCAGGGGTCAAGAATGGGGGTTGTGGTCAGTTGGTTACATGTTGTCTCTGCTGCTCCTTCTGCCTCACACTCTTCCCCTGCTCCAGCATGGGGTCCCTCCCGTGGACTCCAACATGAGTCTTTCCCACAGGCTACAGTCCTTCAGGCACAGACTGCTCCAGCATCGGTCCCCTGCAGGGTCACAAGTCCTGCCAGAAAACCTGCTCCAGCTTGGGCTCCTCTCTCTATGGAGCCACAGGTCCTGCCAGGAGCCTGCTCCGGCACAGGCTTCCCACGGGATCACAGCCTCCTTCAGGGGCATTCACCCGCTCCAGGGTCCTCCCCAGGCTGCAGGTGGGTATCTGCTCCACCGTGTTCCTCCATGGACTGCAGGGGGACAGCCTGCCTCACCATGGTCTTCCCCATGGGCTTCAGGGGAATCTCTGCTCCGGCGCCTGGAGCACCTCCTCCCCCTCCTGCTTCACTGACCTCATGGTCTGCAGGGCTGTTTCTCTCACATATTTTCACTCCTCTCTCTGGCTGAAGTTTCTGTTGCACAGCAACTTTTTTCCCTTCTTAAATCTGTTATCTCAGAGGCACTACCACCATCGCTGATGGACTCGGCCTTGGCCAGCAGCAGGTCCGTCTTGGAGCCAGCTGGCATTGGCTCTGTCAGACATAGGGGAAGCTTCCAGCAGCTTCTCACAGAAGCCACCCCTGTAGCTCCCCTGCTACCAAAAACTTGACACACAAACCCAATACACTATGAAATTTAAAATAAGCAGGAAGTTGTTCTCAGCTTCTGGTTTTTTACGAAGATGAAGATTTGAGACTTTTGTCTTAGAATCTCACGGAGATTTACTTGAGATCTACACCTGCAAAGTTATAAAATATTTACCTGATGATTTTTTTAACAATAATTACCAGAAAAAAGGAGAAGAAACCAGATGTTTTACAAATTTATTAAATAATATTTAAACACTTTTATTAATATATAAATATATTTTTCTCCTCAAAATGTTAATATTACAAAAATCTCACCTGAGTTTAGATCATATCATTAATATGCAATCTTCTTAACTGAAATACTTTATACAGGTAATACACAGCATCTGGACCTTGTAACTGAGTTTTTTGAAGTTTGTCATTTTTTGGAGTCATGTGTGGGTCAGTGATCTGGACACAATGATTTACATTGCACACACAATTAATCAGCTCATTAAATATGGAAAAGTCACTGTGAAAGCAAAAATACAGGTCACCTATTTATAAAAAAAACATTTTGTCCTTGAGTTGCTGATGTAGCAGCTCTTCCTAAATTTTGTGTCTACCATTCATGTACACAAAGTTTAGTATCAGGGCCTAAAATGGTAGTCAATGTGTGTATATACATATATATATAAAATAATTGAATTACACAGAAGCATTGTGTTTATTTTTAAATTACTCTAGCTCATGGTTGAAAGAATAAATTGACAATTTTGAAGAGAGAAATCAACATAGTTCAACAGAGTTCAAAGCGAATATCAATAGTACTTTGGTTTGCATTTTATCATTTTGATAAAGTGTGAGGGCTTATGATAGTCTCTGCCTTACTGTTCATTTATAAGATTTTGAGGAAGCTGGTAATGGTCACAAATTACGAACTTACATCTTTTCTTTATGAAGACTCTGCTTCAGTGTACAACCTAAAGAAAAAGGAAAAAAACCTTGTCTTTAATCAGACTTATGTAGATGGACAACAGGGAGGAGAGAGAGCAAAGGAGATCTGTTGGACAACGGTCAAGGTGGGTAAGCCTCAATCAGTAATCACAGAACGGTATTTTTCCATTTTTTCATTTAATTCAGTGAAGTAAAAGCAGCAAGAAAAATCCACTGAATGTACTCAAATCCATGTGGTATTTCCAATTTGTCAAGGCAAAGTATGAGGAAGCCTTAGCATAAAGCTTATGTTTATCTGTCTTAGAAAGCCTTATATGTATTTATATAAGCATGCATTTTAAATATATCTCTAGAAGTCTTATGTCTAATCTATGTATAAGAAGCTATTGTTAGTAATACTTATTCAAAAGATATTTCCTGTATCACAGAATATTGACTGATTTGCATATGGATATCAGAAACTAACCCCACATAAGCTTAGAAGTGAGTAAATAAACCAATAATTGCTAATAATACTAGCAGAAAACATAATCCAAAGCTGTGAATTATACTATGAAGGCTCCAGAGGATTTATGGCATCTTAAAAGTTGTTGAAGATACTGAGCATTTAGGAAACTGGGTTTGTATTTGTATTCTGTTGCTGAAGTGAGAAGCTATGCCGTCTAACCTATTCAGTGAGAAAGATCTGGCAGGTTTTCAGAACTGTTATATCTTTTATCTCAACTTCATAGTTTATATATCTAAGGACACATTTTTGAGAGGAAGTGCTGGTAACGCTACTTTGTAGTCAGACTGTGCTGCATCTGCCATCTAATCATCAGAATGGTCTTCAAACAGACTAAGCACAGTTCACCAAATAAGAAAAGAAAATACTCATTTCTGTTAGAGGCAGTTGAAGGAGGGGGGGAAGGACATCATTATTGCAAACATTTTAGTGAGTTTTTCTTTGTTTAATTTTCTACCAGCTGTGATGTCAATGAACATCTAGTCCTTCAAAATTTCACACCTAAGAATAGTCCTCATTTCTTTTAAATTAATTACCTGCATGTTAAAACTATCAACAAGAGAAAGGCTATTTGGGATCAAATCTATACCTGTTGTTTCATTTCTGTTTTATAGTCTGTCAGGAAATGTAACCTCCAGCTGTGAAATGAAGCTTAATCCCCTTTTTGACTCTTGAAGTAGGCAGACTATTTTGTGTTCATTTGGAATTTCTTAAATATTATCATTATGTTCTCGTTTGTTTCTGTTTCCTTCTTGTTCCTAAGTTAATTTTACATTAGTGATATTTCAAATTTTACTCCTAAGAGAGGAGAAAAATTACATAAAATGGTAAGGAAAAAGACTAAAAGCTGAAAAATATTATTTAGCAATGTTACCAAATTGCTAAGTGGATAGAAGTAGACTTGAATATCAAATATTTAGGAAGTGGACTTCTCTTATCCAATCCTGTCCTCATACATATGAAGTTAATTTATCTTAGTAATGGAGAGACAATTTTCAACAGGTTTTCCATACAAACTCAGGCTGTCTGCATACTTAAAGCCCCCACTGTTTTTTTTCTGAAGATTACTTCTGACACTGTCTATTCAGTTATGAGATAGAAAGCAATTTAAAAAACAGGCTCTTGAGGTTTGTGGTTTTGTTTGGGTTTGTTTGTTTGTTTTGGTTTTTTTTCAGAACTCACATCACCCAAATTATGTAGTCATATAAGCTGGTGATTTCTAGTGTGCTTGACTTCAGTAGGGCTATGCTAATGTACAGCAGATAAAGACTTTACAAGGTTGGCACTCCTGTATTCTTCTTGCTTAGGTAATAACATTTAAACTTTTCTTCTTTCTCTGCAGTAGTATGAATAATATGCTGTACTTTCATTGATGCATGGATGTATTTTTGAGTTGTAAATTTAATTTATTTACAAATCCCTCAAAATTAAAAATATGTGCAGTCATGCAACTACTTATGTCTTTGAAAAGGATTTATTTTCTTCTTACTTTAAATGAAGGAGATGAAACTCAAGAAAGTGAATAACATGCTCTGATCTGATCTCATTCCTCTCAGCATAATTCCAGGTCAGTTATGCTCAGCAGGAGAAAAAGCGCAAGTGAATATGTTTTTTTCACTCTGAATTGTATGTTCTGTCACTGATAAAAAAAGATTTCTAAAACAGATTAACAGAAATATAAATAATTTCAAATGTGTGCCTTTGTCTATTGTGAGTTCAATGAGATTTTTGATAATTTTATGTACATGGTTACTTATAATGACCTTTATTCTTTCTCAGACTGCTTGATAACTTTGGACATCGCTAATCTCATTTCTAATGTTAGGTTTGAATCAAAATATGTTGCAAAATCATTATTAGTCTCTGAGAGAAATAAACTACTACTGCCCTTTTTCTACATATGATCATGACCATTAATCCAGTTGATTAAATCAAATGTTTAACAATTTAATTTTTAATCTCTTCCCATTCTCATTTCCTGCTTCAGGACTTTTTGGGGGCAATCAATCTCTGCAGGTCTGCCAGAACCAATCTGAGGACTGAGGGTAGGATAAGCCCCATTCATTTAGGACTAGCTGATGAAAAACTTGTTTTTCCATTCTAGAGGAACACAAGGATTTTACCAGTTGTTTTTAGCTATCTGGCTTGATAGGGGTACTAGGACTAGTTCCTGGTTTTCTCCCTGTGTACACCCTCTTCAATTCTTCCTTTTGCACTACAGCATAGCTTTTCTGTTTGTTTATGTGGTTTTTTGGCTTGGTTTTTTTTTTTTTTTTTTTTTTTCCTTGGCCCACCTAATCTTTGTTCCTGACTTGATCTAAAAGTGTTGAGCCACATACTTCTGCTCCCCAGCTTTGACCAGATTTGAGAAGGTGTTCTTCCTATAGTCTTCTTTTAACATTCTTTGGGTTTAACGTAATTCCTACCCAGATCACCATTTTGGAATATATCTTGGATTAACTGAGTTGTAGTTTTGGCCTGTCCTAATTAAAGTATCCAGATCCAGTCTGTAGTAGTCTGATCTTCACTGCTGAGTTTCATCTTCCAGTTGTGATTTGCTTACAGATAGCAGGTTGTTTTTCTGGTAATATTTTTATCTTTGTGCAGAACATAAAAATAAGGGGTTAAATGCTTACTTATTTGGGTTCTTTGTCACTAGTGAGAACCATAACCAATGAATAAAACTGTCATTTTTCTGACCATTGCGATACACAGGTTTTGGGGATGGGAAGAAGAAATGTCATAAAATGAGGGCTAGTTGAAACTGGGCAAGCAGGTTAAGAATAACTTTCAAATGTATTGCCTAAGAATTCTGCATTTGTAGGGTAAGAATATTCTACTATTCAGTAAGTGAGAAGAATTTTAATGTTACAGATAGACATGGTAATAATTGCATATCTAATAACACATGCTGGTGTCTTGATTACACTTCATAAAAAAGGCAAAGCAGAAAACAGAATCTTTTTTCTAACTGAGGACAAGGACTGTTGTTGATTTCAGATGACTAAGGCATAATCCAAAAAGTTTCTGAATTCTAGAAATTGCCTGGAGGAATCTGGGATGAAAGGCAAGAAGCCCTTTGTTTCAAGAAAGATTTTTGTTGTTTGGTAGGTGAAACTAATAGGACTATCCAAACTTCATTGTGAATAGGTTTTCTCTCTGACTAAAAAAGAATAATTTTCTAATAATAGTCAATGATTCAATAATATATACTGGGGAAAGTGATTAAAAATCCCTTCAGCAGAGAATTTAAGGATCAGGGAATTTCACTGTGCCACTTCTAAAAACTCCTTTCTTGGTAGTGAAAAAAGAGAAAGCACTGCTGTGGAGTTGTCACATCCTTCAACTAGAAAAAGCTATGGGAAATTCTTAAAGATTCATTTACAATGCACCAGGCAGCTCAGAACGTTATTCCTTGTATACAAGGGCAACCATTACATACATTATTGGGGTGAGTAGGGAAGGGGTAAACTGAATTATTAGCATCCTGTTTAAAGGAGTGGTGATTTAAATCTGGATCCCCTGTTTATAGAGGTTTCCTCACTGCAGAGGAATTTAAATGGGAAAAAAAGTAGTCTGGATTTTTTAAGGTTTCTCTGTCATATTTAATAGTAGCATATGTTCTGCCAGTCCATGGTAAGTTTAATCATCCCATAAATTCCAAGAATATGCACGTCTGTGAGTGTCCAGAAATCATATGATTATCTGTATCTTTCAAACCTCTACCAGTAAGCAAAACAATGATGTGACATGTGTGGTAGATGCTACACTGGAATGTAAGAGTATAGATACATATCAGCACATTGTTGACAATGTGGAGATTTTTTATGTGTTTGGAAAGTTACTGCAGAATTAAGGTCAAAGAGAGGTAACTTGACCTGCTCCTCTGCCTGTATACCTGAAGTAGATACTTCTGGGTTCCTTTTGACATGACAGCTTGAAAAAGAAAGGTGTGTTTAAATAAAAACCCAGAAATTAAAAAGTAATTGGACACTGTTTAAAAAGGGTATCTTAATATGGACAGTGACTACCTATGCTCTGTGTTCCAATTTACCTTATGAAAATGGTAGAATGTTATTATATTCTGTAAAAATTTATTTTTAAAAGTGAGCTCAGAAATGTATTTCAATATATGGATTCAAGGAAAACAAACTATATGACAAAGAACTGATAAAAACCTTATCTGTTGAGTTGACAGGCACTATACATTTTGAAAAGGGTAGAGAGGATCCATTTGTGATTGTCTTCTGAGACGTAACAGCATAGCAATCTTAGAAGATGATGTCGAACGTATCTTCTGTGACACTGCCCTTTCCCCTTCATCTCATACTCTTGGTAACATTGCATAACTTATGTAAGTCTTAAGGGTTTTCCAAACTGTAGTGATTTGCTTGGCTAGCAAAGGCACAACAAGAAACATGACAGTTTCTGTTTGTCAGATGTCTATATAGAAGAGACTAACAAGTATCTATTGGATATACTTTACATCTTTGTAAGATTTTTCACCTGAAGATCACTATTTGAAAATTAAAAAGTTTCAAACCTCATTTACACTCTGGACATCCCTAAATCTTATACAGAATATAACTTATTTTGGGAACATATCTGGAATTG
>JAOBAS010000052.1:24467499-24478937 GCA_025311575.1 Elanoides forficatus
TGAAAAAAAAAAAAGTACTATTACAAAAATACTATTTTGTAAAACAAAAAGGAAAAAAAATGTGAAAATATAGCTTTATAAATATAAGAATTCAGTCCAGGTGAAGTCTGTCTCTTAGAAAATACACAGAGTAATTAATGGAATTGTAAAACTGTATAACTGTAAAGAACTATTCTTAGTCAGTTTCCCTTACACCTACAACTTACAATGTAAAGGTCTTCCTCCCCTTATACTATTTTTGTGTTTCAGATGTGCCATGCCATAATAATTATAGTATTCGTCTCTTTCTCAAAGAGACTTTATAAGTTTTCTTGTACACGTCTGTTCCCTTACAGACTTTGGAAGACTGGTATTTGCAGTGCACCATTTTTTCTACATGATTATTGTAGAAGTGTGATTCCTGTTATAAAAATTCTTTGATAACATTAATTTATAAGAGGGTTTGTTGTTTTCTAAAAGAGAATAGAAAGGAAGAAAGAAACAGGGCCAATTCAAACCCAAATTATGTAGCTGTCTATATCTCATTCAGCAGGACTCGGGTAGCTAAATAGAGTCTAACTGAAAGGAACACTGGTGAAAATGGTACAGATAAATTTAAGATAAGGATGTCTGACACCCACGTGTTCATTGATTATCATTGTTATACAAATATTTTTAAATCTAGTAACAAAAAGGGGGTGGGGTGTCCTTCTTTCCTTCCTTCCTTCCTTCCTTCCTTCCTTCCTTCCTTGTTTCCATTACAGCCTTTGGAAGACTGGTATTTGCAGTGCGCAATTTTTTCTACATGATTATTTTAGAAGTACAATTCCTGTAGAAACAAAGATGACCACTTTTATATTTAATATATGACACAAAGGGAATTTACACTTGCACTTCTTGCATGTCTAGAAATACTTCATCATTTTTTAACCTACCTGTAAGTACCTGAGGCAATCTGTTGCTGATACTAAGGAGAAATATATGCAGAAATATTTTCAGGATTAGCGTCTCAAGAAAACTTCTCTGAAGTAAACATATTTTGAATTGAAAAAGTACTGGAAAACTGGAAATTTTCAGTTAAATAAAGAAGCAATGAGGTAATCAGAGAGCAGAAGTGTTATGGTCCCACTTCTTATACATGCAAAAATAGCACTGTATTTTTCATAGGGTGACATCTGCAGAGTTGAAAGTTGGAAAGGTCACAAAGAAATACTTTTCTAAAAAACTGCATGTCCTTTCTGAACAGAACATCAGGCTGTCAGTTTGGCATCTTACTTCTGTCTACTCTACAGTTTCCTTGTCTTTTCAGTAGCTTGTTTTCACTAGGGAAAGTAAAAACCTCAGTGTAGATGCTGTAGTTTTTTTCTAATGGATTTGGCAACTTTCAGAATATTTCCTTCAAGGATTGGAATTATATCAATGGTATTTGTGATTTCAAACTCATTTCCCTGTGGATTCCTGAAACCTTCATGTTCACAAACATGTTTCTTCCACTTCTCAATTCCTTCTTCTGTGAAAGCTCTCTTTGCTCTCTTGTTGAAAATAATTTAATTTCCTGTGACTGCTAAACATCTGCAGAGGCAAATCAGCTGCCACAATGCCTCCACAAGCAGAAAGCTAAAAATCCCCTAAACCCCAGAAACTGTCTTCCTTGAATGCACCTACTACCTCTATCTTGATTCTCTTTCTCTTTCTCCCTCCTTGAATTCTCCTTGAAAAAAATGCCTGAGAACTTACCTTGATTTGGATGAAGAAGTCTGCAACAAGGGATTTGCTAATCTGTTCTTTTACAGTTTTCTCATTCTTGTCATTAGTTAATATAGCCTTGCCAGGTCTAGAGCAAGTTTCTGTAGTTTTGTTCTGAATAACTTACAACTGTTCTCACATTCAGTTCCTCTCTTTCATTTTCTTATGAAGAAGCAGAATATTAAACCAAGGTGAGCACGGTGCCATAATTAATATGCAGGTCGCATTTGCAGGAAGCTGCTGAGCAGGAACATGTAAGAGTTGATGCAGTACATTTTTCCCATTAAGTCGTATCATTGTAATAATTATCAATTAAGTAACAGAAGTAACTTCCTTTAACGATACTATCCCTTATTTCCTTTCCTAGGAGTAGAATATGTTATCAAAGCCCAACAGCTTCTGCTCAAGAAAAGATCAAGCAGATTTGAAAGCCAGGAAGTGCCACTGTAATCAAAACTGGAAAGATGTAAATGAGTTCTCTAGTACTGGTACTTTCACAATGTTAACACCTAGGGAGAGAAAGCAAACAGCAGATACCATGTAGCCACTGTGATTAAAAGTCAACCTTGTCTTGGGAGCATTTTTAGTGTCTGTTTTCCATAGGTTTAAATGCATGACACGTTTATGCAAGGCAGTGAGAAAAGATCCTTTGAGTTGGATATGGTAGTAATACAGTCTGGAAAACTATATAACCTGAACAGCTAATTTAAAAAATCAGTGGTTTCATTCTACAGGAAAATCGTAATATGGTTGGTTGTTTTTTTCCTTGTTTTTTCCCATTCAGTTGCAAAGCAGAGAGTTGAAAGTCCTTATCAGAATAGTAGTTAGCATCTTTTAATGTTTTTTCAGAACCTTTCTGGTGCCTCAAAAGAATAAACTTGGATAGTCATGCTCCTAATTGCCTAATCCCATGTTCATTCATTGAAATTTACTGTGTATAAATTAAATTACTAATTTTAATAACTGGATATTTCCTGTATAGTTGTATTTCATCTAATCAGCTAAACTACTGCCATAGTAAGGGAGAGAAAAATATCACTGGCATGAGTCCACTCATCTTAGGGTAGATGTTTGAAGTAGATCATATGGATCACTGTCCAAAAATGCAGGTCCACACTTACTGCCTCACTTACAGGCCTACCTACGCAGAATTATGTCCTTGGATTGAGGTTATTCAAATTTCAAATATTTACAGAGAACAAACATTAAACCACAGGAAAACTTATTGGACTTATGAAAGTGTTCGGTATTTTTGTATGCTTTATCTCATTTAGATTAATCCAATTTTAATAAACATTTCAGATATTAAAAATGTATATTACTAACAGTAGTATAAACACTTACTGATTAGTCAAAGTGATCACAGTTTTTTCCTGTTCTTTTTAATGATAAGATTAACATGAAAAGAAGTCTCTTAAAAATTGGTAATTTTATGTCATAATATAGATATCACATTAAGTGGAATTTTTTTGCACAATACTACGCTCTTGCTGGATCTTATTAGGTTCCTGTTTGGTAATGGAAAAATTCCCTAAAAACATATTTTCATGTAATTAGAAGTTAAAGCAACTATACACTGTTGAAGGAAATCTGGGTTACAAAATACATTAAAAAATGCAATTATAGTCTGATATCTAATACAGTGGAGTGGAATTATTTCTTAACATATTATGAATTCTAGTGGGAAACCTTCTTAAAGATGGAAATACCAGCTAATTTATTTTTCATACTATGATTGCAGGAGCCCTAAATTAACCCTTTTATTTGTAGTTAATATCTTTAAATGTAGTATCCAGAAAGAGAATAAAGATTGTCAAGAGGTAAAAAGGATACCTTTTGTTTTATATAGCATTTGGAATTAGATTATTTTGAGTTTAATCTGTACGAATACAAACTGTCCGTGTGTAGAAGATCAAAACCTGAGGACATATTTAGTACACATCCTTTTAATGAAGAATATATTAATGCCTGCTTTATTTTTCCCCCCTCTTTGTTTAGGATAAAAGGAAAAAAAAAACAAAAACAGTCAATCCCTCTAGTCTGTATTTGTGCATTTTGCTTGTGCTTAGATCCAAGTTGACAGAATGTTGCAAGAAGAATTATGTTGACCAGCTTCAGTTTATTGTCACTTTTATTGTTTATAACCACAGCAGAAATTGGCAGTTTGCCTGAGAGAGTAAGGACCACACTTCCAGTACATGTGATTGCAAAACTGAACTGTTGGTCTGTACAGCAAGGGGTTTGCTTTAGAGCAGTGTTTGAATATATGGGGATTTTTTTATTATTATTATTTTATTATTTGTGTGGGGCTTTTTGTTTGTTTGTTTGCTTTTAAAGAAAATCCTGCAATCTCTGTTCCTTGAGCATTGAATCACTCAGTGAAGAAAAAAACAGAGGTGAAGAGAGAGGGAGAGGGGGAAGAAAGATGACAAGTCTGTTATTCGTAAGGATCCAACTGAATGTTATAACAAGTTACAGTGATGAGAGAAAAGACAGAATGATTTTGGGACCTTAAATGTCACTGAGATAAAATAGCTAGAAATATTGACCTGCTAGTACCAATAGGGTCATAGAATAATTTGTGTTAGAAGGGACCTCAGCAGGTCTCTAGTCCAACCTCCTGCTCAGAGAAGGGTCAGATATGAGGTTAGACCATGTTATTCAGGGTTTGATCCAGATAGGTCTTGAAAACCCCTAAGAAAATTATAGCGTATTAGATAATCCAGAAAGAAAAGGGTATGTAGCACTTACTAATCTAATTCCTGCCTGTATGGTAGAATACTTGAAAATAAAACACTAGTAGAAAGGAACATGCAATACTACATTATTTTCTGCCATTTGCAAATTGTTTAAATCCTCTATTATTAAAAAGGACAGGCAAGCTATTTTTATGACTGTTTTTCACATGAACAAGAGTGACCAGAAAATCTGGAATAAGGGTACTAGTTGTTCATACATACATAGCATAATGAGGAGTACCACAAGTCAGATATTGGTCAAATACTCCAGTAGGAGCAGATCTCAGGCCATGAATGCAAATTCAAGAAATAGTTATAGTGTCTGTTTAGATGCTGAAATCAGGAGAGCTTATACATTCTTTTAAAAGTTTTTTACAAGTGCATATTTTGGCAAGAATTTTAGTGTCTTCAGTATTTCATGTTATTGCAACACTATTAGACAGTATTAATTCTTTGTTCATTTTTACCCTACAGGATCTCAGCTGTGTCTTATGATCAGGGAACATGATTGTCCTGGTTTCGGCTGGGATAGAATTAGTTTTCTTCCTAGTAGCTGGCACAGTGCTGTGCTTTGGATTTAGACTGGGAATAATATTGATAACACACTGATGTTTTAGTTCTTGCTAAGTAGTGCTTATCCTAAATTAAGGTTTTTTCGGTTTCCCATGCTCTGCCAACAAGCAGGGGCACAAGAAGCTGGGAGGGAGCACAGCCAGGACAGCTGACCCAAACTAGCCAAAGGGATATTCCATACCATAGAACATCATGCTCAGTGTATAAACTGGGGGGAGTTGGCCAGGACGGGTGGATCTCTGCTCAGGCATCGGTCAGCAGGTGGTGAGCAATTACATTGTGCACCACTTTTTTTTCTTGGGTTTTATTTCTCTCTCTTTTGTTATATGCCTCTTAACTACTATTATTATTATTGTTATTATATTTTATTATGATTATTGTTCTTATTAACAAATTTTATTTTATTTTAGTTATTAAACCATTAATATCTCAACCCATGAGTTTTATTTTTTTTTTTTCTGATTCTTCTCCCCATCCCACTGGGACCAGGGAGGAGTGAGCAAGTGGCTGCATGGTACTTAGTTGCTGGCTGGGATTAAACCTGACAATGATTTTTTCTGACACATTATAATTTTCCACAATAGGAGTTTTGGTTAAAAATGTATATATTATCAGATGGGTCTGTGCATAATTTAGATGTGGGTTCTCTAGTACCTTTTTGTTGTTGTTCTTTTTTTGCTACCATATCTCTCAGAGACAAGATGAAGAGTATTTTCAGGAAGGTTGCCAGTCTACTTTTAGCAATGCCATAAGTATGATTCCTTTCCATTAATCAGAAGTAAAGACATGCAAAAATACATAAACCAGTGGACATGTTCTGAGTGTATTGAATTTTGTCATGGTAGTGATCATGATTAAGATGATTGCCTGCTTTCGATAGGAAAAAGAATTATAGATTTAGATATGAAAGAATTAAAGATCACATGAAAGAATAAAAAAAAAAGTCTAAGAAGAAGTTTTAAGCAAATAATTTCCTAAGCTTATTATTGAGAGTACATCTTTATTCCCCTCAGATCTGTACTTTTTAACATAAACAGCAATTTATGATTGAAAAATACCATTTAAGATAATTTTTAATATCTATGGAATATAAGTTTAATAGGAAGCAGATTCTTTATAAGATCAATATTTTAGCAGTTTTATACAGTTTTTGTAAGTCTGCTTGCACCAGGAAAATACCCTCTCCAACATGTACATTCAAGCTAGGAATGAACGTTACAGTTTTCATAAGTGTTGAAGAACAAGAAAGTCTTGTGTGGTTCTCACTAATTCCAGTAAGAAATTAAAACATGGAAAATGAAGTATAATAGTTTCTTAGGGTTTTGTTGTTGTCCAGAATTTGAGTTTTTGTATTTTACTTACTTTCCCCGATCATCCTGATCTCCTGTTCATCTTCTGCACTGTACAGAGTATATAAGGAATATTATTATAGTACATCAAAATTATGACACTATTTTTAGAACTCTGAATTTTAAATCATACCAGTTCTACTAAGGGTGGCCTTCTGCAAAAATAGGGTTTTTAAAAAAAAAGTAAAACTATCTGGGTTTGTTTGTTTGTTTGTTTGTTTAAATAGGGAAAAGAAAAGCTTATTATGGGATACCTAAATAAAATAAAACAATGGAAATAGGATAAATTATTCAGAAGATCTGCACATTGCATAGTATTCCCAAAAGGAATCCTTTATGGCTCATAGTAGATTTAAAAAAAAATATTCTTTGTTTCACCTTGAGAAAATAATCAAGATCAAGTCAATGCTGCAAACCTGGGTAGGTTATGGTATTCTTTATGACTACAATTAAATTTAAATCAAAAAGCAAAGAGAGCTCTCTCAGTTGAATTCAATATGTATTCACATAGACACCATGGATAGCTACCACAATAAAGTGAATGATCACAAAATGCTTATACTAATTTAGGCTGTAAATCACTCTAGAGCTGAAGGATTTTGTTAAGCACTTTGTTCTCCTACTCCCTTTCTTATAGGGAAAGGGATGAAAGGAAATGCAGAGCTGGTGTCCCACCTATACCTCCTAAGTGTAAAAGCATCTGGACCACTAGAGTTCAATGGAGCAATTAGCCTTTCAGATCTGGCAGGCTTTTAAGTATGAAATTTTTGTCACAGAACACTTGCATAAGATGCTTGGAGTATTTGCCCTTGTTATTCTGATGAAAGCATTGAGTTAGTGAAGGATTGCAAAGTCTTGCTTGTCATCTGGATGCAATGGCAGATTTCTACTCTGCTAAATCAAGCTACTTCAGGTGAATAGGAGAATATCCTGGCCCATTTGCCATGCTTCCTTGAGAACAGAACTGCGGCAGTATTATACACACAATAGCTAAAGATCAGAAGTTGTACTGACAATGTTACTATCTCTATATTTCAAAAGAAAATCCAGGCCTGACAATGCTGCCTCCCTTCAACCCATCACAAGATTTTGTACAAATAGGGAACAGACAAACGTAAGGGAAAAAACAAATAAACAGACAAAATGTATGAACTTGAAGGCAAAATAATTTTAAGAAGAGGAAGGCACAAAAAAGTTTAATTTTCTTTTAGAAACAAGTTAATTATTTGAAAAGTACCTTCAGAATTGTAGTGAAAGAAATTGTATGTATTTTAACATAAAGTATATCCTTTACAGCTTCCTCATACCTTTTTGATTTTTTTTCTTTCATTATACCTTACACTTTGCTGTTGAATGTGTATATATATGTTTTTTTTTCATTTTCATGTCCATTAAACTTACGTAATGCTACATTGGAGAGTGGGAGGATGACAGAATAAAGGGATGGATTTTGGTAATGAATCAGCCAGAATATGTCAAAACTTCATTTTCTTCTACTTATTTTAGATGAAGAAAGGCATACTAGCATTTAATTTTGTTCTCCATCACAATAGACTCATTCTACACAGAAGCTGTTTTCTTGTTTTGTCCAATTTCCAATTAACCTAGCTCTTATCTTTTTTTTAATATCACTTATACACAAAGTCATAGGTTCCTTAAGTCTTCAGAAGAATATTAGATTTTACTAACGGATACTTTCCTTGATATTCCTTTTTTAGTCTTTTCACTCACTAGTTTTATTTATAGAACAATAAACACATGTCGTTTTTCACATTAATTCATTTCTTGATAAACAATTTACCTTTCCAAACCCAAATCTATTTATTTTTAGCTTGTCTTTCTATCCCACTGAAAAAGTTCCATAATAATTCTTGTTATTTTTGTGTGCACTTCATTGAATTTTCATTGTATTCCTACTAAGAAACAACATAAGCCACAATTTTTAATAGTTTCATTGACAGTATGTGATCATTATGTAATTCCAAGCCTTCTACAGTTTCCTTTTTTCTTCTATTTTTTGTCTTGTTATGTACAAATGCATCATAGTTTTAGCCAATTACTGCAGACCTAACTGTATGTATTTAAGACAGACTTTCTAACAATCCAGTTTTCCCTCTCTTAAAGCTATATTTGAATTACTTTTCTTGGATCTTACCAGAGAATTTCTGCCAGAGTTTGGCAGGGTATGGCCAACATAACCAAGATTTGAATTAATTTTATCATACCACAGAGGTTTTTATTCAATGAAGCTCTTATTACTTAATCTGTCTTTTTACTTGAAATTATGAAGTTCATCCTTTGGTAAAAATGTCTACTCTGATAGATAGGTAAGACCTTCAGTAGTTCTGTAGGTATTGCAAGATCCTTTTAGAAGTGTCTATCAGTTACATAAAATGACAGAGCAAAGCACAGTTGAAACACCAGTCCCCTGTGTGTTCACTCCATGTGCTTTAATAGTGCCAATTACAATTTTAAAAGATCATGGATTACTGAAAGGTTCAATCTTATAATTGCTATTATAACAAATGATATTTCATACATACTTTATCAAGAAATAATCTGAAAATATTAATGTACATAGTGATAAACAATTAGAATGTAGTAAAAGAGGTTTCAAATAAAGACTATCAATGTATTTAAAATGATGAATATATTCTCTCCCAACAGACATAGCTGTTAAATAAGAGTACTATCCCCACAAAATGGGAGTTTTTCTTTTGGACTTCTATCCAAACAGTAAATTTGTTGGAATTAACTAAGTGGGAGTACATTAATTTTCAAATATGGATTTAGAAAATTTAGTATGTGCAATGAAAATATTTTTTTTAATCTATTTTTGTTCCTAAGCTGAATATCAAAGTCTGTCCCTGAATCTTCTCAAGGCTAGATTTATTTCTCATTCTCTTTTGACAGGGCTTGGACCTGTTCTGTTGGTGAACTGCTGTAGGTAGAGATGGACCCTTGCCTGGACAGGCAGGCAGTCTAATAAAGAAGAGCAGTTAGACTAAAATTTATTTGGATCTTGATCTGTCTAAGGACTGCTCAGAACAAATCCAGCTAGTCAAGCTCAGTGAAATTTTCTGAGTAAGATTGGAACTGCTATATCTGATGAAAGCTGCAGTGCAGTTAGGCCAGTGGCTTGTTTCTTACAATTGCAGTACTAGGAAAGACCTTCTGAAGAGTTAAAAATGTATTTATTGAATAGACATGAACACCAAATTTTAAAATAAGGGACAAAAACTGGAAAGGTACATGTGCAGACTTTCCTATCCAGTTCCAGTGCTTTGAGGGCATACAAGCCCAGATTTTGGTGAAATTATAGGCATATATATATATATATTATTTTCTAAATTATTCTCTATTTTTGTTATAAAAACAATAATCCACTCCTTGGACCAAATATTCTCTCAGAAAAGATTAGGCAAGGCTTAAAAGCAATCTTGATAAACCCTTATTAGGTATTAAATTGATATGAGGAGTTATATATGGAATCTGTTTGACAGTAAAGGTAGTCCATGGGCTTTCATCTAGTGAACAGGTGCAGAACAGTGCAGATGAGACTGAAGGAGGACAGCAATAGACTATGGAATAACAGCATTTTAGATTTAAATTTCTTGTCCAAAAATACAATTAAACAATGTGTTTTTTCTGCTGTGAAAATGACTGAATCAGAGTGCATTGCTATCTCTGTAATATTCATTATGGAGGATATCTATGACACAGTAACAATGCTGGTTGTGTAGGATTAATTGTGACATTGGATATGAACTACAGTGGAAGAAAATTCTGATTTTTTTTTTTTCTTTTGTAGTACTTGACACAAAATCAGCCATTTCAGTCTTGGTTGCATTTAATTGAACTTACTATTCATTTATGGTCTTTAATTGCGTATAACTTGTTAGGTGTAAACATCCCAATAATAACTGGAATAAGCCTCTTTCACCAGATAACATTTAAAAACTTGACACTCTGAATTGAAAACATAAATAAAAACATAATCTCCCAGACAGTTCTTGCTTTTAAGTCAGTGTCTCTGTTTCCATCATTTTGAGCCTAGTGAAGTAGTATTTTAAACTCACTGAGGCAGTCAGGAAGATGAACTAAAAATCTTAAAATAATTGATGTAAAAATGAGTTAAGCTAAGAAGTTCTGAACTTGACTTTAAATATGCTTTATTAATTAAAAATAATAATAATCTACTTTGCGTAAAAAAGTTTTTCTTCTGTTTTACAAAGCTTTCCAAACCTAGGAATCCTTCTGAATCCTTATAAACTTTAGAAAGATCAGAATAAACCTTACAGTCCACTGAAAATCCTAACAGTTATGTGGTATACATTGCAGAAAAATTGTTTTTTACAAAAGATGCATTCTACACTCCTCATCTACAGCAGAATGGGCCTAACGTTACAAACAAATTCAAGACAAAAAGTCTTAAAATCGTAAGATTCATCAAAGCATAAGATTCATCAATGTCCGTGATGCTTTAACATGGGGGGACTGTTTTCTAGCTGAAAAGGTCCAGATAGTCATAAGAAGTGGAGGAATCCTCATAAGGAAGACCTGAGCCCAAATTTTGTTTACAAGCATGTGTTTTGGCCTTTGAAGCATCAATGTTGAAAAAGCTTTGCAAAAAAACAAGAACAAAACCAAACCATCACAAAAACAACCCAACAAAGAAAATACAGCAACAACAAAAAAACAAACCAAAAAATCCCAAACTAAAACAAGAAAAAAAAACCCCAAACCTCTCCCCCCCCAAAACTAAACCCTTATAAATATATGCTTTTAAAATGGGAAAGTACTAAAATGTAAGTCTTCACCATACACTTCAGAAAGCACCAGAAAGAGGGCTACTCCACACAGGAAGGTGAGTCAGGAGCTGAGGACAGCAACAAGCAGCAACAAGCATCTATGCCAATGCACGCAGCATGGGCAATAAACAGGAGGAGCTGGAAGCCATCGTGCAGCAGGATAGGTACGACTTAGTTGCCATCACGGAAACATGGTGGGATGACTCCCATGACTGGAGTGCTGCAATGGATGGCTATAAGCT
>JAOBAS010000052.1:24489145-24503081 GCA_025311575.1 Elanoides forficatus
GGTGTTTGTTGGGGTTTTATTTGGGTTTTAGGGTTTTTTTGGTTGGTTGGTTTGGTTTGTTTTTTTTTCTGGAAAAGAAAACCAGAGAACATTTCCCAGAGTAATTATAGAAAGTAAATTCAGTCCTCCAGTTCCCTTCTTATTCTTCTTTCCTACGAGTGTTTCCAGGTAAAATTATATTGTTCTCTTTGGAAACCATTTTTTGTATGTGTGAATATATAAAGAGCATAAATAGCTGATACTTAGAGCTTTTACACTTCTTTTCAAATGTTCTACCATTCTGTCATTACAATTCCTCTGAAAGGGGAATAACTGCATTTTTCTTCCTGAAGACAACATTAAAATTAGTGGTACTGTGAATCTGAGATAGGAAAGGAAATTTGTCAGCTGTTTTAAAAACCATAGACTGTCTAAAAAAAACCCCATTACTGTTTTTCTATGGGTTAAACATAGTTTTATTAAATACGGAAAAAAACTGTGGTTTCCCTTGTCCAGCTTCAGTGTACTTGACATAGATCTCATTAACCCGCAAGATATTTTCTAAATCAGTCACAGATGCAGTCATGAGTAGTCGGCTGGAAATGAGGTAATTGGGGTGTGACAGAAGTCTTAGTCTGTATCCATAATTCATAGTTCATAATAAAATAAAATGCGAAGGTGCCCTATGAAGAAAAATTCTTATGGTAAGTTAAGTTTTGTAAAAGTTGATAAAAATAATGGCTCTTATGGTCTTGATATCAATGCACCATGTTTTAATATGGAGAACGAAGATCATGTTTCAGCAATACAAGGACCCAGGGAAATACAGGCTGGTCAGCCTCACTTGATCCCTGGGAAGGTGATGGAACTAATCCTGGAAACCATTTCCAGGCACATGAAGGACAAGAAAATCATCAGGAGTAATCAACGTGGATTCACAAAGGGGAAGCCATGCCTGCCCATCTTAATAACCTTCTATGATGAAATGGCCAGCCTTGTAGAGAGCAGTGGATACTGTCTACCTAGACTTCAGGAAAGCTTTTGACACTTCCACCCATAACATCCTCACAGAGAAGCTGGTGAAATATGGGCTGGATGAGCAGACAGTGAAGTGGATTGAAAACTGCCTGAATGGCTGGGCTCAGAGGATGGTGATCAGAGGTATGAAGTCTGGCTGGAGGCCAATTTCATTTTTGAATGAGTGTAGAATGAGTATTATACATTTCTTTGAGAGGATGTAGAATTCTTGTCACTTTTACAGAATCTGACTTATCACAAACCTTTGGAGACACTCTGTCAAAGAATGGTTATTAAGAAAGGAATGCAGTAGAGAGTTAGAAAAGTCCATTCTTGGAAACTTCTTAGTATATGGCCTGGTCAGATTTGAAATGATTCAAGCAGAACGTGCTTGTTCACTTCCAAAAAAGAAGCATTTCACTGATGAATATGGATGACTGCCTCAAGGGTTTATTTTATTGTGTCTGACACTATCTTTCTAACTCTGGCCTATTACATTATAGGGGGTTTAGAAGCCATGATTGAGATTATTCCTTTCTTTCATCTGCTACATTTCTATTTGGAGGAAGTTGATCCTATTTTCACCACCAGGAAAGATCTTCGAATATCTATTGCAGTTTCATTTTCCTTCATTTATAGAAGCGGAGAAAAATAAATAGTTACCAAATGACTATAGGCACATTATAGCCTGTATAGGTCTATAACAGCTCACGGACAGGCCCTTCTCCATTTTCCATGATGTTTATGTTATGATAACCACACTAGCAACATTCACAGCTCTCCATACGTAATAATTAGGAATACTGAAGCGAAGTCACTTAAAAAAGACTGAAGAAATAGGAATACTAAGTGCTGTACCATAGTAAGGGTGGGTTTAGGTGTGCTTTTAGAATAGCTATCTTCCTTTGCCTAATAAACAAGAGACTCCTTAGCAGCAGAGCTGAGTGGCAGAAGTGATAACATAACAGCAAGAGCACTAGAGATAGTAGAAGAATTTCAAATAGAATAATTACTTTCATTAGCTCTGCAGAAGTTTCAGTAAATGCTGAAGAGGAGAAAATTGCAGGTGCTGACTTCAGAGAGTTGTAAAAAATCTCTGTAGAAAATACCCTAAACTACACATTTTAAGTTCCTGATTATTTTTCTCCTATATTGCCTCCTGCTGCTGGAAGCCCACCTGGTCTCTGTTACATTTCCTATTCAGCATATTTAAAGTTTGCTAGAACTGCTTCAGGGTTGAATATTTTACAATAATGTTAATATGGCAGATTTTGACATTCTATTGTTCAAATGGCAACAGTCTTTTCTATTTTTTTTTTTTTGCTAGGTTGAAATTCAAACTCTCTTCTGAGTTCAGCGTCACAAAGACGCTGAACTCTGGACTAACAGAACTTGCAGAGCAACAAGGTAATTTTTTCCCCAGTTGCATCAAGCAGTGGAATAAAAGATTTTCCTATTTAAATCAGCAGAGTCACATGAAAGAAAGAGCAACATCTGGCCAAACCCCTAAAAAAATAATATTCATGAAATACTACCACACTACAAAGCTGTTACACTATAGAGATAAATGTTTAAATTCTAAAAGCTACATTTTTCAGAGGTGCTCTTATAGGCAGCAAGTGAATGATATGAGTCTCAGAGGTGTTGAGATTTCATGTCTTTAGATTTCATTCTCTATTCAAGATCAAAATACATTTTAGATTGGCTGTAACCTGCATACTCACTTAGAAGTCCATCTTCAGACATCTGTTTTAAAATCTTTGCCATAGAGAAGAATTTTCTCTACAATACAAACATTTAAGAGAAAATAAAGTCAAGATGATTGATTTACATAAAGATGTAACAATCTTTTAAATTTTCCTTAGTATTTCAGTCAATATATGTTTTCTTTTCACAGGAAGTATAAAGAGAAATGGAATCTATATGGAATATGGATTTTAAAAATCTTCAGAGTTAATTTGCTTTAAAGAAGATGTTCTTAAATATAAGTTTTGTGTAGATAGGTCAACAGATACAAATGTTTTCAAGACATTCTTTTTTGTCTTTGGAAATACAGTAGGAATGCTACCTACATTCTACAAGTTCCAGAAATGTTGCTGAAAGGGAAAGGAAATAACTGTTGATTTAGTGTTTAACAGAGTAAGACTTGCTTAGCTATCAAAGCTGCGTAGATGCTTTACAGGTCATTAGCAACAAAGATTTTGTTGGTCAAAGTTACCTGGCTATTTATGATTTTTTATTATGTAAACAGTCAACTCTAAAGCTCAATGCATAGTCCAATACAATTGTAAATATATTTTGAAACCCTTTACAAATGACAACAATTGATTAGAACACCACACAAAGATATTAGAGAGTGTAAGCATCATCTTTCTCTGATCTACCATACAGATCTCTAACAGAGTTAAAGACAGTATGAAGAATAAGTGTTGCAGCTTACACAGTAGAAATGCATTGCCATTTCTATGGAAAAAGAAGAATCTGAGGGAAGGAATTGTGATATTCTGTTATTGAGTTAAATAGTTGAAATCCATGAAATTGCTGAAATGCCTGTGAAAATTATTACTGAATTTTTGTTATAACCAGTCTTAAAATTTTGGCAGAGGAAAGATGTTTTCTAGTTTTTTACATTTCTGATCTGTTAATGGAAGTACAATACAGTCATCTGAACACACTATGGATTATTTCCAACACAGATTGATAACATATTTGGGGGGTTTTATTGATAACATTACTCAATTTGATAGAATTGGAGGGAATAACTTTGATTTGAAAAATTTAAATGGGCTTTAAGGTTGTGGAAGCATTCTTGTTGATAGACACACTGAGTAAAATGGTAGAAACATATTGTCTAGCCCCATCATTGACATACAAAGACTGTTCACAACAGGAACAAGAGACAGAACCAAAGCAGGTTCAATGTATGGATGCCCCCCTTTCTTTTAAAATGCTTGATTTTTTGACCCTGTTTACTTACAGTACTTGATGCAGCTTACACATGCCAGTAAAGGTTTACTTCATAGAAAAAAATCTCAGTAGATGTTTATGATTAGCATCATAAACAGTACACACTGTCAGCAACATAAGCAGTAGCAGTGGATCTTATTACAGAGGTTGAATGTTATTAGAGAGGTTTACTGTCAAAAAGAGTGTTATAATTCCTCAACCAGGTGCACATTTTTTCTGTAAAGGGACACATCAAAAGACAATGAATTTTGATATTGTTAGAAAATAAGACTAAGAACAGAATTATGTGACTTTTTTTGACCTTCTTCAGTGCTCACTATATCATAGAATCGTACACATTTACAAAACTATGTCATATTACATGTAGTCATACAATTGTATGATTTTTGACTGTACCTCTGAATGATTTTATTTTATTATTTATTTTATTTTATTTTACTTTGGGTTTTTGTTAATAATTCAGATTTATACTATTCTATCATCTTATATTTACTTTTATTTTATGTTTACTTATTAAAGTGTTTGAAGTGATAGGTCATGTGATCTTGATCTGATACTCGAGAGACAATTTTGTGTACCATGTAATTACCACAATTCATTGGCAGGATTAACAGATTATTAACTTTAATGTAATATACTGAAGGTATACACAACCTTCATGATAGAACTGAAACTGGGAAAACCATCCCTTTCATAGCAGTGAAAAAAATTGAAAGCACCTGTTTTAGGGTGGTTTTGAGGATTCCTGAGAAGGTAAACACACACACACACTGACTGTAGGGGAAAAAGCAAGCATTTTATTAACTACATGCATGCGTTATGCTAAGGGTATCTTACAAAGCAAAAAAAACCCCTATTAACGTACCAACCCAAGGACTGTGAAGAAGAAGATGAACCATCGGTACATTCTGTACATTCTCGTGTCATCTTGCGCTGCGAGCTCAGCCCAGCAGTCGGTAGGTGCCAGCTTTACGTGGGCATTCCCATGGAGGCAACAGTGACCTTGCCGTACACTGGCCCACTGCTCTTTGGAAAACCCTGGTATTGTATACATTTGTGGAGGAACGGGTGTCGACACTTGCGGCCAATGAGTGTCGAAACAAGCCTCGATTGCAACATAGGAAGCCTATGGCACATGCACCTGCTGGCCAGGCATGCTGCATGTGTCATAGCCATCCCTTCTATTGGTTCATGGGCTCTGTACACACATCATATTACCATCAGTCACGTCCACTGTGCTCTAACCAATAGCAGGACTTTTGCAAGGTAAGCAAAATTATGTGTGGTGTCTTGTATTCCTCCATTATTGCACGTACCACCTCCCCTAACATTGCTCAACCTCCTTATCCCCACGTTCAGCATTATAAATAATAGACAGTAAACTATCTGTTCCCTGTGCTGACTGCGTTTTTTAGTTATCTCCTTCTTACTCAGTGTTTATCCAAGGACTAAAATTCCATCTTTTAACCCTTCCATATACAGCACCTCCTGATTCATGAAATAGAACATTTTGCTTTAACAGGAATGCACATCTTGTAACTTCCATTCTCAATTTTATAAATCTCTAGCTAAAAGTAATGTTTTCTTTTATACCACCTTAACAATTAAAAATTACTTACAAGACCTTTTTGCTTTAATTGCTAACACAAAAATAGGCTTTAAGTAACCAATACTTAAGAAGTTAGTTTTTTTAAAAAACTTTTGAACACCACATAAAAATGACAACGTTCACAACATCATTGAATGAGATGCCTTTTTTTTTTTTTTTTTTTTTGTGGTGCTGTAGCACTACAGAAATAAAGGGGTTTTGAGTCAAGAAGTTGTCTTGATGTGTAATCTTGCAAGGCATTTGTTATTGAAATAAAGTCAGTTAATTTAAGAACAGCCATGCTTCTGGACTAGATTCTTCAATTAAGTGCTTAAAAATATAATCCAGACTAGCGGGCCCAGCTCTTGACTGATTCTTAGTAGCTGCCAGTATAATTACTTTAAAGACAATTCCTGAGACAATTGAAGCATTAGGGATCTTACAACAAAAGTATTTGTTCATACATTTAAATGTAGATTGTAGTCTTACAAATAAACCATTATGGTTGTGAATGGCTTTATACAGCTGATTAGGCTCATTTAAGCCAACTGAGCTATTTAAGTGAGAAAGTGTTTGCAGGATCCCGAGCTGTTTGTTGATACTGCATCAGTATACTTTTATATATGCAACACATCAAAAAACCTATTCCATGTAATACATTAAACCATTAAAAATAAACAGTAGCAACAATAAGACTGTTTGTTGTCATGATTGCATATTCAAGCACCGATTTTGGAATATTCTCATTTAAGACTGACCATTTAAGTCAAACAATAAGGTTCTATTAATAACGCTGAGAATAGGAAAGCTGACAGATTAAAAAAATATGTTTTCCTTGAGAAATGGCTCACAACTGACTCTTATTTTAATAATTTATAGTGAAAAAAATATGATTGTAACACAGATAGATGTATCCCAGTGAATATGATTGTTGTCATCATTAGCAAAAGCCCACGGGCTTTGAACAAATCTGGCAGTGCAGTATCTTGGAGCAGGTCTGGGCTTGGTATTGAGCTGCTATTGACTTGTCTCTACAATGGACTGATGGCCAAGTGACCACAGTCTCACTCACCTGAGGTGAAGCTCTGTGAATGCCTCCTGTGATCAAGTGTGACCAACCAAGGGAGTCATAGCACAGCAAACCACTGCTCCTTCTGTCTGTCAAGGCTGACTCTTGAACAGCCTTCAAACTTGAGCTGGGAAGCCAGTGAGCAGGAAGCAGACTCTGGTGAGAAAGTGTATAGAAATGACCCTACACGGGGACCTACAGACTCTGGACAAATGTAGGTCCTCCCTCCATGGACACTGACCTACCTCATCCCACAGAGCCCTGAGGCTGCTGACAACTTGCTGAGTCCCACTGCCCTGTCCCATCTCTGTTGGCTTCAGGTTGTGGAGGGCCACTGGAAAGGGGAGTATAACTTCAAAGAAAAGGGGTAGATATTAGTAAGTCTTCTGTGAGAGACTGAAAGAGTTAACATCTCAAACATTGTGGTGGGGCAAGTTCTGCATAATGACTAACTCTGCGTAACAACAAACCACAGGTGAAAAGAAGCACAGATCAGCACAGGACATCAGCAACAGGACAGAGAGGCCATGTCGGAGGATGCTCAGTTCCCTGTTCTGATACGCTGAGCAGAGCAGCTCACCAGGTATAGCCAAAGGTCAAACGATAGCCATGTCTGCAGGGAAGGAGAAGTTACTCCCCAAACAACCCGCAAGCCCACTGACCCATTTCCCGAAGGTGCTGAAAGCACAAACCGAGCATGACACCTAATTAAGCTAATGAGTTCAAGTGCCCGCCCAAAGGAGGGGCAAGGAGATCACAAAAGGGCACAAACTAAAGCCCCATGTGCACGCGCCCTCTGGAACTGGACCCCTGGGCCGACCGGACCAATGCTGGACCCAAGACTGGTAAAAACTTTCTCTTTTCCTTTTCTCTCTCTCTGCCTCACTTTCTCTTTCTCTTTCTCACTCCTTTTCCATAATCCCTACACCTCATCCCTTTAGAAGTAAACCATTGACCAAGTCTGGGACTAGGAGTGGATCCAGCTGCCCCTGGGCTGCTCTCTGAGAAGGAGTCTAGAAAGCAAGGGGGCCTGCTCTGAACCTCGTGACTCAACAGGAGAGATCTCCTCATTCCCTGAATTGATGTATATGGTCACCCCAGGTTACATGGCTTACTGAGGTAGTTCCATGCCAACTCCTGTTGAGAGAAACCCCATGACCTGCTGTTAATGCCTCCCGAGTTCAGTTTGCTTCTGCCGTGAATGAAATGTTTAACTGACTGTTTGGTGTCGTTTCACCTTAATTTAGCTGGATGGAATTCCGAACTCAACACAGTTCCCTGGTCTGTCCAGCCCAGGTTGTGACATCTTGTATGACACTTTAAAGGGTATTACTGTTAGCAATGTTTTTCTGTAGTAATTTAGACTACAAGTATCCTGATTATTGTAATTGGATTGAAGATAACTTTTTGCTGTATTTTGATTAGATTTTAGTTAGGCTGACAATAAATAATTATTGACTCCACATGTGAGATGTGTTCCATTTTGCCAATAACAGGATTTTAAGTGTAACACAATGTTTACATTTTCTATTTCCTAGAAGGAGCTCAGCATTTTTGGTAAAATTATTCTAGGAAGATTTAGCCTGAGGCAGAATTCTGACATAAAACTTTGACCTAAATAGCATGTTTTTCATAGTTTTTTTCCTGAAAATAAAGCTTTACAGTGAAATTTCAGGTCAACCTTTAAAATAAATAGCTTCATATAGTACAGAGGACATACAATCTAATAGAAAATATTTTTTCTGAAGATGAAATTAAGGTAGTGTTAGAGTTGGTCCAGTTGTGAAATAAGATTTTTTCTTTTTCTTATGTAGAACAAAATGAAGAGAATAATTCTTTTTTTTTTTTTTTTTTTTTTGAAGTATATGTATTTTGGGCTCTGGTAGAGCTGTCTATCAAATCATACTTTATTATTTAATAGGAAATTTTGTTTATAAATTAAGCGTAGTACCTTTTTATTTGCATATATACGTAGAAAACAGGGGTTTTTTTTTCTGTTGTATGACTTACACATACATTTATCTAACAAAATAATGCGAAGAACTTTGAAATGTGTTATTTTTATCATGAATGAAAGGCACAAGAAAAAATCTTATTGTTATTGCTCGTAACAGTTTAATATTATATGTAATACTTGACTTTTTAAATACAGTTTAGAATCTTATGCTACAACAATAACATGCAAATAAGTTATTGAAAGGATGCAAATATTCCTGTAAATACATAATCTTATCATAATCTATATGCATATTCTTACTATTTGTAGCTGAAAGAAACAGATTGGACACACTTTATGACCTTTCAAAACACATTGCCAGACTTCTTAATGAATCATCAGAAAAGCGATATTAAAAATCAACTGCTTTTCTGGTGATTCATTATGGAATATATACATGTACGCACATAAATATTGTTTATTAGAAATTTGCCAGCACATAAGACCTGCGATGGAGTTAGGCCATCGTTATACCCATTGAGACTTTAATCATATAAATAAAGGTTTAAAAAAAAAAAATAAAATGTTTTCAGTTGTGGCTGTTGCAGTTTTACTTACAATTCTGCTGTTTCATTGTGTTGACATATGCTATTACTGTAGCAATCTGTTTTAATTGATTTGCTTAGTAGGATAAAATACTACTGATAACTTACAAAATCCAGTTCCTGTAATCTTTGTTTGCAGAAACTAAAGGTTCAAGCAAATTTACATTTCTGTAATCTCTAAGACTTGGTAATTATTTTACATATTGAGGGTTTTTTTCAGGGTTTATGTGCATTGAGAACTTGTATAGTTATTCTTTCCTTTCAGTGACATCAGACAATACTTATAAAAGCAGATCAATGTATCTATTTATGGATTCCTTTTCTGTAACTAAATAAAGATTAGAAATTTAGTACATGTGTGTCAATTTATTTTTACAATACATTCACTTATACATGCATGTATAAAACATGACAAGAGCACCCACTAAACAAAAGAAAAACTAACACAATGATCAGAAATTGATAATATGATCTCTTTACCAACAACCAATTACAGTTTTCAGTAATAAAGTGATTTTTTCAGTTTTATTTCAATACTCCATGATGGAAATACCAGATGCCTCTGTAAGTCTAGAATAAAGGTGCCATTATACCACATATTATAATGATGGGCTGTGTCAAGAGGTGTTCATTCTCTCTTCCACAATGTGGAATCTGCTATGGCTTTGTCATGGTGACAGTTGTTTGCCTACACTGTTCTTAAAAGATTCTAATGTCTGTGACATGATAAGTTCTGAGGCAATGACTGCACAATCAAACAGTTAGTATCTGGTAAAAAAATGGCACAGAAAAATCCAGGAAGCTATGGAAGCTGGCTATTTATGCAAGCTTAGTAGTATTTTTAAGGTAAATATGAATTCTTAAATTTGAAAAGAATTAGAAATTGTAGATAACAGTTACACTAATACTCTATCCATAATCTTGTGACCATTAGCTAACTGATAGTCTTATAAATTAGTAGTATTTGAGTAAAGTAAAAATTAAAGGATGGGAAAAGGGTGGTGTTGGAAGGCAAAATAAGTGTAATAAAAAATAAGGAATTGATAAATTATTAATAAGGAAATTATATGCAGTAAAGTTCTTAGAGGTCTTATGAAAATAGAACCAAAATTATTGTCACGGCTTGAAAGGAAAATAGCGTAGGATTGATAACAAGCTTGCAAGTACGTCAGATAAAATCAGTTAAATTCACATAGTTAAGAATAAGCAGTAGGTGTACAGATCATATAGAAGCTGAAATACATAACTAAGACAGATGGGAACAGGATCAGATGATAAACAAGATCTTTTGGGCTCAGTTCCATATTTACGAAAATTATTGAAATTACTTTTTTACTTCCATTTTTCCAGTGAGTCTGTAGACATTAGATCACAAGTCGTAATTCTGTTTGTCACTGACATCAACAGTTAGTGTGAATGATTTCCTTGGGTGCTGAATTAAGCAGTCTATAATAAATATTAAACAGATGGTCTATATGAAAAAATATATATTCTATTTTATCTTACGTTAATTTGGATTTCTCAGAAAGGGCACACTGCTTAACGGAAAGAGAAGAGGAGATACATTATACCTAACACAGCAAATAATTTCTTATAGAAATTGCTGTCTTGGTCTTGTGATAATGGTTTGACAAGTACTATTCCCACAAATGCTGAATCTGCTAGTCTAAGGCCGTCTTATTTTCATTATTGCTGACGCTTTGTTCTTCATTGGGTTATCTTCAGGATTACAAGGTTCTTTAATTGATCAAATAAAAGAAAAAAATATAGTCCAAAATGGTTGTGTGATGCTGCATAGAAAATTTTAAATTGATTACAATGCTACACAGCTAGGATTAAACTAGTAGAATCAATATTTTCAGGGATTATAATATCCCATGTTAACAGAAAAAAAAAAAAAAGTGCTGAAATACCTTTATGTATTTTCTACTTTCTAAATAATGTGCTGAAAAGAAGAAATATTTGGATCTCACTGCTGCCAAAGCAAAAGAAGGAAAAAAAAAAATAAATATGGGGATGCCGAATCACTTCCTTTCATTTTTCTTAATAGGACATAAACAAACACACCCTACATGTTATCTTTCAAATTATGTACCTCTTAGGGCTGTAAAAGGAAATAGAAAAGTGCAATATGATTTACTATGAACAAAAAATATTTTACAGGTACATACATTTTGATACAATATTTAGTTTCTCTGTTTCTTCTGTGTGTGTGTGTGTAGATACCTAACTCTGCAAAAATTTGAGCATTGTTACTGCACTATTACAAAAGTAAAACCTGAGAGAATTTGAAATTCTTTACTAAAAATCATTATACAAGCTACTGATAGCCTGTATATTCCTGCTTTTGAAAGAATCCTAGACTTCTGCTCCAAAAACTTGGTGTTAGCAGAGTGGTTAGTAGTGTCTCCCCCTGTAAAATACAAAAGGTCCATGAACTATATGGACTGTTTGATGTAGAGGAACACATTTCTCAAGTGTCTAGCTCATTCCTTAAATAGCAATGTAGTTTAGTTAAGAAAATTAAAATAAATTTAATATAATAATAATTATATTCAATGTCTGTCAAGATTCAGTTTAAAATTTATGAGAATTTTTTCCTTTATATAAGAACCATTAAAGTTAATAAACACTTTTCATCTTAAGAAATTAATACATGGCTCACGACAGCTTGGGTTAAGCAGAAAAGGAGTTCTTCAGTAGAGAGCTGAAATGCAATAATAGATGGCCAGGTCCAGAATAGGTGCCAGACACAATACATGATGGCTCTGAGTTATATTTCTTGCCTAAAAGAAGATACATTCTTCCTAAATATCAAATACTAATAGATCATGAGCTAAGCCTTAGGAAAAAAAAATTGCCATTGTGAAAATAGTCACCTTCAAGCCACCCTCAGGAGTTCACCTTCAAGAGGAATTTGAGGATGCCTAATATGCCAATCCTCCCCATTGAAAAAAAAACCAAAGAAACAGAAAAAGAATACCACAACCTTTAAAAGTTGTAAAAATATACTAAAAAGTTTAGTCCAATAAATTGTAAATTGTGGCAATGACTCAGATGTTTAAATAAAGTAGATTATTCTTTCAAATGCTGAACTACATTTTGTGTATCATTCTCTGCAAACTTAACTAAGATTAATAGGAACTAAGATTGGGGAAGAGTGGCTGGAAAGCTCCTCGGAGGAAAAGGACCTGGGGGTGTTGGTCGACAGCCGGCTGAAGATGAGCCAGCAGTGTGCCCAGGTGGCCAAGAAGGCCAACGGCATCCTGGCCGGTCTCAGAAATAGTGTGGCCAGCAGGAGCAGGGAGGTGATTGTTCCCCTGTACTTGGCACTGGTGAGGCCGCACCTCTAGTACTGTGTTCAGTTTTGGGCCCCTCACTACAGGAAAGACACTGAGGTGCTGGAGCGTGTCCAGAGAAGGGCAACCAAGCTGGTGAAGGGTCTAGAGAAGCAGTCTTATGACTTCTGAGGGAACTGGGGTTATTTAGCCTGGAGAAAAGGAGGCAGAGGGGAGACCTTATCACTCTCTACAACTACCTGACAGGAGGCTGTAGCGAGGTGGGTGTCGGTCTCTTCTATCAAGCAACTAGTGATAGGACAAGAGGAAATGGCCTCAAGTTGCACGAGGGGAGGTTTAGATTGGATATTAGGAAAACATTCTTCACTGAAAAGGTTGTCAAGCTTTGGAACAGGCTGCCCAGGGAAGTGGTTGAGTCATCATCCCTGGAAGTATTTAACAGAGGTGTAGATGTAGCACTTAGGGGCATGGTTTAGTGGTGGACTTGGCAGTGCTGGGTTAACAGTTGGACTTGATGATCTTAACAGTCTTTTCCAACCTAAATGATTCTATGATTCTAAATCTTGCAGTTTAATTATTAATTAATGTAAGCAAGCCAGGCACCCAAAATGCAGACGACTGGTGTGGTTTAGAATGCCTAGTGAATGAATAGTTCATTCATAATAACTATCAATATTATTGCAAATTGGTTCAATGTCAATAAATCTTTACTAAAAAGGCTGTTTTATCTGAAGTAAATCATGCCTTTTTCCCATTCCTTTTTTTGTAGCCATAGGATTAGTCAGCTGCAAGAAATTAACATGTTGTTTCCAAACCTAGAAGTGTGAAGGTCATGGAGGGTGCCTCAATCCATCTATGAAACTGAGATATTTCTATACTTTTTCCTCTCTACAACCAGGACTTAACCACCTTCCTCATTTTTAAATGTAGGTGGTACTTACTGATGCACAGCATGAGTCTTCATGGATATTTGCCCTTACATTTGTGACAGCATGGTCACAGAAGTATTAGGTATGGCTCTATCCCCTCAAAGTTAAATTTCTAAGCTGCTGAAGGCAGAGGAAAATCCAGACAGGAGAAACTGATGGACAATACTCCAAATTATTCCCTGCAGTTTATTCAAGTTTCTGGGAAAGATAAGGACTGTTATCTGGCTTCCATTTTGTTGTGATTTAACCCCAGCCAGCAACTAAGCACCACACAGCTGCTCACTCACTTCCCCCCCACCCAGTGGGATGGGGGAGAGAACTGGGGGAAAAAAAAATAAAACTTGTGGGTTGAGATAAGAACAGTTTAATAGAACAGAAAGAAGAAAGTAGTAATGATAATGAAAACACTAATAAAAGGACAACAGTAATAATAAAAGGATTGGAATATACAAATGATGTGCAGTGCAATTGCTCACCACCCGCTGACCGATGCCCAGTTAGTTCCCGAGTGGCAATCTCCCCCCCCCCACTCCCCCCAGCTTCTATA
>JAOBAS010000052.1:24516400-24549012 GCA_025311575.1 Elanoides forficatus
GTCGAACACAGGGGAAGCTTCCAGCAGCTTCTTACAGAAGCCACCCCTGTAACCCACCCTGCTACCAAAACCTTGCCTCACAAAGCCAGCTGGGCTTAAACCACACCACCATAGGCATATAATTTTTTTAAGGTGTAAAATATTTACTTTCCTACACCCTGTCCCCTGGTAATACTTTAACCAGTGCGTCTACTTCTATAATGTTGTTAGGCTTATTAGTTACTGCTTGATCTCCCTCAACTCTGTATTTCACCTGACCAGGCCAGTTACTTCTATAAATATGTGCATTCTTCAGACGAGATTTTTACCACAACAGGCTATATACTAAAATTTTATATGATTAAGTATTTTGAAAAGGAATACACTGACTGCTATGTTTGATACATATATTTATACATAGATATTACAGTATAAGTTCTTGACATTCTACATTATTTCAGTAATGCCATTTTTATCAAGATCTTCTCCACTGCTAGAGTTCACCTATTTCTGGTCTTAGTAACACTGTCAATTCAAAATCAATTTACTCAAAAATAAGGTTACATACTCTTTTTCAATGATAGCTGTTTACATGTCATGTTTGAAAACTCAGCCCTCAGCTGCATCAGATGAAATGTTGTTTTTTTAAAAAAAGTTTATTTTTTAACAAACATAATTTCAAAACAAATACATCACTTCTGTTTTGTGAAAATAAAATTTACCTTATATATTCATTGCCTTTTCAATACTCTATTTAAATCAGGAGTAGTAGAAACTAAGTAGGGAAAACTAATGGTGTGTAAGAATCAGATGAAATAATGCACATAATTTTATATAAAAAATAGCATGCTTTCATGTGCACACAAAAATATGCCTGAAATCCTTTGTCACATCACTATGACCTATAAAATTTAATGTGCAATGTTCAGTCTTTCTGAAATGTAAGGTTTTTATAGAAGGACAATGTATCTATATACTATATAGCTTACTGTAGAGCCATGTAGTAAAAATAATTATTATGCTTTCTTAGGTGAGCTCATTATTATCTGTTGAATAGTTCAAGATACAATGTTTCGAATTCTGAATAGATTCTGATAGTATATCTCATCTGGTTGTGACACTTTGGATCAGACATATTTCTTACCATAGAGTGGCAAATTACTTCAAAACAAATTTTACTTAAAAAAGCCTGGCCAACAGGCAAAAAATTATATATAAGGTACATTATAATAAGATAAAACTTATTAAACATATAATAAAAAATATTTATTATTTTCTTGGTTTAAGATTATTACATGGAAAACTGTTAGATTTAATGCAGAATATTATTTTCATGCATTAGAAAACCCAACAACAGCAACTTGCAGTTGTGACAATGTTCATTCCAAGTGTAATTCTGTAACTTTGCTAATATTAAAGAAACCTTAGTGCCGACTGACATGAATTGCAGGATGTGAGCTAATATCAATGTCATCTTCTTATGCCAGCTCTGCATTTGTTCCTTATGCTTCTAAGCATATCTGTTAAAGAAGATTAAAAGTTGAATAGAAAATTATTCCCAAGTATCATTGAGCTTCACAATTATATTTGTTAAAGTACTTGTAACTTTGAAAAAGAACAAGTACCACCTTTAAGAGATAAATGCGGTTTTGAACAGGTAGAGTAGATATTTTATCAATACATTTCTGTACGCAGTGCTGAATTCTGACCACCTGAAAAAAAAGTTCTTAGGTCCAATGACTACAAGGCAGAACTTCAAAGTTTACTTGAAAACATTAAACCTTATATGTTTTTTAAAATTATTTTAAGTGTTCTATTTTAATTCTTTTTTTTAATAACTGCTGAAAAATTACTAGAAAATGGAAGGAATTAACAACTGAAATTATTTATGTGGCTCTATCTTCTGTTTGTTATTACACCTTTCTATGAGCAGCATGAGCCTAATTCAGTCTCTTTACCAAATTGATGTCTATTCTTTTCTCCCAAGTGGCTTTACTTAGTGACCTAAAGAGATGGTAGTTACACAGTATATATTCACAAAAAATAATTTAATGAATGTTGTGTTTATAGGCATTATTTTTTCAAGCAGCAATTTCAATTTATTGTAATGTGCAACATTTACAGAGTAATTTTGCAGATACAGAAATAATACAATGTGTGATTTGGCATGTCATTCAGATCAGCTCATGGATTGGAATCAATTTTAGAAAGCAATGATGGCTAAAATCATAACTTCTGGCAGCTGTCCATAGGAACATACCTGCGTTGGTTTTTGAACTTATGTGACAGACGATGAGGCAAAAATAAAGCAATAACTGTTAGTGGTTTGAGGGTTAGGTGACATGCAATAAAAGTACTAGTTCAGCATGTTCGTTTTCTCTCAGATACTCAGTTCTTGTTTTCATTACGTTCTGAGGAATGTACTGTTCAACTAGAGGCCTGTCTGCAGATCAGCATCACTTCTATGCTTCAAGCACTAATAATTTAAAACCTTACATCTTTGATATTGGTTCCCTGCTAAGTCTCTTCCCTTTCAATTATAATATTGACTTTTCTTTATAGTTTCTTGCAATACTTCATGTTATGTTATTGCCACGAGTGTTCATTCCTAAAAAGATAAAAGGAACACTGCAATGCACTTTTCAACCTTTATACAGGTGATTGTAAGGCTGTGAAAAGTGACAATTTTTCTCTTTTTTTGCTTGAAAATAACAAAGGCAAAAGACAATCTATCTCCCTCTTCTATCTCACAATTTTTCCAAGTGTATTCAAAAGATGTATTTCTATGTATTTGCTAAGTAGTCATCTTCTCCGTGGGCTAGTATTCTGCAAGGTGGATCATAGCAACTGCAGCTAGTGGAAGATCACCATGAATGATGATCACGTGCTTAAGACAGGTCTTTACAACCATTGCAACTATGACTATTTTGAGACTTTTTTCTGAAAAAAAGCTTGGTCTTTATTAACTTTAGAGATAAACTAGCTCAGTGATACATTAATGTGTGTTCCTCTAGCACTTCCCTCCCTTCTTTACTTCCCCAGAAATAAATGTTAACTCCTCTGCACTTGTGAACCAAAGGTTAATGGATGGCAGGTCAAAATGGAAATAGCAGGGGATGTTCAAGTAAGGATTCCTGCAATACTACTGAGAAACTGAAATGTGAGATAATTACACTAAAGCTAATGTTTTATTTTATGTTCTCAGACATCATCAGGAATTCATTGCATATCAAGCAGACCTAATTGGAGTTTCAGGCACAACTGAATACCAGCCAGAAAGAATCTGGCCTTGATGTTTCTCCTCAATTTTGTTACACCTGCTCTGAAGATGTCAAGGGATGCACATTAATCTGCTTTTGCACAGAACCAGATGTTACCTTTTGTAGCAAGTCATTACATTTCAAAGTGGGTATTCCAAAAGTAAAATTATTTTGTCTTTGGACTTCAGCTTCTTTCTTTGTCTTCTTAGGGGTTTTGTTGGTGTTGTTTCCTTCCTTCACCATCCACTTTTTAAAATAGCTTTTTTGAGTTTTTTTTTTTTCCCATGTGATTTCATTAGTAACTACATTTATGACCACATATTAACAGGTAAATTTCTGGACTGGGCTAGACTGTAGCTTTACAGTTTGTCTTGCTCAAAGCAGGGCATACATAGCAGGGCAATATACTTTTCTCAGTAGTGCAAAGTGTATCTCACGACATGGCGTCTCCACAGCTGCAGGAAGGAAACAATTTCTTAACTTCAGCCATGGCTGGAGCAGGGACTCCTCTCTCTTCATTCCCTCCTTTCCCAACCTTCTTTGAATAAAGGGTGTAGAAATGATATTTCTTTCCTTTGAGAAAAAAATAAAGAATAATATTTGGATAAAATTATTTTACATACTTTGTTTTTGTGTCTGACCACTGTTTGAACATTACAAACCTATTATTCATCACAATTTGTTTCCTTCTGTACACAGGGTGCACATGAGGTATTTCTCTGTTAATGTGATGATTGTCTATCTTAACTTGTATAACTATGAAGATCACAAAATACTGCACATACTAGGCTATCGATAATTGACATAGGATAGCATTCATACTTTAGCGTTTATACTATAAAGATTTACATTAGTATTTCTGATTTTATGTGTTAGATCTAGAACCTCCAGAACATTCCTTTTGGTGGGCTGATTAGATTACTTTATCACTTAAATAATTCAAAATTTGAAGGGATGTTTTAAAATCTCTCTGTTCCTGTGTTTAAGCATATTTACCCTACAGCAGGAGTAGCTGTGAGTTTGTAAACCAAGGTGCACAGTGCTGCCTCTTGAAAGTGGAGATGCGGGATGCAGGACAAGGGAGTGCAGGCATAACATGGTAATAGAAGGGGCAAAGGATGACGCTGGATGATGCTGGGAATATAAACAGCTCACGAGCAGTCATTTAAAGAGATGAGATCTGGACAAAATGGCTTTTAAGGATTACAAAATGAACAAAGAGCAAGTATCTAAAACGTAAAATACACCATATATAGTAACTTCAGCTGTAATGTGGACCTGTAGACCTATGAAGAAAAAGTGTAAAATAGTGTTAGAAAACACACACAAATAGTCCCAAGTGAATGCTGAAGAGAAAGAAAATGCCACCATCAACAACACACTCATCCTGGTGAAAAAATTTGGGATGCTGACGACTTGATGTAACACCTCTTTCTTTCTCATTGAGGAGTACTAGATGTGTGTATCTGGACAGTAAGCATAACATCAAAGAAAAGGGATACACTAGGAAATTTTTTGTGTAACAGTTTTTGATTGCATTATTATTACTGTTTGTTTTGCATTGATTGTGTAATTTGGATTGTGAATGTCAGTATCACTGTACCAGACTACCTGTAATAAATGTTGTGTTTTGTTTAGTTTGTAAAGATTTTTATTATGCTAACAAGTTCTTGAATTCCCGTAAAAGGTGTGTGTGCCTCCTTTTCCCCATTACAAAATGTGAAGTGTAACATAGCCAGCAGTCTCTAGGAGGGATGCAGCCTACCAGAGCAGTTCACAGAGACTCTACCCTGTTTCCTGCATCTCAGGAGTCACCTGACTAGATGCTCCTACTCCTGGTCAGGAGTCGTGGCTTTATTATGTGCTCAAGGCTGAGTAACGGGAACTTGTGAATTTTTTAAGCATGATGGGTGTGCCACCTGTCATTTGTCAGGGAATGTGCATATAGCATATATGAGGTTGGTTCACAGATCATGTGTTCTACCCCAGCCTAAACTTTGAGTTGATGTCATACGGGTCAGATGGTTGGTTTGTTTCTTGTCATTTACAGTTACTGAGAGTATTGAGAGCAATATGAGAGCGTGTAAGTATGGAGAGTAGCACCAGACTTTACACATCATAAGGATACCTTTTTTGTGTCTCACAAATTTTGTAAATGTAGCCTTGATTTTTCTGAGATCTGTATGACAAATTTTATCATGATAAATTGGAAAGATTGTATAAAGATTGCACTATCAGCTAGTACTCTGCCAAGACAAATATTGTTTGTTTACTTTGTGTCTCACTGTTATTGCCTACCACACAGTCTGCCTTTTTATCACCTATTTAATGAACTGCAGAACTATCTTTCATTTGTGCTTGGTATTCATCTTGGCACAAAGTTTCTCAACGGGTGTGTTAATAGAATTAATGCACAGCAGTAAAAGAGAGTCAAATCCAGAAACAGAATTAAGAATCTAATTTGCTTTCACCAAACAACTAGTGAGTGAACACACATGCCATTGAAACAGATGAGCACAACTGTGGCAGCTAAGAGACTAATACACTGCAGTGGACATGAATCCCTGCTCTGAACACTGAAACTGGTATTAGTACATGTGTTCATCTCAAGAAGCAGGCTATAGAATATCCACCCTTAAAATCTGAGCTAGGTTATTTAGCATATGTTTTTAATAATTAAATGACATGAGTTTACAGACAGCATTCCAACTGTCCATGTGAAATGCAAATCTTCACTTAAGACATATGCTTCTGTTTTATCACATATATTTCTTGTTAGAAGTAAAAATCCATAAAGAAACATAATCTGACAGGCAAACACAATGCTCCATAATGTGTACATTGGAATATGAAACATATGGTCTGCAGTCAAGCACAGAAAGCCTCATATAAGGTGAAAGCCCAGGACAGCAAATTACAAAAATGCAATAGCACGTAAGATAAGAACTACTTTTGAGAACTGTTTTTGGAAAGCCATTTTATTTGTTTGCTTAATTTATTGAGAGTGTTGTTTATAACTTTCTGTGCTACGAGCACTGCTCTTCAGTAATAGGGTTTTATGACCCTTGCAGAAGTTAAACAGCAAAAAAGTACCTGTCCTTGTGTATCTCTGAGGTGAATAGATGAAAGTGAACATTACTTATGTATCTCTGTTCAGTAGGGACACAGTAAAAAGAGAGGGTTCGTTAAAAACTATTTCCTCAAAATCCACTCTTTTTTTCTTTTTTGCCTTTTTTTTTTTTTTAAAGACTTTCCTATGTGTGCTAATCTAATTCAGTATTACCATTGGAATGTTTCAAAGCTGGAGAAGAACAGCAGCTAACAACAGTCTGGGACCTCACTCTAATAGATTTGGTCAGTCAGATGAAAACCTTCCATTATAAGCATCTCCTAAATGTGGTCTGTTATGTGAAAGATACTAAAGCTCTTGCATTTCTTTGTCTGTGATAGCAAATGCATTATGTGTCTCCACAAATTATACACAAAAGGAGTTAGATACTGTCTAAAACAAGCATGCCTGCTGGGTTTAATCACTACAAGCAAAAGTCACTTTAAATCTGCTACTAACAGCACTTTGGCATCTTTTATTAGTGAGTGTATAAAAGCTTCTTTGATTTTTCAAAATACGTTGGAGCTATTTTCTTTATAAATGTTGGTACAACAATATTTCAACTGACCTTCATCCTTGATATTACTTTTAGGCTGTGCAGCTTCTCTTCTAATAGTTAAAAAAAATGAACTCAGGCGATGAACTCAGATGATTAGTCACTTGCCTTTCATTTCTGGGGCTATAGTCAAATGTGCCTTTGACAGGAGTATGTTATTCTCTTCAGATCAGATGTCTGTAAGTCTACAGCGTAATACTTTTTTATGATCTTGGCTTCTAGCCAGAACAAAAAAGAAAACCACTTTTTTTTTTTTTTTCCTGTATCAGTACTAACAATTTCCTGTTCTCCTACTTGATTAGAGAATGAAACCTTCTGAAGGTTCAGAAACAGCTGAGAGAAGAGTAGAAAATCTGGCATAATATCTGCTTTCATTTTATTTCACCTACACATAAGAAGCAAAACTGTATGTAATGGTAAATCAAATATCTTTTTCATTTCAATTTTGAATCAACTACAAACTGTTTTTAGTTATACCTCTAGAACTAAATAATGAATTTCCTTATACTAATTTTAACCAAAGGTATAATTAAACATTGATTGTGGGAGGTATCCTCTCAGAAGTTCAGTAGCCTACAGAATGCCCTTATGTCACAATTTAGAAGATCAAAGAGACATGTTGTAATACCAGGAACACAGTACAGCCACGTATAGATGAACTATTACACAAGTTATAAATAATGGCTGAGGTCTTCTTGATATGAGATCAAATACTAAAACTAAGCTGTAAATAAATTTTCCTTCATTTATACTTGCAAATAATGAGGGTTTTTTTTTCCCCACAAGTATGTGCCCATGTACTTGATTGATTTCAATGGAAATATTCACTGCATGCTCTTTTGAGAAGAATCTCACTTAATATATTAGAATTAGCTTCCAGCTATTGTTTTAATGCTATGAATATTTTTTGAGCTGAAACCTGGTGAAATGTCCTCTTCAGAGATAGCAAGTGAATATTAGCGGTTTTAACAGAGCTGCAGGGATATAAGTAAAAGGTTAATTACCTCATGTTAGGTTCTTTACAACTGTGTATATTAGTCTAATATATGTCACATAATTTAGATTCAGGCAGCATTATTCCCTAAAACCCATGTAGGAAAATTTATGCATATTATATATCATAGCTATACTTAATTGTAAAGAGCTGATCAATTGACCTCCGTTGCCTTATGTTAATTTTCAGTTCTGACAACCTAATCAATAAGATGCCAAACAAATTCTGTTAAAAGAAAAAACAAAACAAACCATCTGGCACTTTATGTATAGCTTAACCACTCAACAGCTGAAGTCTACAAACCTCATTTATTCCATTTTGTTACTCTGATTGTGGCAGTAGTCCAGAAAAAATCTAAACACTTCCAAAACATAAAAAAAATTTCATTGGATTTTACTAAATGTCCGTCTAAGTCTGTACTCTGTCCTAGACTGTGACAAGCCATATAGCAAAAAATTTGAGCTGTCCATTATTCCTAGAAACTTGGGTGCAGAACAGTCCTAACTATCCTAGACCTGTGCTGGTTTTGTTTGTTTGGTTTTTTTTTCTCTACATTACCAGAAAAGTAACGTCTATTCTTTGACTGTCTAGGAATCCCATGCAGTCTACACTCAGTACATACTAGCTCCTTCAAGAAGGAAGCATAGCTTGTCCAATATTAACTGCCTGACTGCAGTGGTGCAATTGGAAGACTCTTGTACGAGGAGTCAGTGATCTGCATACTTGCTTCCTTCTCATATATGCAGATGCACTGTAACCATTTATTAACCAGCTCCCAAGGGGAAATGGGGAATGGGTTGCGGTCAGTTCATAACGGTTCATCCCTGCTGTTGCCCTGCTCCACATGGGGTCGCTCCCATGGGATACAGTCCTTCATGAACTGCTCCAATGTAGGTCCTTTGCACAGGCTGCAGTTCTTCAAGAACTGCTCCAGCATAGGTCCTTTCCATAGAACACAGTCCTTCAGGCAGACTTCTCCAGCATGGATGGCTCCCATGGGCCACAGGTCCTGTCAGAAAACTTGCCCCTGCATGGGCTCCCCTCCACGGGGTCACAGCTTCCTTCAGGGCACATCCACCTGCTCCAGTGTGGGGCCCTCCCCGGGCTACAGGTGGAGATCTGCTCCACCGTGGACCTCCAAGGGCTGCAGGGGGACAGCCTGCCTCACCATGGTCTTCCCTAAGGGCTGCAGGGGAATCTCTGCTCCGGCGCCTGGAGCACCTCCTACCCCTCCTTCTTCACTGACTTCACCTGGGTGTCTGCAGGGCTGTTTCTCTCACATATTTTTTTTTCTCATTTCTCTCTCTCCCAGCTGCTGCACAGTGTTTTTTACACTTTCTTTAATACATTTCCACTGAGGTCCCATCAACTTGGCTGATGGGCTCAGCTGTGTCCTGCGGTGGGAGCATTGGAGCCAGCTGGAACTGGCAGGAACTGGCTGTGTCTGACAAAGGGCAGCCCCTTCCCCTCCTCACAGAGACCATCCCTGCAGCCACCACCTGCTAAAATCTTTCAATTTAAAACCAATACATCCTTATGCTAAGTTTCTTCTTATTCTGGAAGAACATATCTGAAAGCAAAGGAAGACATAAAATGCTATTAAAAGCTGGTTTTGTAGCACAGAAACAATCATACACTGATTTTTTTATATATAGTGCATTAGAGAGTAATTCAGATCCCTCTCCCTGAATTTATAAAAAGTCTGATAAATTGCAAAAATACAGCAGGTAAACTATATTTCATAGGCGCAACTACAGAGCAATGATCCTTTGTTTTAATTTTCATTAGAATTATTTTCCTGTTTGTTTGAGCATATAATTTTTTGCTTCACTGATTCCAACTGAATGCTAAGAAATCATGTGTTGAAAGTCAAGCTCAGAGTGTCTTCAGAGAAGAGGAGTAAGTTGTTACCTAAAATTCAAAAAGGAAATTTCCTGCTTGAAAGAGAAAGTTATTTAAATACACAGATTGCCATACATTGGAGATAGGACTTGCCTATAGGCAAGTCAAGTAGAATTTCACTACATGAGTAGTAGAAGCAACAAAATGCAAGAGTAAATAACAGAAGCAATGTGTTGTAAATCAGTTCATAAGGGACAAGGTCAAGTTTTGGTTATAAAAGTACAAGAAAGTTCAGCTATCAGCTTGATTCTTAGGGCAGAATAACAATATTATTTGCTTAGATTATGCTGGTAGGCTTGGACCACCATGCTATATTCTTGATTCTTAAACATGATGCTCATATGTTGCTAACACAATAATAATAACCTATTATTTAACAATGATTTTTAAAAAAGATAAATCAGTAATATAATCTTTTTAGCAAAGAATCTATATAGTTCCAGTGATGTTACACATACCTCATAATGTGAAATTCAAGACAATGCATTACTATAAGGACCTTAATAAAAAACCCACAAATATTAAGAGAAGCAGGAAAGAGCAGCAGAAATGGTACAAGGAGTACCATTGACACATTCTTGGCAGACAACAAATAGTGATATTACAGGAACTCAGAAGCTAAACCATTTCTTCATGACAGAACTATTTCCTACTGTTGGCACATAGTACAGGTATACAGAACATGAAGGAACTGTCTTGGGATGGCTTACAGAGGCTTCCAAAACAAAGCTTTCTTGAAGTTACAAGCCCTTTTTAGCTTGCTAATACTTTGCCAGTAAAGACAATATCCCCTAAAGACAGAATATGGTGAAGAACCAGTAAGTGTATTGGGTTTGAGTGGCAAGGTTTTGGCAGTGGGGGGGCTACAGGGGTGGCTTCTGTGAGAAGATACCAGAAACTTCCCCTATGTCCGATAAAGCCAATGCCAGCCAGCTCCAATATGGCCCTGCTGCTGGTCAAGGCTGAACCCATCAGTGATGGTGGTAGTGCCTCTGAGACAACATACTTAAGAAGTGGGGGGGAAAACCTGTGCAACAAACTGCAGCTGGACAGGGGAGTGAGAATATGTGAGAGAAACAACCCTGCAGACACCAAGGTCAGTGAAGAAGGAGGGGGAGGAGATGCTTCAGGCGCTGGAGCAAAGATTCCTCTGCAGCCCGTGGGGAAGACCATGGTGAGGCAGGCTGTCCCCCTGCAGTCCATGGAAGTCCACGGTGGAGCAGATCTCCACCTGCAGCCCGTGGAGGACCCCACGCCAGAGCAGGTGGGTGCCCGAAGGAAGCTATGACCCCATGGGAAACCCGCGCTGGAGCAGGCTCCTGGCAGCACCTGTGGCCCCATGGAGAGAGGAGCCCATGGAGCAGGTTTTCTGGCAGTATTTGTGACCCCACGGGGGACCCATACTGGAGCAGTCTGTGCCTGAAGGACTGCACGCCGTGGAAGGGACCCATGCTGGAGCAGTTCATGAAGAACTGCAGCCCATGGGAAGGACCCACGTTGGAGAAGTTTGTGGAGGACTGTCTCCTGTGGGTGGAACCCCACACTGGAGCAGGGGAAGAGTGTGATGAGTCCTGCCCCTGAAAAGGATGGAGCAGCAGAGACAACATGTGATGAACTGACCGCAACCCCCATTCCCTGTCCCCCTGTGCTGTTCTGGGGGAAGAGATAGAGAAAATTGAGAGTAAAGTTAAGCCCAGGAAGAATGGAGGGGTGGGGGGAAGGTGATTTATTATTTGGTTTTATTTCCCATTGCCCTACTCTGGTTGATTGGCAATAAATTAATTTTCCCTAAGTCAAGTCTGTTTTGCCCATGACAGTAATTGGTGAATGATCTCTTCCTGTCCTTGCCTCGACTCATAAGCGTTTTTTTATATTTTCTCTCCATAGAGCATCTTTGGTGGGCACCCGGCATTCAGCCAGGGTCAACCCACTACAGTGAGCAATTGTATTTTGTTGATCTTAAAAGAAGAATTGAATCCTTTTTCTCCTTTCTAGGTCTTGAAAAAGGCAGAATTATTAGTGATACACTCATAAAAACCATGTATAATAAAGTCATCTGAAGATATAGCCACTCTTTCATCTATCATTTGACAAGAAAGTGACTTCAGAGAGGATCAAAGATGCAACTAGCTGTCAATAAATTGTTAGTATTTATCAGCCTTGTCTTTATAGTCTATTAATTAAAAAGCTAGAAAAGGTGCTTATTTAGTATGCTGTTCTGAATATCCTAGATCTTTAGGCTTCACTGGATAAATTCCAGTTTGCTTTTGATTTAAGGCCTCTTCTTACAATATCCAATCATAGCTAAAAGGTTTCTTTGCTAAAGATACTGTTACCTTCTTCAACAAGGTGGTCCGAGTTTACTGATCTTACAGTAAACTCATCTTTCAGCTGAATTTGCTACATTTCATCTTCTAGATACTGGATTTTGTTGTACTTTTGATGCAAATAAAAGAAAGTTCAAATTTATTTTATCCATCTGCATTGCTTAATCTACCTTTCAGCTACTACTTTGTTCAGGTGAATAGAATCAGTTCCTTGAACCTCAACTTTTAAATACTTTTTGTGATTCTCTTATTTATAATACATTGACATTATTCTTGAACTGAGGACATCAGAAACAGTTACAGAGCTCCAGTGGTCTTGTCACTTGCACTGAAAAAAGAACACAATTTATTCTTTGTTCTGGATTGTTAAACAAATATATTTTAATGTAAGAATACATTTAAATATCTATTTAAATTTTTTAAAATATTTCATATATTTTGCCATATAATATCAAATATTAATGCATGGCTGTGTAAGAGTTATACTCATCCAGTGAAAAATGCATGTTAATGAAATATTTTCAATTTTATTATAATTTATATGTTGATTTGATGTCATGCAATTTTACAGTCCATGTAAAATTTTCAACATGACCTTTGGCCACCACACCTGTTATATCATTAAAACAAAAGCATGAAACAAGAATGTAAAAGCAATTTAACAAGGTCCATTTTCTATCCTCCATAAAGTTATTATGTTCCCTTCTTTTAAGACTGAATAAAAATATTTTTTGTTTACAAAGAAGTTTTCCTTTCTTTATTATTTCTACAAATAATAGCCATGCCAGTTAACAAAATATACTACATTGCGACAAAAGCAGTATGTTTTATTTAATTTTCCAGAAATTGACTCTGCATCTTGAACAGCAAAAGTTTGGGTGATTTGGATTTATATGGAAGGAATAAACAGCTAAGAGATGTGAGTTGGTGGGTTTAAATTTAAGAAAAGCAAGACAGGCTACAGATACTATTTGGTTATATCAAAATGAAATCTTTCAAATCATGCAAGATAATTTAACTAGCAAACATAAGAACAGTCTCAGGAAATAAGACACAGAAGCTCTGTTGCATCCAGGTAACATCGTAAGACGTTGAGAACTGTCATTTGATTAAATGCATAGCAGTATTAATAGAGGGAGTTAATTCAAATCTCTTTTTCTTGTGTCTTTTTGCCCTTCCTGCCTACCTCTGACTACTGGGTGACAGCAATCAGGCTCTGACAGAAATTCTTATAGTAGCCCAGTTTCCCTCTCTTTAGCAGTTCCTTAGTGACATGGAGTTAAGAGGAGTGCTTTAAACTCTCTCAAAGTCTTAGGCTTAACTTGATGAGCACAAACCACTTCTAATATCATTATTCATACTCAAAACCCAGTAAGATGAAATTGCAGCATCACTTGTGAAACAAAGTAGTGCTCCAAACATGTGATCAAATAGCCCTAGGAAACATGGTCTAAGTGGCTTTGTCATTGGTGGGCTAACATTTAATATAATGTATTGGAGTTTCTTTTTGTGTCAACAGGTGTCATTTCAATGATTTATATGTAATATATAAAACAATATAATAATTTTATCTTATATTTAAAAAAGAATTGTAGCCGTTGATAACTGTAGCACAGAAACTGCTGCTGAGTACCTGGTAAGCTAATGCAATATGTTTGCCATTCCATAATGGTAGGTTAGCACGATGCCATTAGTATGTCAATCTAAAAGTAATTTCTAGGTGGTTGATCTTTGTCAAGATCTTCTGAAGTTTTACTTAGGTCTCGAAAGTTTTTATCCTTTTTTCAGAGTCTGCAAAATTAGTTAGATGGTTCAAAGTTTATTATATGTAATGGTAACTGCAAGTTGGGTTAGTTTCCCAATGACTCTCAATACAAAGGAAAGGTTTCCTTATGATTTAGCTAGAAATTCCAAGTGGATATCCTTTCCCAAAAGTTTTTTTTGCAAATATGTTGGAGAACTAAGTCAAGATAAGTATTGTTAAATCCAGTCTATATTTTTTTATTTTAGAATTTTTTAGATTTTTTACTGATATAATATTTTAAGTGGGAAAAAAAAAATCCCCACAAATTATTAATTTCAGTGTAAAGTTTTTTTTTTTCTGCCAGCAAAAATTTGTATCTTTAGAGGAAATCAGAATGTTCTTAAAACCATTTGGGGGGGGAGGGGGGCGCTACCGATATTGACTAGCATTTTTTATACCCAATTTTAAATACTACCAAAAAATTGATTTTAATGAACAATCATTAAGCGTTCTAAAAATTCAGATGTGCCTCAAAGCATGCTAAGGTAATGAATAGAAAAAACTCCTTCAGTTGCTTTTGTAAAGCTATGTCTGTATTCTTAATTGGAATATCTGTCTCTCCCCTTTTTGTTCATTCCATTGTGGTTTTCTATCTCATGTTTGACTTTCATTCACAATTTTCCCATGCAGAAAAGAAACAGTAATATATCAGTTGAACCTGGGATGAATTGGTATGGGAAGCTTCATCCAATGTGATTATAAAAACACAATTGTAAGATTTCAAGTGTTCATATAAGTAGTTCCTTTTTACATAGTAAGATTTTAGGAGGCATGCAAGATTACCTCTTTCATATTTCCTCACTCTAGATATAATTTTTTATTGCAGACACCATAAAGTAACACCACAAAAGAAATCTTGTCTGCTACCTGATGGCATTAAACAACACCTTCAAGAATAAGTTTAGATGTTGGTAAGTCTCAAGATCACCACGATCTGTCACATTATGTTCCCTTTTAACTGAAGGTGTTCTCACTTACTACACACAGTGCCACTTGTTCATGGTCTCTCTCTTACATTTTTGTATGCGTACATATATATGTAGTTTTATGTGTACCTATACACACACACATATAGACATAGACTTCCAAGCAAACAAAGTAAAATTTCAGATTAAATGTGAGACATTCAGGTCCTATGCCTAAGACCAAACTTAACCACCTGTATTTAAGATAAGGTAAAATGTTTAATCATGATGAAGTTTCTCTTTGTGATAATTAGATTGTGAAGCAAATTATCAAGAAAGGTATAAAGCAGAACATGAGAATATGATATCCTGCTATGTTTATCTTTACTATTGTGAGACATGAAAACAAGTCATTGCAAGCAACAGTGTTATAACAGATATAAGTCATATCAATATAAATATCCCAAAATTCTTCACCTGTATTTTATTGAGATAGTTGGTGAAGAAATTCCATGAGCTAAACTGAAGAGGTACTGCTTTCTGCCTTGCTCTGCCTTCTTTTCAGCTTGTCTTACTGAGTGGGTGGAATTAATGAACAGCATGAGCATGATGACTGAAAGAAGATAAGTGGTTGAAAAAGAGAGATCACATGACACAAGAAATCTTAACACTCGTCACTAGTTGAAAAGAATAAAACATAGCTTATAATCCCTGTTTTTTCAGCACAGTAGTGCTTCTATTTTGATACAGTTCTGGCTGTCAAAAAAATGATCTGACTGGGATCAAAACTCAAAAGCACAGTGTACCAGCACTTCAGAGATCAGAGCCACAGTCAGTGGGATTTTGCTACCAGCTATTAGAGCTGGTAAAATGGAGAGAAGCAAAGGAGTGAAAGCTGATCTTTCTCACACTGAAATCAATAAGAGATTTGCCACTGACTTCAAAAGAAGCAGCAGGGCAAAATACACAGCCAAGGAGAGAACACTCAGAAGAGTATCTAGAAAGAAGAGGAAAGCAAAGAACAAAGCAAGATATTTAGGGAGAGAGAAAAATGGTTTGAGAAAAGGTAAAAATGCAAAAGGCTAGAAAATAGGGGAAAAAAAGTCTTGAATTAGAAAAGCTTTCACAGATTCTTAAAGTACCTTCTTATCATGTTCCAAATGCTGTTTTCGTCTCAGAAAAAGAGTTTCTTAAATCCAATCATGTATTTGTAGAACATTCCTTCAGTAAATTTTTCTTGACTACTTACTTGGCCTGGACTCTAGACAAGCTGTTCCATAGACTTAAAGTTTACTTCACTTCCTCCACAGCTGCCTAATGAGCATTGTTTTTTTTTTTAAATACTGTATAAAATAGAGTGAAAAGCAAGCCACATTAATTCTATCTGGAAAACCCTAGAAGTGGCAGTGAACAGCTAGTTCCTAAAGCCAATTAAACAAGTGACTTTATGTATACACACACATGCATGCATACATAGGAATGATATGAATTTTTGTGTATTTGCTCAAAATTTTGTTAGATTTAATACCAGATAATAGAAAAATTAGTTCATTGTATGTATGCTGAGGTCAGGCTGCAACCACATTTAATACAAAGAGAACCTGTAGAAATTTTGAGAGTTCATGGGCTGTTTCCTCAGTGCTCTCAGGCTGGAGCCTTTATAGCAGGCTTATATAATATTGCTTGGTCTTCTGTCAACGACTAAGTCCTCTTCTCCGGTCTTCCTTACATCTTTCAACATGATTTGTGCTATGAAGTCATAGGGAAAACAAGTGAAAAGGAAAACAGAGTCTGGATCTGTTTTGGAAAAATAATTTCACCCAGTTTAAATCTTCTAACTGGTAGGACTCTAATCTGAGTTTATTGTTTAGATTACTATATATACTCAATGGAGAAGGGAAGTTACCTGTACAGATTTGGTACACCTGTTTTAGGATTGTGACATTCTTTTCTCTAGATTTTTTTCATCGAGGGACTCCTCCTCTTGGGAGGATTCTTATTCCTCATTAACAATCTAGCGATTGCTAATGACTCATCTAGAATGAACAAATTACTTTTAAGGTTAGAGTCAGATGACTGACTACTTCATGATATTTATCAATGCTGATTTTATATTAAAATTATATATAATTCTAGAAAGCCCAGTTAAAGATTACATCACTACAAATAAACACAATATTTCAAACTTGAGCAAATTCATATATATTCATGATCCATGTTTAAAAATTCACTTATTTATTCCTGCAACTGGAATAATCATACAGTATAGTATAAAATGTATTGACATATTAAAGTATTTCTAAATGTAGAAAGCTATTTATCCTTAGTAAGTGGGTTACATTAGTAAATTAAAATAAAATTAATAAATGTCTGTTTCTGATTCTATGAGTCCTTGTGCATCACCTGGCAACCTCAGCATTTAATAAGGATAGTATTGCATTAAAAAAATAAATATATAGATGTATGGGTTTTTTTGAGTGTGTGTGTATTATTTTCTTTCCTTTGTGCATTATTTATTATCTGAAAAGTAAGATAAGTTGGCTCTGAAGAAACTCATCATAAAATGTCAACACACCACGTAGCAAATCAATGTTTTTTTAAATGACTGTGCTTTCTGGAGGAAAATATATTTCAGTTTAGGGCCCTAAATTCATTATGCCTCAGTGCATACTGAGTGAAAAACACTATCTCCCTCATTAATGTGTTTATAAAAGGCTCTGGTTGTCAACACCAAAGAGTCAGTTGCTTGCTTGCTATTTTATGTTTTCTTTGATGTATTGTCTGACAGTAAAAGCTAATGCACACGGCAGCTTTCAAAGACTTTGAATTGATTTAAAAAATTAAGTAAATTTTTAAACAGGAACAAGCTTAACTACATTATTAATTTTTATGAATTATTGCAACTCCTCAGTGAGAAATTTAGATTAGTTCAATACAAAGTAAATTTTAAAAAGTCTTCATGCTTCATAGTGTCCAAGAATGGATTTTAATGATTTAGTTTTTCCACAGTGGTAATCTACATGTGAACTTTTCAACCTTGCTGAGTTTTTGTGCTTCTTTTATTTTTATTCTATGAAGATTTCTTCAGAAAGGACAAAAAGGAGAAGAAAGAATTCTAACCAACTTTTAAGTTACACATTACACAAACAAACAAACAGACCCAGGTCTATTTCTCAGTAGGTTTTAGAGTACCTTAAACCTATTATATTATTCCTCTCTAACAGTATGACAAAGTATCATAAGAGAAGTTTTTCCAGAAAATTTGCCAAAAAATATGTGTTAGCCCTTCAGGAATACCAAACTGGCTTTAAGGTCATAATTAAATATGAGTCATAATATAACCGCTAATTGAAATAATTTTCTGACTTTTTTTTTTTTTTTCATACATCAAGGTGTTATTCTACTTCACATTTCTCTCTACGTATCTCCCTAATCACAATGTGAACAAATGTAAAGCTTTTTTGGACAATATTAAGGTAATCAAAACCCTTAAGAGTGGAGGTTGTCTCCTCTATACAGGACAAAGAACAATAAATAGAACTGGGAGTAACTATGATCTGTTTCTCTAAGATATTGCAGGACAGGTACTATTTCTTTTGAAGCAGGATAGGTCCTTTCCAATTACCTTCCCACAGACTTTGTATCTTGGGGTAGTCATTTAACACTCATCAATGCTAACTAAAATAATTTTGTTCACCTACTTATCCTGTTCACATTGCTGTAACTTTTTTCTGGTCAAGAAGTAGGATGAAATGTAGGCTCATTCTTTAGTGAATGATTAAACAAATGTGTAACCTAGAGTATGTACTGTTCATGAAGTTACTGAACTTACTTAAAGAGTTACTCTTTTTTGTCTTGTTCAATTCAACCCAGAGTCCAAATGCTGATTGGCATGACCTTATGATATTATGAGTTGGGGTTTCCAATTATTAGGGTAATAAAAAAGTAAAACAAGTTTTTTGTTATTCTAATTGTCAAAAGAATAGCATTACCAGACTGTCACTGCAAGTAATTTTCTCTTTTGGGGTGAGATTATCAAAGAGTAGTTTGTTTATCCTGGAAATAATTTGAAAGATACGTATTTATTTAAGGGGAGGAAACAATTTTTTTATTTTCTTTTTTTAATTTACTAGAAATACGTGTCCCCTCAGCTGAAAAAAAAAAAAGAAAAAAGGTAATAATAATAATAATAATAGTAATAATGATGATAATAATAATAACTATTTCACCTTAAGAATATTACTTTAGGGATACATTTAGCTATCCGCTAGTGAACAATAATATTTAGACTGTTCTTACACAGCTGTTAGCTAGACTCCATTAAATAACTCTAATTATAATTTCTTACATAACAGAGTATAACTTTGCCCAAATGAATTATGTGTTGACATAAATCTTCTCTGCCTTCTGGCTTTTCTCTTGATATATTGAAGTGGGTTTTTTTCTGTTTGTTAGGTATAATCTTGTCATAAAGCTTTCCTGAAAAGCTCTTGATCCGTGTTTGCTTGAGTTTTGACTTTATTTCCTTCATCTCTCTGTGAATAATAAATGAGAATTAAAATTTGTTATTATTTTGACAATCCTTGATCTGGGCGTTGCAATGACCTGGTAAGACCCTCATGTAAGTAAAAGAAAGAGAAAGGTATTTCCTTAGATCAACATTAAAAAAGAAAAATAATTGCTAGAGATTTACTTTTTTTTCCTTTTTCTGCAGACAATAATTTCTTAGTAATTTTGAAGTATTTTCATACTTGACTTCTTAAAAGGCTCTTTTTTACAACTTCAGTTGAGTTTCTGGAGAATTCATCTTCAGTAAGAATTTTTCAGGGCAGGGCATGGAATATTTCTTTCAATTTCTGCTCCTGACAGCTGCAGGTAAGAGTATCACTAGATGGAAGGATGAGATCATCTGCATTCAGAGCACTTCCTGGTAGAGCCAGGTAGGATGTGGGGGAAAATACATTAATCAAAGTGAATGGAAAAAATATTGGACCTCAAGTGACTGCAGAAACTGAAGAGATAGATTTTCATGATGGCAGTCTCCAAGCAGCGAGAGAGGATAAAATCAAGAAACCCGGGGTAAGTGTGTTTGGCCAAGGAACCTAGCAATGAAAAGCAAGTAGGGGAGAACAGGACTTGGGCTGGCTGGTCAGAGAACAGATATAAAGAATTCTTCTAATTTGAAGACTCTGGATAGATCAGCCACATTTTAACATCTTTTAAACTAAAATCCTGCAAATTTAAATGAAGACATAGATAGGTACAAAAGTGATGGAAATGCAGTTGTAAGTTGCCTTTTCTACACAACATAACAAGCACATTTTCGATGTTTGAATCACTGAAGAGCCTTATCCCCTATTTGCAGGTTACGTGGTAGAAAAAGGTGCAGACATTAAGCCAGATAGGGGTTCGTATCCTCTGTTTTTTCATACCATCCTTTCACTTACCTCAACCTCGTAAGATAATGGAGAAAACCGAAGTTTTCTTCAGCAGACCATTATAACTATAACAGGCAAAGACAGAGGAAGCAGGGCTAAAGGGAGCTGGGACAATGACTGAAATTTGTCCTAGTCCTCTCATTTAATCTATATCTGATGCATGTAAGAATAGCAAGATTCAACTTTGTGTTTAGTAAGTTATGAGCTTTAGAAGAGGAGAATTATATTAACTAGGAGATATCCTTATCACCAAAGAGAGCCTTTTGTCACTGGAGCACACATAAAGTTAGAATACATTTCTTTCTTTTTCATTTCTGCCATGAGTTGTACCATTGTACAATGTTGTACAATGTAATGTCCAGTTCCATCTGCTGCAAATTGGTTATTTACAAAAGTGCAGATCTCTCTGCAGACTAATGGCAGTTTCATATTGAGATATATGTTTACAGAATTACTAGACTGGTTTCAGACCTCATTCCTGAATATTAAGTGCTGGCTTGCACATGGCTATACTTATCACAGAGAGACTGGCAAATGCGGTCAACCAGATGTAGGAGAACAGTTCAGAGGGAGCTGAGAATGCTGGTTTGCATGCACATGGCTTGAACAACAGCTAAAGCTGCAACCCATCTGTAAAGAGATACTTTCATAAAGGAGCGATTAATTTACATTCAAGGGCTTTTCTCAGGGTACATAAACACATTGAACAAGAACTATAAGGTCAGCATATAAAGCCCAAAACAAGCAAAAGAACGTGATTCTTAGGAAAAAAAGGTGGAAGTTGCAAGCAGAATACAGAAGCAAAGTATTCAACATATGCAAGCGTGACTTCGAGAATGTGGGATTTCCAGACAAAATCCTGGTAGCCCTAGGGAGGTAGTAGAAATAAGATGTGGGATAAAAGTAAGAAAAAAATGAGAGAGAGAGGGGAAAAGAAGGATTCTTTTGTACAGCTTCACCGGAGGAAAAGAAGAATAAATTACTGATAAAGTGGTGCCTGTAATAACACTGATAATACTATAGCTTCTGTTAAATTTACTCTGTGACTATCAGATGACACAATACAGAGATATCATTTTTGGCCAAAACAAATAAATAGAAGGAGAGTTATATACTTCACATATAGTGCAGGTAGTATAAAAAAATTACCCATTGAGAAATGCGATGGTAGCTGGGGGATGCAATTCCTGTTTAAAGGAGAACCAGCAAGAGAAAAGCAAAACAAACCAAAACCTGAATAGAAAAGGCAACAGAGCTAGCCAATGAAAGAGTCATATCAATGGTACGTGCTGATGGAACAGGTAAAGATTCAAGCTGAAGGAGCTCAAGAATTAAGATAATAGTTGATCCAAGAGTGCAGGAGTGGCAGATAGCAACAAGGAAACATAAAGTTGGAAAAATAATGCAAACCTTCTGGGCAGTGGAGGAAAGGATGTGAAAAACAAAACCACTTCAAATCTCAATGTGTCATTTTACAGGCCCTGGACATTTGGTACGTAATATAGAATGCTGTAGACTGTGCCATGTGAACAGCTGATATAAATTAACCTCTGCCAGCTGGTGTGGAACTTTTATTAACCCTTAGCAAAAAGATTGTGCAGAGCTGAGGGAGGGGAAGGGTAACCTTTTAACCTATGAGAACTTATTTTTAGCTTTCTTCAATAGTTTAGGTAGAACCAAAATGTGTCTGCTGTTCTAAAAACTAAACAAACAAAAAAATGTTCTCAGTTTTTCATATGTCATATTGATAATTATATTATGAAATCACTTATCAGTTCTATTTCAAATCCATGATGGAGAGAGCTGTGATGGACTCCCAGCAACACTCATCAACAGCAACATAGACTTGAGAAACAACACTGTGAAAATAATGTACTGTAAAACTACTTACCATAAGACTGTATAAAAATGTAAACTGTTGATGAGCATCACATCATTATCATCATCCTCACACAAGCTGAAAGGGTTTATGGTAGCTGATAAACAAAATCACCACCGCTTCTGAACAGCAGAACAGTGCAAGACTTGGATTGGATTGCACTGTGATACTGGACTGTCCACAATACGAGGATAACATGGCGTGTCTACTGATTTTACAGAACATAAGGACATTGCAATGAGGTGACTAGAAGGCAAGCTAAAGTTACAAATACATCTCTGCAGTTGTGGACTGAATTCTATTAGACCATGTGGAATCACTGAAGATGAAAGAAGTAAGCCTGCAAAAAAGACTGAATACATGAACATAGCCCCAGAAAGTAGCACAGAGTGAATAGCCAAATAGTGGTAAGAAAGCCATCCAGTAAAGAGAATACCTGCTTTCATCGAAAAACCACTTAACATGACACTGAAGGAAGTCACAGCCTATTAGTAGTGACTGAAGACATGCTTACCAGTTTATTCAGGGAAGAGTGTTCACTGTGATGTCAATAATTATTTTAGTTGTATTTAGATAAATGTCCTTTCCCTTCATAATAGTAGGTTTCCAAAGGAAAAAGGCAATTGGATACTGAGTTAAAAGGTAAGAAAAACTATTGAACCACTGAATTTCAGTTATTCTTTAAAATATGTGTACTTTCTATGTTTCGTTTTGGTTTGGTTTTACAAATAATTCAAACACACTCTCTTCTAAGAGAAATTATAGTAATTTTCACTTGAAATAAGGAGTCATTCTGCAAAGTTACAAAAAACTGAATAGTGCCATCTGTTGTTAGAATTACCTGGCACATCTGGTTACAAGACTAGTTCCTAGAAAATGGGGAGTGTTCTCGTGAAAAATAGAGTTTGTGTGGTAGAGTATTTCCCTGTAGTATGAAGCAGGAGGATATATACTTAAGAAAGAAGAGAACAGCACAAAGGAAAAGCATGAATCAATGTTAGATGCTGACTACCATCCTAGAAAACTGACTGTCTCTGCTAAACATTTCATACATGGTGCTAAATAATCTAAATTAAACTGCTGCCATACATAAATGTGTTCCTAATTTTAAGCGTCCAAAGATATGAATTCTTAGCTGAGATTGAAACTGTACTGTATTAATCTGATGATGTAAAAGGATACTTACCACTAAATCTGTGACCACATATTCTTGATGTCCTAAACTAGACTTCCAACATGTTCAAACTATTAAATTAGTATAGCACTGCTCCCCTCTGCATCCTCTTATAGTATACTTCTATAGTACATATAGTATAGTATACTTCATAGTATTATGGAAGTATGTTCATTAACAGTTGCCAGTCATTCAAATAATCCAGTAATAACTATTGCAGAAGAGATTGATTCTCTGTTCAGGTTTTGATTTGATACTATGCAGTAAATGAGGCCCAGGATCACACACATGAGAAAATGATGCTTTAGATGAAAATCCACAGATATGTATTAAAAAGGCATATTCAATTTGTATCACTGTACAGGGTCTGGGTGGGATGCAGTTAACTTTCTTCTTAGCAGCCCATATGGTGCTGTACTTTAGATTTGTGAATAAAAGAGTGCTGATAACACAACAGTATTTTGGGTATGGCTGAACAGTTCTTTCACAGTGTCAAAGCTTTGTCTTTTTCCAGCTCTGCCCCCACAACAAGTAGGCTGGGGTGGACAAGAAGTAGCGAAAGGGCAAAGCTGGGACAGCTGACCCAAACTGGCCAAACAAAGAGGAAGGAAGGATATTCATGGTTATGGCATTCATCTTCCTAAGGAACTGTTAAACGTGGTGAGGCCCTGCTTTCCAGGAAGTGACGGGACATCTACCTGCAAATGGGAAGTAGTGAATAAATTCCTTATTTTGCTTTGCTTATGCACACAGGTTTTGCTTCACCTATTAAACTTCCTTTATTTTGATCCATGTGTCTTCTCACCTTCCTTCTATTTTCTCTTCATCCCATGGGAGAGGAGAGTGAGCAAGCAGCCATGTGGATGCTTGGCTGCTGGCCAGGGTCAACCTACTGCAATCACTCATTCTACACAATAAATGAAAAATTGTCTTATGGAAAAAATAGCAGGCACTTGTATAGTTAAGAGTTATATTGTAATAAATGTTAATAAAGGCAAATGAAGTCAAACTTTAAAGGGAAACATACTGACAATTCCTTTGCAATTTCCAAAGTAAATAAGAAGAAAGTTTATGCGAGGATGCTCATGTATGGAAAAGTGGCTACAAAAGCTTTATAGAAACATTTCTATACAGAATCCTAAATTAAAATTAGCTTTCAGTTTTTCACCAAAATAAAAACTACCCAACTGTCATATTGGGAGTATGTTGTATAATTACACAGTTCACAGCTTCTCTGCCTTTTGCCAGATTTTTTTCCTGTTCTTCAAATAACTGTGACAGAAACTATGTCCTGCTCCTTTTAAGAACAATAAAGGTCTAAATTGTAATATCTGTACAGAAGTTTTCTTGTTTGTTTTGTTTTGTTTCGTTCCCCCCCCCAGGTTTCTGAGTAGTTTTATTTAAGTATAAGAAAAGAGAGCAAGACATGGTCTGAGGAGTTTTCTAGCTCTCTTATCTACACTTCCTCTTTCAGACTGAATTTATAAATGTTAAATTTCAAACATGTTCCATGGCATTGGCATTTCCGATTTAAGTTTAGCTGAAATGTATGAGAGGTTTAATTCATTTTGTACCAAAAATCCTTTATTTCTGTTGCATATTAGTAAAAAAAAATAAATCCGTTTCTACTGCCATAGAAAATAAATATAAACATTGAAATGCAACTAATTTTTTTAAGTGTAAAATTTATTTTTATACTGAATTAGCTAAATATATTTGCTAATGTATTTTTTAATGGCTTCAATACTCAATCTGATAAAATGACCAAAATACTTTCTGTTATGCTAGCTGGATACATAATAGAGCAGGAAAAGTTGCTCAGGAGAAATTTTGCATAGACATCAATGAATTACACAGTAAAGAAATAATTCCACAGTCATTTTTATAGCTGAAATGCCATACTGTCTGTGACATTTCAAATGAGATAATGCAGTCATCCCTCTTTCTGACCAAGTTGTTCAGATTATGATTGCAATAGGTGATATCCAAGGGGTTTGAAGTTTCAGTTTTGTTCAGATAAGAACTCTGAATAATCCTTCAAGTTACCAAAAAGTGGCAGTAAATATTGCAAATATTTTTTTTTTTTTGCTAGTAGGAGAGAAATAACTCAAAAGCAGACATTCTCACTGTAATTTCAATGCTTAAGTTTTCAACAGGTGAAGCATCAAAAAAGGCAGCTAAAATTACAAGTAAATCAAAACCAATATAAAGTTACAAATTTATTTCAGAGATAAAATTTGTATTTCAGTTAAATTAGCTATTTCATCAGAGATATTTGAAATTAATTACCTCTTGAAATCTGTCATATATGACTGGATATCTTTCAGAAGGATAGGCTATACCACAATGAAAAGGTGTGAAGTTGAATCCCATGGTAAAAATCTGTGAACAGTTCTATACAGAAGTTAAAAAAAAGGGATCATAATGACCCCTTCTGAACTCAGAAGTTGTGAAACTACTATCACATCAAAGGAAATTTCAGTAGTTTTTCTTCTGTCTTTCTATGCTTTGTGAAAATGAATTTAATATCATTACAAACATTCAATGCAGGTTTAAATATTTATTGACTTAATATTAACAAATTGACATGGGTTATTTTTTTGGACAAACCCTAAAATTATCATCTCTCTCCAAGAACACAGATATTTACTTGGGGAAAGACCTTAGCCACATCCTATCCTTTCAAATTATTTCTATTAAAAACAAAATAAAAATAAAACAAGAACAGGAACTTAGTAAATTTGTAAAGTGTATGAAATAATATAGCCTATACACATAGTCCTCCAAACCAGTAAAGTAGAATTCTGAACAATTTTAAGGTAGCAAGAATTTTGTCTTCACCATACTACTAAACACAGTGTTAAGTATGAATCCATTGACATATATTTCACATTCAACACTTGCAGTAACGTTAATGTGTGTGTGTGGAGGGAAAGCCTTGTGGACTAATGAAATGCCATTGTGACATTGTGGAATAATGAATAATCAAAATTTGATTTCAGTTCTAAATCAAAAATAAGAAGGATGAAATAGTTTTACAAAAGTAAATGTTTTTGTAAGAAAACTTTCTTTATTGAGTGCAACTGAAAGAATTACCTACTTTGAATGTAAATTTTGCCTTTAAAAAAAAAAAGAAAAAAAATACAGAATCAGCTCCACAGTTTGAATTTAAAGACTCCTGAACAAGGAAGCTGGTTTAAGTAAACCATAAGGGAGACAAATCAACAGTTACTTTTCACTCTGGCAGTCATGGATATTAACTAAGTATCAAGAGGGAAAAAAATATATCAATAAAATAGAATAAAGAGAGCATATCAATTGTTACATGTAAATACAAGTGACAGCATAAAATATAGATCAGAATATATAAGAACCTAAACTGCAATGGATGATGAAAATAATATTTTTTTTTTCTTTTTCATCAGAGTTAAAGAAAGAAATAACAGTTAAACTGTGAAAAATGGAGGATCCTAAGTACAGGAACAATGTTATGTCTCAACTTATTATGATTGATTATTTGTTTCTGTTTAGATCTTGCTTTATACAACCTCAAACCTCATGTATAGAATTGTAGAGTTCTGAATCTGAATCTGTATGTATTGAAGCAATATCTAATTTTGTAAATGAAAAAAAACAAAACAAAACAAAAACAAACCCAAACCAGACAATAACCCACAAACACTTTTCTATTTTTATGTAAGTGAGAAAGGGAGAACAAGAATGTGAACAAGAACAAGAAGGAAGGGAAGTAGGAAGGAAGGAAAGGAATGCAGGCAGGAGGGGCAGGAGGAAGGGAATGCAAAATGATTCCTGAGCTGCACATATTACCAGGAGAAAAGCTAATAAAGAGGATGTGCTGAAGAACAGAGGAACTGAAAGTCCTAACACAGTTAAGGACTTTAAAAATGTGGAGAACACATTAATGCACTTAGCTGTATCTTAAAGTTTTTAATAAAGATTGTCCTTGGAAAGTTAAACCAAGGAGTTACAAAGCTTTGACACGTGTATTTGAGAATTACCACCAAAAAAATGAAATATATGATGAGGAATTTTTAGCATATCCAGAAAAAGTTAGTGAAGAGTATAGAAAGTACCCAGAAAATACAATGACAGGAGAAAGATGAGTAATTTGGGGAGATTTTCTGGGCTCACTATGAAAGACAGGATCATGACTGGGAGCTGCAACTGCTTGTACAGAGTCAACACTCAAAATTAATTTACTGTGAATTAACTCTTCACAAGTCAGTAAGCAAGATTAATACTAATGCTTGTGTAACATGAAAAAAAACCCAAAACTTTACAGTGTATACATGAAAAAGAATTGAAAAATGTGTCTGAAATTAGGACTGAATCAGAGACTTACAGTCTAACAAGGGAGTGCTTTCCCTTCACACATTCTGTTTCCAAAATAAGGGTTGAAAAAATAGCAGTCAATGCAAGTGAATGGAAAGCTTTCTGTTTGCCAAATGAATGATACAAAAACTGTAATGGTCTGATCATTTTGTGAATGTGTTGAAGAATGTGGACAGTGAGAGTGCCAGTGATACATTAATTCAGGGAGGCTTTTGTAGAAACAGCAGTAAATGTTAAATAAAATGGTATGGCAGCATAACTAAAATAAATACTGCTGTTTTAAATTTTCAGTGGTCAGTAGTGCACTAGCTGAAGTGTTTACAGAATGAATCCTAAGAGTGCTGAAAAGAAAGCCACATGAAAAGAAGATAAGCAGAAAAAATATCAGACTTTTCAGACTTCTTATAGACAAAAAATATGCCAATTTCCTTAGAAAAAAAGAAACATAGTAAAGACACAGAGTTTTCAGGAGTAGAAGGGGAAATACACTCTTCATGAATTAAAAACTGTTTATCACTTGGCTATATTATGAAGGAAAGGAAGAAAAAACAAAAGTAGTAGAGAGTGTGAAAAAAAGAGCACAGCAAAAGCTAGAAGTCCCCAGCTGCACATTCTTAGGAAATTGTTCTCTCTCAAAGTAGATGTTAAAGCAGGAACTCACCAAAGTATGTGAAACTACAATACTCAAGAGCAGGAAGAAAGATGCAGTGAATAAAGTCGAGATACAGTCTCTGGCTCATTCCAGTAGGCAATAGAAAATAGAAGAGGAACACCCTCTCCCCAAATTAAGTAAGTAAACCAGAAAATATCACACTTCCATAGGCACAGAAATCTAAAAATGTTGCTATGCTTTTTGGATAAGTAGGACTCTGCAAAGTTTATTAGAAGATGAGGTCCACACCCCAAATATTCTTTAAAGAAATCTTAATCACAATGATACAGCCAGGTGTATTGGCCTTTTCTTTGCCTATACTAAACTTCCAGGATCTCAGTCAGTGCTGGCTCCAAGCCATTGTAATTGCATCAATATAGAATTATGTCTGACTGACTGAATGTATATTGTTTACATTAAACATTTTACACCCAGCTAATTTAGTGGGCATAAATCTAAGCAGTTTCAGGGAATTACGGGGTTTGATATGTAACCATTACCAGCTAGCATATTAGTGGAAAGCAGTTCAAAATGTTTAAAAAATGTTGCTGTTTTGTTAAACTACTAAAGGAAGACAAGCACTTCTAAGCTACCCAGTTTGAATTGATTTTTTTATTATATAGAGACGTATAATATGTAATACTGATCACATAAATGCAAAATTAAAGGGCAACCTTGATTCTGAATGATTACTAAACAATTCAGAGAGGAAATTGCTGGGACAGAATAAGCTTTGCAAGGGGATATGATGAAGATTTCATTGTGTTTTTTTTATACAGGTAAGTATGTAACAATGACTAGCTTCAGATCTTAAAGGTATTGGTGATCTGAGAGAAGGCACTTGTATAACAGAGTATTGTCTTTCCTACATTGAAATCCTCACAGACTGCCTTAAATTTTCTCCTGGAACATTACCATATAAAGCTCATGGTCAAGTTAAAGCACATGGCATTTACAATTACATTATATGAAGTAGGAATGAGATACTATAAGCTTGCACTACTTAAACAATGTTATGTGTAGCTCCTATCACATTAAAATATTATTTATCCAGTAAAGTACAGCAATATAAAGAATGGAGAAATAGATCTTCATTAATGAATGGCAGAAAAATTACAATATGTATGCTGGTGAAAGAAAAATAATAGCAATAATTATGTTTATTGGCTCTTTTCATTCATCAGACACTGTTATTCCTCTTGAAAGGAATGAAAAGAGTATATTCTAAGTGTCCATATTTCAAGAACTGTTAAATAGAAAGACATGAATTCCCTGAACATCAAATCGTTGGAGACTGGGAAGAAATTCTGGGAATGTGTTATTAAATCTTCACTCATGTTTTCACATTCATTCTTCAGCAGCTTAAGATACTGGACAAAGAAGTACTTCTGTATAAATCTTCTGGTACTTTTTTACCTTTTCTCCGAACCATATTTGCAAAAATGGGGTAGAAGTCATAGAACTATGACTTATAATTTAGGTCAGATGTTAGTATAAACAGTCCTCTGAAGTTCTCTTATGTTTTCTAAATGAATAACTGGGGAAAAATAATAAAAATATTGATGTAATTTGTGAAAGAACACTGGCAAAGCTGGGAGCAGAACATAATTTTCACACATTGCAAAGTAATCTTTAGTAATATCTACATAGTTCCTTCTATCATTTGGTAATACTAACAAGTTTTTACTACATTAGCATGTACAAACACAAGTTGTAATAATATTTGCATGTACAAAGCTTCTTAAGTAATCCATGAGAGTCCATTTAATTAGCCACTAAATTACCATCAGAAGACTCAAGTAATTATCAGTTTTGCAATGTTTCTGGGGAAAATTCTCATCTGATTCTCAGCTGATGTTATCGACTTGATTGCACTGACTTCACTGGAGTTAACACTAATAGATACCAGAGAGATTCTCAGGTCTCAGGTTATGAAAACATTTAAGTACCTCCTTAATTTTAAGCAAATGAATAACCCTTTTGACTTTGTTGTATCTCACCCCTATAGGACTTGGAGTTGTCATGATGGATATTAATGTCTTCTTGCACTCTGCAATCAGAAAATGTGGACTTTGTCACTAATGTTAAGGGATGTTATAAGTTACTGGTCTGGCTTGGTGCTTGCTAGAAAACATACACACTCGTCCTACAGGCACCCCACACTTGCGGATTCCCCCTGAATACCAGCATGGGCCTTCTCATTACCTGATACCCCTGCCCGGACCCAGGGTCTCCTACTCGCTGGCTGGTTCAGCTTGAGGTTTGCTAGTGAATTCACATGCATACCTGCTTTGGGGAAGATACAGACACTGCCTTCCTAGCAGCTGGCACCAGGCACGCAGGCTGTGACCCGCAGTCCCACTCCAGCCACTAGTGCTGAGCCCTCTCACCTCACTCACATCAGTCCCTCCCAGTAGATGGTTTTCGGGGCACACACTGCTCTTTCCCAGTCCAATGGCTGGAGGGTTTAAGACCCCCATCCACTGCATTAGCTTGCACAGAGACCCCACTTGCTCAATTAGTGTGACTGACCAGCTTTGTTTGTTGTCATTGTCTCCTCATTGTGTCCAGTTTAACTTTTTGGTCAGGTGTATACTTCTGTTTGTTTAGCTTCCCCCTTTTCCTTATCATCCCATTTGACAAAAAGTCCTTGATCAGATACCCTTAAGGGAAAAGGATGTTCTCTCCTTCCACTTACCCTTGCAATAAACCTAATGAAGAGTTAAAATCTGGCCTTATATAAATTCTTCAAATATTTAAATTGATACTTGCCCTATGTTGTCATAAAAATTAGGTGTTTAAGTTATTCTTCTGGATAATTATATTTGTTTTTTGGACTTCATAAACTTTTATGGATTACATACGGGAAACAAAACCAAAATACACATCTGACTATAGGGTAAGTCAACAAATAGCTGGGTAAGAAAAAGTGATCTTTTTGAGAAATCTGAGCTTGGAATGTATTCATTTTATCTATCCATTTGTTTGCCTGTATGAAATTAAATCTATGATTATGCATGTCTTTATCTTTGTTAAAAGTATCATCATCCATAACAACTCACCAGAGAGCAAGATACATGGCAAAAATGTTTAATACTACACACTTACTTCTTGGAATGAAAATATAAAGCAACTACTTTAATGTCAGAAAAAGTAACATATGAACTGATCTTCGCATTGTCAAGTTTAGGAAGCAGAGATATGGTTTAAAATTTTAATTAAGAAGTTTGTTTTCATCAGTTTATCCTCTTCCTCCTCTGTTTCCCTGCCCTCACTCTCATCCAAAGCCAGGGAAACTCTGGGGAAATGCTCCAGCTGACATCACATGGCTTTGGATGAAGCCACCTATGTATTCTGCTATGTCACCAGCCTACTTGCCTGCTGTTGTTTAAATGCAACTTGTATTAATACTAGTTGTTCTTCCAATCTTCTCCTTAAGAGCCTTACATTTCCACTAAAATATTAACAACATCCAGGAAGTGTTACATTATAATACATTGCAAAAAATTAAGGATTCTTATTTGGGGAGTTATTAATTTAAATTTCTAGAAAGTTTATACTTCTTTCTCCTCATACTTAATATGACTCAATATCTCTCTGTTGGTTTAAGACTAAAAGTTCCTTCATAGTTACATAAACTTAAATGGTGGTTCTTGAATGCTGAGTTTAATATGAAAGACTGACTGAATCTGCAAGAATTAGATTATTATCAGAAACTACAAGTCAGCTTTTCAGTATTTAGATTTGTGGCTCTCAAACAGTGTCAGTGTCAGTATTTTTTGAAGCTTAGCTATGGGGTTCCCTGGTTTAAAGCTCATGGACAGAGCTTGAAACTAGACTTGAAGGGGAGGGGGATAATATCAGGCTTGCCCCTGACCAACCTAGTGGCCTTCTATGATGGAATTACTACATCAGTGGACAAGGGAAGAGCTGCGGATGTCACCTATCTGGACTTCTGTAAGGTCTTTGACATGGTCCCCCACACCATCCTTCTCTCTAAATTGGAGACGTGATTTGATGGATGGACTGTTCAGTGGATGAGGAATTAGTTGGATGGTTGCATCCAGAGGGTAGTGGTGAATGGCTCAATGTTCTGATAGAGATCAGTGACAAGTGGTGTCCTTCACGGGTCAGTATTAGGACCAGTACCATTTAATATCTTCATCAGTGTGAGAGACTGAATTGTTATCTTGAGCTGTTTGACTCAAAGATTGTCAGGTGTGAGAGACTTCTCAAGCCATTCATCTCAAGAATTGTGGGCTGCTTATCTCAAGCCCTTT
>JAOBAS010000052.1:24555421-24574871 GCA_025311575.1 Elanoides forficatus
GCTGCAGGGGAATCTCTGCTCTGGCGCCTGGAGCATCTCCTCCCCCTCCTTCTTCACTGACCTGGGGGTCTGCAGGGCTGTTTCTCCCACATATTCTCGCTCCTCTCTCTGGCTGCAGTGTCTGTGCCCACCACAACTTTTTTCTCCTTTTTAAGTATGTTATCTCAGAGGCACTACCACCATCGCTGATGGGCTTGGCCTTGGTCAGCGGCGGGTCCATCTTGGAGCCGGCTGGTATTGGCTCTGTCAGACATAGGGGAACCTTTTGGTATCTTCTCACAGAAGCCACCCCTGTAACCCCCCTGCCACCAAAACCTTGACACACAAACCCAACACAGAAAACCAACAATTTTTTAATATATTTTTTTAACTATAAGCACGTGCTATTGTTACTGTGTGTGGATGGACTCCTTCAGGAATTGCTTTCTTCAGGAATAATTTTTTTCTGGAATCACAACTGCTATGACTAATAAGACTTTTATTTCAGAAGAAGTCTGTTAGAGATGCAGTGTATATGCCATATGTAATTATTGTATGTAAAAAAATAGACAAAGAAAAAGGAACAATGTAAACACATGTTAGAGTCCTCACACAAAAACCAAAGAATGTGTTAATAATGATGAATAACCTGGTACCTGTAACCAGGGATACGATAGTGAAGAGATGATAGTGCAGCACTCAACCCAAGCAGGAAATGAGTAAGTAACAAATGTAATGTTTGCAATGTAGTGCAAGAGCTCAAGCAATAAAATAGAAGAACTTGAACTACTGATGCAGGATATAAATCTGGATATTACTGAGCATCAGAAACGTGCACATCAAAAATGGACTGGATATCATAAATAGCTTACAGGTATTGGAAAATACAAGTTGTTGAGAAAAGTTAAAGATGGTATTGATATAAAAATGTGTGTTAATAATATGCAGGTGGAATATGAGGACTTCATTGTGGAGGTAAGCAGTCACCTGAATTGATACAGGTTTGCTGAAACCTCTATACAATGCAACCTTAAAAAAAAAAAATTAAAAAAATGCTGCAGAATTATAGAGCCCCAGAATTTAGCTACTACAGAAATGGTACTAGGAGTGAGCAGAGAGCCTATAGTGAATGGAAAAGAGATTGCCAAAACTTTCAACAATTTCATCAGGTTTGTGGATCACTTTAATTCTAAGATTACACTTTATAATTTATATAGGCTGAATTTTTACAAACTATCAAATTGATCTAACGCAGAAGCCCTAAATGTCAATTTAGTGATATTCTTAGGATCATGTGTAATTTTAAGGATTATGTGCAATTTTAGTTCTGTATGTACTCAATTATCACTATATGCCTTAGGGTTTTGAGGTTACTGTAACATAATTTAAACTGTAAGAGGTAAAATTGCAGAAATATAAACACAAATGTTAAAACATCTGAATGTCTTGAGAGTACTTATTTGAAATTCAATACATCAATATCTGAAACAGTTTCCCCTATGGTATGCAATTCTAAGCCTCAGCTTGGATGTTACTTTTACTGCAGATTCAAGGTTTTGACAGAGGTGAATGTCACCACTCACGTCAACTAGCCGTAGTTTGTGCATATAATTATTTTAACAGAAAAAGTGATTTTCATGGTCACCGTTGAAAGCGTTATAGGGTTAATGCCAATTTCTGATAGAATAAGTGAAAAGCCAGCTGTAACATAATGGCTTAGTTTACATGAACAATTTGAATTTCATCAATAAAATGAAAATAATCTAGTACGCACATGACCTAAATCTTTGCAAATGAGGCATGTTTCAGAACTAATACTGTACAGGGCAAATACTGTAAATCAAAGGACCTTACCTTAGAAAGGTCGAAATATTATATTTTATTTATTAATACGCTTTTAATCAGGAGATGCTAATTGTGAGTATAAAAGTATTTTTATCCATGATAAATACATGCACAAATTTATCAGAGAAAATTAAAGCAAATTGGTTTTTAATCTGACAGATTTTTTAACTGAGAAGAACTCTTTAACTGTCTGTTAATAAAATGAACATAAAGTGAATTCATAAAATGAAAGCATTTTTATTTAATTTTTTAGGGTAATGCATAATTTGTCTTTTGTCTGTGCTGCTTGGCTGAAGAAGAGAAGTTTGGATTATTTTCCTCAATTTTCATTAATTTTCTTCAATAGAAATTGTAATGAAAGAGAAGGTTGAAAATTAATGCAAGAACTTTGAAACGAGAAGTATATAAATTGTTCCCATTTCCCATTAACAACAAAAGGTTGTTTCTGTATCTTGACATATATAAGAATAAACAGCATTATTGCTTTATAAGATAGGTTTTAGAAGTATAATTTGAGAAAATAAATAACAAAACCACTTCCTTATGCCAGTATATACATTGCTCACTATTCTTAGGAATTCACTAAGCATCTGTGGCTTAAGTTTTAGTTGACCTCAATACATTATGGATGACAATGCTAGATAATTCTTTTATTTTTTTTAAGAAATCCAGAAGAAAATGCCTTGGGATTTAGCTGCATGGCTCATAAATCTGTTCATGGGTTGTTGGGGTTTTTTATCTGTTTCGTTTTTAATCTGCCTTTGTTATATATTTATGCATATTCTAAAACCAGAAACTAATACAAATAAGAAATTCGATATACAAGATACTCTTTTGTTCCTTTCTACAGTTCCCAGATAATGTGTAGAGTCTGTTCCATTTTTTATCAGCTACTCAGTCCTTTGCTATCATGAAAAATTAATGTTGGTGGAATAATAAGGAGCTCACTTTGTCTTTCTTGTTGCCATAATCCTTTTAAGAATATTGGGATAGATGAAATCTCTTAGAACTTCATTGATAAAAGCTGGGGTTTGCTCAACACAAGGTAGTTCAATCAATTATTTATAACCTTTGCTTATATACTACCACCTGGCTCATGCCACTACAAAAATTTATCTGGATTATTAAACAGAAAGAAGTCTTGAAGGAAATAATGAACTCTCATTTTGTTTTTAAGTTTTGCTAAACTATAATTGCAGTTATATTTTGCAGACTGTGTTTATTTGTAGTGAGGTTGGGGTTTAGTTGGTTGGTTGGTTTGTTTGTTTGTTTTCATTTATAGCTAACATACTGTAAATCAGCATTACCCTTACAGCATGCACATACTAACTCTTGCATAATTTTTACCTGTGCTTCTTCTGACCTTTATAGATTTATCCCTACAGCTCCCAGGGGTTAATATTTTGTTTTATTTCCACCATAATACCTTATACAATCAATAAAGTAATTACAAAAAGGACAACAATGTCAGAAAGGTTTCTGAAGGAGTAAAAGCTCCCTAACTCCAGAATGATCTTCAAAGCTGTCAAAAAGATGAAGGAATAACATTCTCAAAGTCCAGAATGCCATGTGATCACTGAAGAAACAGTATGGAAATTGCATATCTCAAGAGGCTTCTGAAAATATTTTCTGTCATCATTATTTCCTTTTGCTGACACATATAGTGAGGACATAAGTTCTTTTTGGAGTGGTTCTAATTTCAAAAGGTTCATGGCAGGAGTAATGATGCTATAAATATCACAGGCTCACAGGATCACAAGAAAATTCAAATTGGAAGAAGCCTCAGGAGGTCATCTAAATCCAGTGTCCTGCTCAAACCAGGGTGAGCTCTGAGGTCAGACCAGCTTGCTTAGAGCTTGATCTGGTTGGATCAAGGTCTTGAAAAGCCCCAAAGATAGAAACTGCATAACCTCTAGGCAGCCTGTTCCACTGTCTGATTATCCTCTCAGAGGAAAAGGTTTTCTTGTATTTAATCATATCCTCCTTGCTTTGACTTATGGCAATTGTCTCTCATCCACCCACCTTGCACCACGTGAAGGATCCAGGCTCTATCCCCTTGATGACCTGCCTGCAGGTGCTGAGGTGGGGGGGGAAGGGAGGGTGTAGCCTGCTGTTAGGTCCCTTGAAGCCATCACTTGGTGAAGCTGAACAAGCCCAGATCCAGCCTCTCCTCACAGGGCATGTACTCCAGTCCCTTGCCAGCTTGGAGGCCCTCCACTGAATTCACACCAGTCTATTGATGCCTTTCTTGAACAGAGGAGCCCAAAACCAGACACAGTGCTCTAGACACGGTAAATGAGTGCCAGGTAAAGGGGTGCAACCATTCCCCTTGACCTCCTGGCCATGCTTAGTACAGCCCTGGTTGCTGCACACTGCTGGCTCATGCCCTGCTTACCATCTACCAGCACTCTCAGGTTCTTTTCAGCAGATCTGCTCCCCAGCCAGTCAGGCCCCAGCCTGTCATTGCAGGGGAATCTTCCCTCCCGGCTGCATGACTTGGCATTTATCCTGACTGAATTTCATAAGGTTCCCAGCAGCCCATTCCTCCAGCCTGTCCTGGATAGCAGTCATTACCTCAATCTTATTGACTGGTTACCCAATTTGAAGTCATCTGCAAACTTGATAAGCAAGCACTCCATCACCTCCTCCAGGTCATTAAGAAATACGTTAAACAGGGCAGGTCCCAGGATAGACCCCTAAAGTACTTCACGTGCTACTGCTACCAAGATAGAGTATGACCTTTTAATCACTACCTTTTGAGCCAAATCTTTCAACCAGTTCTGTCCCCCATCTGTTCTTCCTCTGATCTAGACCACAAAAACCTAACTAACTTGGATACAAGAGGAGTTGAGGTGACTGTTAAGACTGTTATGTGAACAGGGTAAGAAGAAGATGTTTTAAATCAGTGACTACACTTCAGATGAGGTTATCTCAAATTATTTGTTTGGTTAGAGAAGAATGAAGAATATAAAACTGGTATATTGATGTCATACAATTAAAAGGTATGTACAGTTAACAGTACTTTAAAATCATATTCCCCTTTAAAATGTTCCATTGACTTCCATAGCAGTAAAGGTAAGGTACATCTATAAATTCCAAGTTCTAGTTTTGGTAAGATGACTCTTTACACAGGCTTTTAAAATGGGAGTACTTCTGAGATGAGATTGTTCATAGCTCCAAGAGCTTTCAAGATATTGAACACTCTGGCCTCCGTCCAACAAAGCACTTAATCACATAATTTTCTATTCATTTCAGTCTTACGATTTGGATGCTTGAATTTAAGCTTTAGTGCTTGTTTGGACTTGGGTCAAACTGTTCAGCAGCATGTAGAAATGATCCTGCATTAAGCTTATTAAAGAGAAAAACATAGTATGATCTTTGGACATAAATTTTAAAGTTAAGCAAAAGGGGGTTTCTGCGCAGGAGACATGAAACGGGCAGATCAGTAAAGAAAATGCACTATGATAGGTTTCAAGAACATTATATATAAATATACAATTATTTTGTTGTTATATTGTTACCTGTAAAGATTTTTATAAAAGAAGAAATACTATCTCATAGGCTTTAATTCCTCCAGTTTCATTGATATTACTACATTAGCTCTTCCTTTCCCTGAGAAGGTTTTTTATCTCACTTTAAAAGACACAAGAATATATGCTAAAGAAAATTCTGTTGAAATTGTGCACCGTTAAGTACAAGTTTATATAATTTAAAATTGAAGACTTTGAAGAATTCAAGTATATGATTTCTATTTCTCTGACATATATATATGTGTTTACTTAATGACATTGAAGCAGAGAAATAACAATTTTCCCCACTAGCATGCAATATAGACAAAATGAAAATATATGGTCATAACATAACCTGCACTGAGGCAGAACTGCATGAAGAAAAAAGACCAAAACCACAGCATATGATTCCGGCTATAAGATTTTGTCAAATTCACTAATTTCCTTGTATTTGTGAAATACAAGTACACCACTTGTATTCATTTGTAGATGTACTCCTGGCATCAAGATGGAGTCACATTTAAATTCCAGTGCCAAGATAAACAAGTAAACACATAATAAATATTAAAAATTTGGCAGCAACAAATGTGTGTTTAACTTTTCTTCAGGGCTTCCTAATGATGGTGTCATTAGGAAAACCTACTTAGGCCTGTAGAAAAGGAGAAGTTGTATGTGAGAAGCCTTCCTTAAGGGCTGAGTAAAGTAGGCACAAGACCCCTCTCTGATGATTAGTTGAGCCCTAAAACACAGCTGTCAATAAGAGAGGATGCTAGTAAAAATGGAGTTCTTTAGCATAACCCAATACACTCAGCATCCCAACTTTATATACTATAACTAAAGAAGAAAAAAGGTGATCAGGCTTCTATGCCAGAAATACATAGAAAAGATCTGGTCTATTCTGTGTATTGATGATTAGTGCAAAGTGAAGACAGTAAGACCAAGTAAACTCTAAGCTTGACGTACCATACCATCAACTGATGCTAAGTTCTGCAGAGAGGTCAGAGCTCAGATATGTGGTCTTTCCAACTATTGCTGCATTTTACCAAGTGGATGCATCAGCTCATTCTGACTTTCCTTCAGAGGTCTTTCACTACCTGATTGCTTGTCGTAGCACTGAAAAGTGCTTCCCACAGACAATTTTTGCAAATAAGTTACATTTACTAGGAACCGAGGCATGCACTTCCTAAAAAGTAGTTATTGGGAAGGACAATAGGATGAAAATAGAATAATGCAGAAAGTAGTAATTTTTTTTATTAGAAGAAATAAAATACAATGCTTGGATTAAATAAGCAAGATATTAATATTTAAGTTGCAGTTGCGTTCTGCCACAGATGTTCCTCATTAGGATTGGTGAGCAACTTTGAAATTATATATGTATGTATAGATATGTATATATCTCTATATATAGATGTGTGTATATATATTTGTATGTGTGTATATATATATATGTAAAAAATGCTGCTCCAGTATAAATTAGGTTTTGGAGCAATTTACTACAATTGTAATATTTTAAATAAAACAAAACCCCCCGAACATTAAACATATCCAATTTCTCTATTGTTTTGAAATACAAGTTTAGCCAACATTAACACATAATTCAGAGAAGAAAAGTTAATAATGGAAAAGGGAGTTTTCAACATAAGACACTATATAAGTGCTGTGAGTAAAATACTAAGGGAAAATCCATGTTTATGTTGTCTTCAAGGAAGATGTATTATGGAAGAATAAAGTCTGAATTCTCTAAATAACTTAAGCAGAACTGTGAAGACAAAAGAAGAAAAAGAATGCACTACACCACAAAATTTCATTAAATCCTACTAATTTTATTTGTTCCTTAAATCAGAAATTATCAAATGCTAGCAAGAAGTGAAAAAGTCAAGCTTCTTTCCTCATCTATCAGTTCAAAAGGAACATCAGCTTCTGGATAATTGCTTTGGTTTTGTTTTTCCAGATGATGCGCTTAACTATCTTAAGTCAAAGAAATTTAAGGTGGTGATCAGTAGCCAGGGTTCAGCAGTATAGAAGTATTTCCTAGACTGATCAGACTGACATACTTTACTATATTTAAATTCTAGACCTGATTCTCCAAATGTCTATATTATGATTACCTGCATTCATCTTACTGATGCATTTGACGTCAAAGGCACTAAACATGAAAGTAAAATTAATCAAGTGCAACAATATTTTCAGAATTTGGCCCTTAGAGAACATACTATTCAGGCTAGAGGTGCACAGAACACTAAAGAGACAATAATGTAAATAATACTATTCCTTTATCTGATATATTTTGAAAAAATAAAAAAGTGAGTTCTTTCAGTCTAGAGGATATTCTGAGGTATACTTCATCTGTTGAAACTCTTTCATCTTTGCACATAATATTCAAACTGTCAAAAGGCAACAGTCTGTCCTTCTTATAGGATCATTTAATTGTATGTATGAAGTGGTGGTGTTTCAACAGAAGAGATTAACAGCTCACTTATTTCCAATACAACACCTTGATGGACAGAAGCCAGCTGGACAGTAAAAAATGTAATTGATTTTATAGATGTAGAAAATTCAACGTGATTTTTTTTTCCATATTTTGAGCAAACACCTCTTGATTTAGGGAAAGATGAAACACCTTCTTCCTCTCCCATCTCCCTGTCTGATGAATTTGGCCCTTTGCTTTACTAGCTCTTATACAAGTTTTCATGTTGCTACCAGAAGAAATGTTTGGGGTTTTTTTTTTTTTTATTTCTATTTAACCAAAAGGTTGATTCAAATGACTATTACTGGTTTTTTTTCTGTTTCAGTTTGCCACTGAAAAAAGGTGTTATTTACACCTCAGTTGGGTGGAAAAATTAAGTGGATCATATTTCTTACATTTTTACCGGTTTTTATCATCATCTACTATTTCCACTTAATGCTTTTTTTTTTTTCTTAAATATGTTATTGTCCTCCTAAGTATATTTTTTCTTGATTCATGTCTTACCTGAAACAGTTTCTAGTGAAGTAGCAGGAGCTGGCCGTCAGGGGGCACTAAGAGAGCATACAGCTCCTCAGCTCACTCTGCCCAGGATAGAACGTGTCACCTGTGTGGCCATCCTACTTTCAGATCCCCTTAAGTGTCTTATGCTTGAAGCTACAAATCAATCTTGTAAGCACTGAGGGTGTGCACAGATCCCTAAAGGTAAGTTTTCAGAGACACAGTCAGTGCCTACTTCAGCAACTTGGATTTACAGTAAATTTAAGCCTAAGGGCATCCAGTGCAGAAGTAAACAGAAGAGCATAAGCCAATAACACACTAGAACAATAACACTAATAAAATTTCTGCTCTTTTCTAGATTAGCAATATGTATTAGGAAACAAGTTCTAGAATAGACCCCCTTATTTCTTATTTGTACTTTTCTGAATATTCTTTTTGCTTTTCATGTCTTTCATACCCTAATCAAATATCATCACATGCATTAAGTTGAACTTTAATACATTCAGGTAACACTGGTGAATTTTTCTGAGATCTAGAATAATGTAAAGTAAAGCAGAGTTATCCCATAAGATGTTCTGTTTGCTGGAACAGGTGTCTGATATTATGTCTTCACCTAGAAACATTTATCTGAAATATGGATGCAGTTTTAACTCCAAGCATTGTAAACCTTTATTTTACATTTGATAGAAAAGATCCCTTAAAATACAGGGGGTTTAGAGCAATGAAAGACATTTAATGAGAGCGGAACTTTCACGTGTATATAATACCTTACAAGAGGGTTGATTTTATTCATATGTCTATTTTGTTAGTTTCATGCCTAGCATTTTTGTTAGCATTTTACATGTAACAAGTACTGTCTTTGCTCCTGTTGATAAATGACAGAGAATATTATATCAAATGTCTCTTTGAAAGAAAGAAAAAATTACACCAACAACTTCTAAGCTTAACTGTTAAATAAAAACTCTAAGGAGAAAAAGTTCTCAGACTTCTGAAACAGTTGTATAAAAGCTTGATTTGCTTCACTGAAATGAATATCTGTTACTTGTGATCATGTTTTCTGAGTATCTGTAAAAAGCCAGCTTAATTTGGTTCTCTGATATAGTGCATATCATGTTAACAATTGATAGAAAACTGGAAGTTTATAACAAGCAGACCTAAGAAAACAAATCTCAGAAAAGCCTTAGGTTTTACAAACAAACCTGGAGGCTTTGTTTTGGGGTAGCGGTATGCTTTTCCGAGATTGCTGTAAACTGGCTGATCATCCACAAGGAAACTCAGTCTGTTATGGGGCTGTCATGAAAAAAAAAAATATATTTTTCGTGTGATTTTCCCTTTTAAAACTATGATAAGGAACACAGTGATCAAATCTCTTAATTTGTCTGAAGATATGCACAACTTGATAGTTCATTATTTTCACTCACATTTATTCCTGGCTATTGTCTTGGGTTTAGATGAGAACACTGGAGTTAAAATTGTTGTTTATATCAAAGTTCCTAATAAGAAAAATTGAATCCATACATATTTTTAATAAATAATTTTGCTTGCTTGTTGTTTTTTCTCTTCATTTTTTCTTGGACTGTATTATTAAGATTATTAAACAGTGCATTAACAGGAAGTATTCACTGTATTGAAAAGAAACTGTGGTTGATACTTCTTTTTTTTAACATTCATGCATATGAAAAGAAAGTATTTACTTCCTGCTCAAATTCACAGTACTGCATATGTATGAAGATGCTATACTGTCTCGAAGGACATTCATTTGTGAATGAATTAAAAAAGTAAAGAGGAAATATGTAAAAAGAATAAAGCACTTGGCTGATCTCCAGAGGTACTTCCTACCTTAAACTTCAGCTATGAACAAGATTCTTGTGGTAATTACCTGTATGAAGCAAAGACGATATATAACTCCTTTATGTGTAAAATCATAAAATCTTATACAGATTTTACATTTTTCAGATTAAAATATAGTTTTTGAGTATGTACAAAATATTTTGGAAAACTGCACGCAACCTTTTCAGGAGCCTGGAAAAAATGTTGTCTTCCATCTCTGAATTCCTTTTTCTGTAGGGATTGAGCATAAAGAACACAGAGATAAAATTTGGTGCTCTGCTTGTGAGTTTAATAAAGCCATATTATACAAAACAGTTTTTCACCACATATGCATGTGGATGCACTTGACTGGGATGAATCATCCTTTGAAGGCATCCGTCTCTTATTAGCTATGAAGGGAGTAGAGATTCATCACACCTAACTTGAGTAATCTAAAAATTAAGGAGATAATTAAACCTGTTTATGCTGGTTTCCTCTATTGTCTCTGTTGAGATTATTCATGTCACCTATTTTACATACATTCCTGAGTAGACGTGATTGTCTTTTCTTATTATGCAGTTCTGTGCATGGATCCTAGAGAAAAATAGATTACCAACTGAAGTAAGGCACATCAGATAGCATACATGTTATCTATCATTCACTGTTATATACCTGGTGTAGTCTAGTTGTCTATATTTTCTCCATAGCTAACAGGCAAAACTAGTTACATCTCTTGGTAAATTCATCCAGTCTGTCATAGGTAGCTATTTTGAGCTTGGATATGTTACCTTTAACCTGTTTCTTGTTGTCAACAGACATAACCAAACAATTAGCTTTAGGTATATAACTAGAGTTATGTGAGATGATTAATACTCTAGGCAGTTAAAACTTTAGACAAGTGAGACAAATTCAAATGAAAGATAAAACAGTCTTAGAGAACAGTAACTGTAACACAGGATTAATTAAAAACAAACAAACCAACCAACCAAGTTCTTTTCATTTTTACCAGTTTTTCAAAATATACAGATAAAACCCATTTCTATGTGCTATTGAATTTAGAACTTTACATCACAGCAGATAGCGTTGTTGATAATCCTTCTGCATTTCAATATTTTAAATTGGTATATTCAAATAGCATAATTGGATATTTATGTATTATTGCACCAATTAAAATCTTACAAAAAAAAAAAAAGTATTACTATTTTTTACCATGAAAACCAGAAAAAAGACACTATTTATTTATTATAATGCAAAAATGCCACTATTTTAGTTTTGGATATTATTACGCCTGACTTTGAATAAATTGATGCACTTTAATACGCTACTAGGCTCTAAGCCTGATCTGCAAACATCTGGAAACAAACTGTAACACATCATTAAATAAACAGATTAGTTGAAGTCTATTATAACATAGGAGCTGCCTTAGCAAGTTAATTGCTTCATTTACTCCTGCATCTTGTTCCTAGGTACGGCTAGTAAGTGATTTTTTAGCAAAAACAAAGCTCTTTGTATATGAAGAAAATATTTTCTTTACTGCTATAGGAGGCAAACATAGAGATTGATTTAGGCTCATCCCTACTGCTATGCAGTAGCAATTAATAGTCTAGTGGCAGGCTAGCCAGTGCTAGAAGCAGATAATGAAAAGTATTTTGGAATCATAGGCATATCATAAAATGAGTGGAGATAAAACCTGATAAAAACTATATTTTATTCACAATTAACACGTTTTTGTAGTTCAGACAAATAAATCCTTTCTCAGTAAGGATAGATCCAGTTTATACAAAAACCCCCACCTTTTTCATGTGAAATGCACTCTTTCTAAATATATTACTTTGAATGAGTGTATATTTATTCTTCAGTTTCCTCTTTTCTTGTGCTCTCTTTTGGATACGTTTTTACTCCCCTTTTTGGATCATGATTTTCACTGTAAGAAATACTTACTCATGTGATTTATAAGAGGTAATCTGAGCTGTTACCTCTTATTAGAAGACAAAATCTATACTCATTATCTCACTCATAGTTAGGCAGCTGAAGTTTAGACATACATAATAATTTATCTCATCATACAATTTGTCTAAGGATAAGTTTTTAAACAATGTTTAAAAGAGTTAGAAATAAAAACTCCAGTGGAAGTGGAAAAAAAAAAAAAATTAGATCCAGACTCAGAAGTCTTTCAACAGAATAAGGGATAATCTTATAGTCCAATTTAGACTTCTTTAGCTGTACAGATTAAATAAATTGAGGGAACATGGATTAGGACCCTAACTTTCTCACACAGCCACTCAACTACAGCATCTGAGTAGAAAGATGTTGGGGAAGTTTAGTAGGAGAGGTATTTCAGAACCTCTAAATATAGACATAATGTAAATACCTTTCCAAATGCCAACAGTTCTCTGTATGAAACGTGCAAAACAGAGGGCCTTGAATTGCATTAGATTTTCTGTCGTCCTTTGGTTATAAAACTGAGTAAAAAAGTAAAAGTAATCCATTTTCATTTGTCCTTCATAGGTTACTCAACTCCCCACAATATTTTTTTTCCTATTACTTTGTCTCTGTAACCTCTCATAGTATGTAAATCTCAGCTTATCATTAATCGTTTCTGTCGCCTTTGCATGAATCTCATTAATCTTTGGTACATCTTTACTGAGATGAAGCAACTGAACTCGAAATGAGGTCATATGAGTATTTTATAAAACATTATCTTATATATATATGTTTGTATTTCTATTTATCTGATTTATTTTATATTACTTCAGTAGACTTCTTTGGAATAGCTCGTTGTTTCTTCTGAATTTGCTGAATAAAGAAATAAAAAGCTCTCCTTTAAATAACCTTTACTGACAGCTGACAAAGTACTTATTGATACATGATGCACTTCAACATCTGTAAGTCCATACTATAAATAATACATGGTACTGAATAATAATTTTTGTGATGTGATATAATTCAACACAGCACTACATGAGATATTGTACAATGACACAAAGCACTGTAATTTTGAGTAAAGCATTTTCTTTTTCTGAAAGAGTTTAGCAGTTAAGAAATGATAGTCAAAAGTAGAAAACAGAACCAAAGTGTCAGTTTATATTCTGTTCAAACATCAAAGACACGACTGTAGATTTTTTTTCTGTTAATATGAAAATCAAAATAATCTGAATAATTTTTTTCATGACATGGAAGCAACATCTTAGATCAATTATTACAATAATTAATACATTACATTAGAGTAGAAGTTTCTTCCACATTGATGTCTCTGTCCCAAAAGGTATTTAAGTCACTCTGAGAGTGAACCACCTGTTCAATTTATGTCCAACTGGTTTATTTTTAACAATTATAGTATTTTCCATTAAGTAGGAGAACAATAGACATCTAAGATCTATGAGGTTTTTTATTCCTGTAATACTTGAAAAAATACACATGCAAACACAATTTCTCCTTTTTTATCTTTACCCTTGCGTAAGACACTCTGCCTTGAGTGCTTTTGTTTTCTTCATTAATGTTATATTTTTTCTGTCATTTAATTAATTTATTTATTTTTCTCTTTTTTTTTTGGCAGTTGCTTTGCTTTCTTCCTCTTAGTTTGGTACTGTTAAGATCTGAGTTGTAAAACCAGATTTTAATTTCCCTAAAAAATTGTCATTTATGTTTCTCAAATACAGTGTGTTTTCCCCTTTAAATTATTTTAAACTATTTAATTCTCAGCTATCTCAAAAATTACATATGTGAAATTAGCTTCTTAAAATGTCAAGACTGTGTGCCTGTGCAGAAGCACAGAACCATGTTGATTTTGTTCTGAATGTATGTCTATTTTTATTAACATTTCACCTCTTCCCATATTTTTCTTTGCCCACAAACTGGAAAGGATTGTCTGTGAAGATAATTTTGACATTTTTTTGCTCTTCATTGGAGTTTGAGCCTGTGATGGTAATGAAGATACAAAAAAAGATTGTAGAACTAACTAAAGGATGGTAGAGCTAATATTACAAAGTGTGTTCTAATAGAGTCCCCTTTGCAGATTGTGTTATATGTAGGTAGAAAAAACCCAACTTATAAAGTGTAGAAATGATTGTGTTAGTAAGGAATATGATTTACACATATAAATAAAAGCAGCAATTTAATTTTGGGCATACTTTTAATGCACTATGATAAAATAAATTCAAAATTTTTTCAGAATACTTCTTGAGGTACATAATCATGGCTCATTTGATGAACTCTTTTCTGGAATGTAGTTGATAATATGAAAGTGTTTATGAATTAAAATTTGCCAGAATAAACTAATGTTGCTTTGGTCAAACAATGGTTATGGTAGTTACAGATAAAGCTATCATTCTCTGCACTGTTGAAATTATCTGAAGACAATGGAGAACATTTCTGTTCTTGCTTTTTACCATGCACACAAACTCCATACTATTCAGTGAGGCTGAGTATTTCTGTGGGAGCAAAATGAGAAGGAACTAGGGTTGATCACTGAGATGAACAAACATGAAGCAGTTTCCCCCCTGGATTGAATTAACTCAATAAGAACTTGCATAAAACTTAGTTTTGACTGTGTGATCTCATCAGAGGAATGAAAAGGGAAGAAAACCTGATGATCCAGTAGTAAAATGTCATCATAAATAGGTTGATAAGACAAATTTTCTTATTTGTCTTGAACTGGGATGGACTTTTTTTTTTTTTTTAAATGGAAACTATATAAATTTTATAAGGGAAGAGGAAAATAGTTATCTCACCTGCCCCCCAAGCTTACAGAGTGTGAGAGACTGAAAGGGTTGTTGTCTTAAACATTGTGGCAGGGCAAGCCCTGCATAGCAATGATGAACTGCATGTGAGAAGCCAGTCAGCAACAGGATGCGGATGGCATGCTGGAGGATATGCAATTCCGTGTTCTGATATGCTGAGCCAGGCAGCTCACCAGGTATGGCCAAAGGTCAGACAACATTAGTTTGAGGAAGGGGCTCATGGCCGCCCGAGTGACCCTTTGTGACCACCTCCCACCAATGGTGCCTGCGCACAAGAAAAAGAATTACATAAGTCCTCGAGGTACGTGAGTAGCACTGTCAAGGGGCATGAGTGGCGCGAATTGAGAGGTGGGAACTAGACTATAAAAGGCGCACACCCAAGGAGCTAGGTGTGTGCCCATCACAGGAGGACTGGCACATTTGTCATCATCACAAGGGATCCAAGGGTGGTGATCTCTCTCCTCCCCACACCCTTTCCTCTCTTTCCTTTTTTTCTTATAAATGTTTCAATAAGAAACTACAACACCAACCATTATGCCTTCCAAGTTCAGATTGCTTCTACTGTAAAGAAAGAGTTTAATTGGTTGTTTGGTGTCGCTTCACCTTTATTTAGCCCCAGGTGATCATGAACTTGCTATGACTCCCTGGGTTACCCAGTCTGGGTCATAACACAGACGAATATTTTTTGTGGCCTCTTAATGCTCCAGGGCAGGTACCCTAAAGCCTACGGGTTCTAGGTACCCCTTTTCAATAGAGATACATGACTCAAATATTCTTGGTCAAATTGTATCAGTTGATACTCATGAAGGGACAATGTCTTATGAGCTTGCATAATAGGTTTCATTTGATACCATCTTGCAGTCTGATCACCAGCAAAAAATTAACTTGAAAAGTAAGGATCTGGCTTGCTCTAAGGATGCACATTGACTGATTAAAGTTTTTTTTCATATTTAGGCTCTTTCAGCCCAACATACTGTCTTTGGGGTGATAGTTCTGGTTTGTTTTTGAACAGCTTGCTTCCATAATGCTTCCTCTGTTATGCTAGGATGTATGATATCCTACCTTTCTTTCCCAAACCAGGGAGGCCAAGCTTATGACTGTCAGAATTTGTTGTTCTGTGTTTCCAAAGGAAGTGTCAGCCTTATTTCTGAGTTCCCGTTAATCTTCTTCTTCATTTCTCTTTTACATATTCTAACAGCTTTCTTTTCTGGTCCATTTGAAATGGATGATAATCTGAATTTTGAGTATGTTTCATCCCATTTTTGTTCAACATGTCTTTAAACTCATAAATTGTGCTCATAAAATATCATCCATTGTCTGTGACAAGCACAACCAGTATTATGTTTGTAGCAAATCTCTGCTGGAGCTTTCCAGATGTGTCAGAGAGGCCATCCAGGTCATCATATGCATTTCTGCCCATTATGAGTCCACTTGTGCAGCCTTTTACATATAGAGAAGTATAAGTGTCCAGCTATTCCCAATGGCACTAATTTGATTTCCATTACTTGTCAATACATTTCTTGGATAACTTAGTGTGTTTTGGAAAACTCCACAAAGGTTCCAACAATTGATTTAAGGGCATCTGTGTTGGTAAATCCAGTCTTATGCAGGGCTGTATAAAGACATAGGGCTGTTGTCAAAGAGCAAGGCTGTTACTGTTCAACTGCCATGGCCTCAAACCTTGGCATCAAACCACAATCCATTTTTTCTCTTATTAATATTAATATTAATAGGTTTCTACTTATTTCACGAGTGTTAGATTTCCTTTTGCAGAGTGGGAATTCCTTTCCCTAGCAGCAAGTTACTTTAGAGCTGCTGTTAATATCAGTGAAAAGCTGGACGTGTAGCCAATGATGGCATTCCTCGCATTGTGCAACAGCTCATATCTTGTATCACAAAATGTATTTAATATGTTAGTATCATACATGAGACACAATTACATACACATATACAAAGTTCTGCAGCTGGGAGGTGAGCAGCATTAACAGTAGAGTGGAATGAAATAAGAAGGAAGGACTACTTTGACTTTCACAGTTTAACATAACTAATGATGATTTTAACTCCTATGACACATTTCAAACATACACAATGGCAATGAACTAAGGTTGCATGTAGGTGATTAGCAAGAGTTACCTCCATAAGAATATCTATGGCTAAAGAAAATTCTTGTTTCAATTTATTTTTTTATATTTTCATTTATTATACTTCTTTAAAATTTGTGAAATGTATTTCCCAATCATACAAATCTGTTACGAATCTCACTATACCTGTGCATCTTGACTAATTTTATAGCTCATGTTTCCAAGAAGTTCATACTTAATAATTTAACATATTTATGTCTTATTTACAGCATACCTAAATGCTTAAATCACCCTCTTCTCCAAGCCAATCCAACCTGGCTCAAAGAACACTTGAATGTGCTCGTGGTTTTTGCTCTGATGCGTACGGTTTTTTCTCTTCAGCTAGTCTATGCTTTTGACTTTTTAAGTTCTAGGAATTCCTAAAAGTGAGAGGTATAATATGGCTTTATGTCCAATCAAAAAGCATGTTTTGAAACTAGAAATTTTGGGGTTTTTTTCCTGCAAATAAAAAATCCCTCATAGATGGAGAATTTTTGTCTTCATGCACACTGGAAAACATGGTAAGTATGGAAAAGGCAAGCAAAGTCTGACTCATTATGTCATGAACAAATATTGTGCCAGTTCCCTAGATGAAGAGGAAATATAAACAACAACAACAACAAATTGAATTGCAAATTATACATGGTTTCATTTATTTGAATTTTCAAGTTATTGTCTAAATTGCAAAGGGAAAATAAACAGAAAAAAGGTAACAAATGTTTTACATAACACAGTCATTTATCTGCTGATTGAAGACTTCACACTGCAAGACAGTCTGGTTTTATATATTAGAAGGGAAAATTGGGAAACATATATAAACAAATATTCCAAATACTTTGAATTGGCAAATTAATCCCTGAGAATGGTAACATGAGAATAACTCTCTCATACCCACAATTCTGAAGCACTTGGAAGGAGAGGAGACTGGGACTGTCTTGGTAAAAAATAGGAAGACAATTGTGACTCTCAAAAGTATTCTGCTAAGTCTGTGATGTGCAATCTAAAGAATCACAAGAATTGCAATATGTTTCTAGTGTCATTTTAAGAAACTCCTAAGACTAAAAAAAGAAATATCAGAAAACTCCCTCCAAAACCAGGAATTGGATTGCAGGTCTAAGGTAAAGACTGAAGGAGTACTGCCACTCCCCAAACTGACAGTATCCACTCCAGTCATAACAATGATAAAGGCCAACATTGTGTCTCAGATGAGTAGTAGTCGTGTTCAGAGCTTGTACCTTTTGAAACTAGAATTCTAGCTCCTGACTACTTTGACTTTGATAACACACGTCCAAGCTTACGTTCTTCTTTTTATGTTCTTTTTTATGTTCTTCTTTATACAAGGGCATTTAGTGATAAGGCAAGAGGTAATGGCTTTAAACTGAAAGAGGGTAGTTTTAGATTAGATGTAAGGAAGAAGTTCTTCACTGTGAGGCTTGTTTCTTTGTTTGTTTTTCTGCATCACCTTTGCAGCAGTGGAAAACCAGAAAGGACTATGGAGGTAAAACTACCCCAAAAAACATAGTAAAAGCATTTAATGCAATATAGTGAAGGTGAGAGATCAAGCTGCTGCTGCTATTCAGCCAACATAAAAAACAGAAGGCGCTGTTGCTAGCTGGGTATAAGGTACTCATGGAGCATTTTCTAAATCTTCCAAGCCTTTGGATGATGATACAAATGCATTAAAGGAACATTAATATAACGATCTTATTTGCTCTCTCACGTGCTGCATCAGCTGTGAATTACACGTGTTGAGACTGAAGGTGAGGGTTTAATGTTAAAGTGTAGGATTACTTCATCAGCTGGAATTAGGTCCATTAGAACACTGATCCATGCTGGTACAGCATAACCAAGCTAGTACAAAAAGAAGTAAGCCCTAATACTTTATTGCTATGACTTCTTTAAATACTCAGATGGATATGGTATCTTTGTTTTAAAAAGACGCAGCTACTTTTCCTATCAAAATTTCCTTAATTTTATTACATCAGGATAGACTATATATGTCCATGTTATTTATCTCCCTAGTAAGAACTGACAAATCTGAGAAAATTCAGTATGTGAAAGTGAAAAATAACAATACTTCATCTCACTTATTTTTATTCTTGTCTGTTTTCCTTTTGTAACCAATAATTTTCTTTTGCCTTTTATAATTTTGATAAACAACAAGGTCAAATGTAAAACAAAAATCACACTTCTCTGACATCCGTTGTCACCAGATGCTTACTTCAGATAGCTGAACATTAACTTGCCTCTGAACATTAACTTGCCTCAGCACATGCCACACACACTCTTTTTCTCTCTGGACGTTGTGCAAATGACTCTGACAGCAGCAACCAGAGTGGGGGATGTATGTATTGGAATACATAGGTCTACCACTGCAATGAGACACTTGTAGTAACTTGTAGGCGCGGAAGTCACGGACACTGCACACAATCAATATGATTAAGCAAATGCCATTTTATTGCCCAAATAGCTCGGTTTATGTAT
>JAOBAS010000052.1:24574971-24585040 GCA_025311575.1 Elanoides forficatus
AGTCCCATTGTGTCTGGATTGTTCACTATGTGTCCATTGCTTTCTAAATATCCCACAGTAACTAACAACAGAATTACTGAATTACTACATGTTTGGCCTCCAAATAGGGTGTGGGTTTTTTGGTTGATGTTGTTTTACTTGTTGGGCGGGTTTTTTTAGTTTTTAATTTGATAGTCGTACTGCATATATATAATACTTCATGTAAACAGTCAGATTTGAGAAAACTTACTCACACTTTATCTGAAGCATTGCTTTTTAACTCTCATGCCCTATAGAGATGTCATAAGACTAGCAGATGACTATGGCATTCCATATTAATTCCATAACAGTGAACTTTATAGTATGCAACAATTTATTGGGAAATCTAATTCTTGTCTGTGCTGAAGACATTTCCAGTTGAACTTTGACCATGACTTTTTTACTGTGATCCAAAGGGAGAAAGTCTTTTACCAAGGATAAATACTGATTACCGTAAAATCTCTGTCACAGCAGTGAGCTTCCAATTATCCATCCATAAAACTAAGTATTTAATAGGAAATAATTTAAATTATGTACAGATGTTGGAGCTTCCGGAGAAATAACAAAGAATTCATAAGAAGGCTCAAATTAAAACAAAAGACACTTAACAACTTGCTGCATAGAAAGAGAATTCCTCCATCTGGAAGACTGAAGGTTTGGAACCAGCACTAAGTGACATAAATTCAAAGACCTCTAAACACTTCCAGACATCTGAAACTCCTTTCCCTAACTTATCTATGTTTTGGCTTCAAAATATGAAATGTGTTTTTTTTTAAATAGACAGATGAAATGAAGAATGTTGTGCTTGCCAACATGGACAGTGCTTCCAGAAACAAGAGCTTTGAACTCTGTTCTTACTCCTACTAATACATTTCCAATTCATGACCCTTTCATGGTCATGAACAGGTGATGTTACCTTTTGTGGGCTTGTTTTCCTAAATTAAAGAAAATAAATAGACTAATCTCCATTGTACCTTGCTATTATTTTTATATCAATTGATCATTTGATTTCTTATGAAATATTACACATTTCGAAAAATGGGATTGAAGAACATATATAGCAGGAACCAGTAGAGTTAAATCTGCCTTATAAATATTAAAATCACAAACAGAAATTAGGCATTAGGCACTAAGACGTCACATTTCCACAGTGAGATTTTATTTTCCTGTTTTTTATATGTTGACATTTCAAAATACTATGGTCATATCACTTGCTCATTCAGCTTGATGGTGTATTTACTTATGTGTACAACATAAGTATGATTATTACCATTTAAGTAAAAAAAGAGCCAGTTTATGATTTTTTATTTTTTTAAGGTAAAGTAGGATCCTTACCAAACTGATGTGCAGTGTTGCCAAGAAGTTAAAGTTGCAGTTGACAAACTTTTCCATATTTAAATTGCTAAGTAAGGACTGAAGAGAAATCTGTAGGTAGAAGATTTGTATAAAATTCCCATATATTCTTATGCTATTTCCAGCATAAAAAAATTTACCATGCCTAGGAACAGCTGAATTAGTTTTTTCTATGACAAGTGTAGTGCTGGAGGAGAGGCTGAGAGAGAAGGGGGTTTTTTAAGGGATTTTTTTTGTATTTTGACAGCAAATATTCCACTGGAACATCTAACTAGTCAGAAACAATTCATTTTGACAAAAATGTTAATAGAAAGAGATAGTTCTGCTGTCTTACATTATAATGGGAATATTTGATAAATACGGTTGACTTCCACTTAATTGGGCTATTTTTTAGTTCACAGTATAAATTATGTACTTTATTTATAATTTTTATATTACATTCTACCTTTTTAATACTTTATTTGTATATTTTCATTTTCAGGAAAATAACAATTTATTTTTTTTTCTTAGTAAATATATGAAAATTTAGGATTCTCCTCAGGATCAATTGTGATCAGTTCTGTCTATTCTGTGTGTAGGTATGTGTGCAGAGGTCTGAGTGACAACAACTGGAGAGGGGACCATGGGTCATAAGGGTTGTTAGGTCTGAGTGCTAACAACTGGAGAGACCAGGGTGTATATATGTTTCCCTAGAAAACCAGTTTTCTTCAAATTCCAGTGCTTCTGTGTAGGTGTAAGTCACTACTAAACTTTACTACTGAACTTTGAACCTCAGGAGCTCCTTTGTCAAGGTGTCAGCAACTGTGGAGAGCAAGGATCTGAGGTCAGCTGTTAGAGGGACAGATTGACTGTCAAAGGTCAGCTATGGGGAGGATCCATACTGCATGTATAAATCTATATCCCAGTAGCAAATTTCAGTCCTGGTCAGCCAGAGGGAAGGAACAGCACTGAGCCATCCACGCTGTTCATATCTACAAGAGTTCTGGGCACTTCTGCCCATGCTAGTCTTTGTGGCAAGCCACGTGTCTGCTTGTTCGTTTATTTTCTTATTGTATGCATGCTTGTGTGTGCACCTGTTGGGAAATACAAGTCTAGCCTTGCCATTAGGAAGACCTGGGGACAGAGTGCTGCAGCAGCACTGCCTCTATCTGACTAGATTTAGTAGCCTTTAACATTGTTGAAATTCCAATTGGTGTCACATAATGCACATCAGTGCTGACTATGTTTCTCACATAGGTGACATATGTCTTTACAGTAACATTTCTGTTATATACATTATTTAAAGGACACTACAAGCTTTTAATGGGCTTGTAACTTTTCAGCTGTCCAGTTTATTACCAGGCAGTCTCAGAAGCCTGGATGAAAACTTCCATTCTCTCATTCCTTTGCATGAGCAAGTTATCTTTTTCAGATCTGAATAAATCTAAAGGAGAAAAAGCAGAGAGGAACTAAAGACAGCCATGCTGAGAACATCAACAGTATGACATAAGCGTATGGAATAAGATGACAGCCTCATGGGACCATGATCTTTTGTCCAGCCTGCTGGAGAACGTGTCAGATTTTTTTCCCCTCAAGGCATCATTTCCTTTCTACAATATTGGATTATGTGAATGGCAGCAATGGGATGACTCCATAGTCTTTTAAGTTAAAGTTTGGTATATATACACACACACACACCCCTAGACACACACACATACACACACACACATATACATATACATACATATATAGGTATGTATATGCAGCAATCATAACTTTTTTTCTCAATTAACTCTCTGCTCAGTCATTTAATGAACTTTAGGTAATATGCTTGTTCTCTTCTCACTTTTCTATCTTTTAATCATAAGGAAATATTACTGTAAGATGCAACAGATATTGTAGCTCATCACATTTTGTAATAAAATGAAAAAGTAAAAAGAAATTCATAGAGCAAAATTACTGCATATATTATGATATTGATATAATTATGAAGTACTAGAAATTTTAATGCTGCATTCTCAAACAAGTTTTGTAGTTCTGAATAATAGATACATGGTGACTAGTGTTCACTGGAAAAGAAAATAAAAAATATATTATACAGGTTGCTTGTGGTTTAAATTCTGTTGTTCATGGAATTAAAGGAAATGGATTGTGCATTATCAATGAAGATATTTAACTAAGATGCAATTGCATTTCCCTTTTGTCAACATACAAGGGAAGTCTGGTAGATTTAGAGCTCAGCCCCGTCCTTTCTCCTGCAGTTGAGAGTGCTGAAGTACATACCTTAGCTAGATTTTAATCAAATCCATGATTAGTTTAGAAGCTACTCAGTATGAAGGGGATAGGTGTCCCAATCCAATGTCAGGGAAGGTTTCGATATGATCCCAAGAGCGAGATTAAGACACAAATGAGGACAAATACCATATACCCAAAAGAGCTTTTATTATCAGAAGTAGAAAATAGTAGCCATAGGACAGAAAGGAAGAAAAGGCAGAAATCAAACAAACAGTCAGGATAGTTACAAGCATAGACATCACCATGGATCCAGCGGCGTCCCGTTGGTCCTCCGTCTTGAATTCTTCAGTGATGGGTGCACACCACGGCTTGTCTCCACGGTTTTTTATAGGGCATAGTCTGATGATGCATGCATATATGTACTGTTCATGCACTGTCCAGACACTGCAGGTTTCATCTATCACACGATGTTCACTGATCAACACCAGGAACCAATATTTTATCTCAAAGACTCCAGTTTCCCTGAGAAAGATAGTCTCCACTTTCCTGCATGCTTCACCGGCTCCAGCCTGTCTCCTCCCCTGGATGCCTCAGTGGCCTGGTAATTGTCCTTATGGACAGAGGAGTTCCCTGTTTAAAGAAGCCATCTCTGGGATAAGTGGCTCATCACAGCAAACAATCCTTGAGATGAATGGCTTGAGATGACAGTCCAGTCTCTCACAACAAATAACCTTTGAGACAAATGACTTGAGATAACAATTCAATCTCTCACAATAGGGTTTTTCTCACTTTGCTATTTCCAGATTCTGCCACTTTTGGCACTACAATTTGCTATCTTTTGCTTCTCTCTGTCCAAACAATGTTTTTCTTCTCAGTGCCATTTGTTCTGTACAAAGGACATGGAGAAGCAGAATTCTACTAAGATCCCTCAAAATTATTAGAAAAGATAATGTAAACATCCATCTCAGTTATGCCATCATTAAACAGAATTACACTACTGAGTTCTCAGTGCTGGAGCTGATGAAAAATTGTCTTGGGTATCACCTTTTGTCAAGCAAGAATCTAGGAGCAAGTCCTTAGCACATGTACTGTAGAGCATGCAAATAAGGACACATGTATCCAGAATTCTTCCTAAGAAATCTCAAAGTTGATCTCCAATCAGGAACTAGGCTTTTCTTAAAAGTTCATTAGCTGCATATTGGTAAATTGTTTTTTCACATCTCATAACAAAATGACTGGAGACAATCATAACAAGGACAAAATCTCCGTTGGGAATGATATTTTTAGGTACTTAGGGCAGATAAAAGGAAACTGCATAGTGGAGCTCTACTGAAAGTATTATTATTGAGATTCTCTTTGGCAAAGAGCCTTGATTTTATATCTCTTTGTGTAGCTACAAAATTCTGTTTCTCCAGGGAGGTGGTGCTTGTGATTTTTTTTCATGATTCAATCAGTGATTTTAAGCCATAGGGTTGCTCTTCGGGAAGAAGGGTTGCAGATTCATTGCTAAAATTGGCATCATAATTGCAAATTTCTGTCTGGTTTTGGTATTTAGATGTTAAATTGCCCTGAGAAGAAAGTACTTTGTTGATAGCAGACATGCACATGCCTGCTCTAGAATTCTCTTTAAAGTTCCACCTACCCACAACAACAAAAAAGTAAAAACCTTTGTGCATTTCCCTGTCATGTTTGAGAAAGAACAAAAAGCTTTTAATTGCAGATCCTCTTGGAAGCATCAAGATTAAGGTATTGTGTGGCGTTATAATGTTTCTTGCTTGAAAATAAATTAATTCTCAGAGTGAAATACATAGAAAAAGAAAAATGTCAGAATGTAAAAGTGAATCTTGAACAGCAAATGGAAAAAACATAAAGTAACTGAAAATTGCCAAAAGTACAAGTATACATATGTTTCAATTTATTAAAAAGACTAAAAAAGTAATAAAAACCAATATTTTCATTACTAATATTCACTCCAGAGATTTGTAAACTCATACATATTATATGATAATGCAGGTTTTATGCAAATGTTTTCTCTGCAATCCGAACAATAACAATAAATATTTTCTGGGTCCATGTGAAATACCTGATATTTGTGCAAATACTTGCTCTCTTCTGGTTTGTTTCTGACATATAACATTGGTTCTGGTTTCTATTACTGCTTAATTTACATAATTTACATTAAATCTCTGATCACAAATATTTCTGCACACTACACAGCATGCACTGTGTGATATGAGTTTGTAGTGAATCAAAATTAAGGCAGTATTTTCTTCCATAGTAAGAACACAACTAAAAGGACTTCATTTCCCAATGGAAACAAGTCATCAGGGAAATATTTGCATTTTACAGTTTATGTAAACTACTTCATACCCCAGAGAAACCAGAACAGTCTCCCTCCCCCCCAAGTCTTCAAAATTTCAACATGTAACACCCTATAATTTGAAAAATAATAGATCATTGGCAGTCATTATTCATGAGTGTATGTATCATTCAGCATTATAGCTCATCAAAATTTATTTCCCAATTTTACATAGAGTTGGAACCAATTTGCTGTGTCTTATACTTTAATGTTTAAAAATTGTGTTTGTCCTGTGTTTTTCATTAATATCATGAAGGGAGAAAATATGAATATCACTTTAAACGATAAAATACTTAAGTAGACTAACTAGCTTTTTTAAATTTTCACACACAAATAGTAATTTATTAGTCATATCTTCAAGGGTTAGAAAGGCTTGCATAAGAAGGAACAGGATTAATTGTGGAAATGTGGTACATAATTGTTTTCATTTTACTGAAAAATTAACTTTGAAAGGAAAGCAATGCAACTGTGAAGTGAACAAAATTATAGTAAACCACAGTACCATGTGCTTAATGTTTCAAGTTATTTACTGTATTTACTAGGAATAGCTACGGACTTTTCATTTTTTCGGGTATTAACTGAGTTATATATACTACATAAAAGCTTTTTCCCAAAAGGCATACCAAAACCATACTTAACCCAACACACTGAAAAGAGGGGGGGGGGGAAGGAAAAGGTTAATGGATTACACAATTGATGTAACAGATATTTATTTGCCTATGAGTAACCCATTGATTTGAAACAGGTTAAAATGTCTGCCACAGTTCATTAAAAAACAAAAACCAAACAAGTTTTTGAAATATACAAAATACTTCTCTTTTATTCTTTTTTAAAGTTATTAGTAACTTCATTGTGCCTAGTGTTTCACAATCAACATTTTAAAGTGAGAAAAGAATCAGATATGATCTACTTTTCTGTTGAAGAACTTGCTATACATATAATAACATTTCTCTCTACCCTTTACTTGAATTGTCTGTGTTTAGCCTTATACTGTGAGGCAGAATAAATTACTTTAATGACTATTTCAGAAATATTTCAAAAAAAGGTTTTGTTTTCATTTGTTTATAATTGTAACTTTAACCATTTAAGCTGTATGTCTCTTGAGGAAAAACTATTTTTTTCCAAAAAAGTAAAACTACTGTTTCCCAGAAAAATTCATTGTTTTGACCATATTAAAAATAGCTCAACAACCCAACCTAATGCAGATGTCTATATAGAAGTTCTATTAGCACCATTTATGGAAGCAGAGAAGTGAACTGTATTTGGCATTTGTATCCCTGAGTCTGGTTGATGTTCACAAGCACCCAAGTATTTGGTAACTCACTAAATGTGCGGCAACCATTAAAAGGTCATTGAACATGGTTCAGCCCAGGTGGTAACTAATTTTTTCACAGTATTGTTCCTCCTAGGAGGACAGCATGTCTTCCTGGGCACAAGACAGAGTCTTCTATGGTTTGGATGTTATGAAACAGCGTCTGAAATAGTTTCTGAAATGGAAGCACTTTTAATATAAAAGTGAAGGAAAGATAGGTGGCAGAAGACTCATAAGAAAAACAAAGCTAAGCTATTTAAGGGATAAGTTTATGTGACAGGGAAAAAATAAAGATAAGACAAAAATAATACAATGCCACAACAAAGATAAACAAATTTTGCCAGCAAGTGTTCTGTGCAGTGTTTCAAAAGCTCTGGTGTCCTGATGGTCTAAATAAGAAATTTATCCAAAGCATGAAGTGGCTTCTTTGGGGTTTTCTTCCCATAGTAACAAGGATGCAGGAAGAATGGTTTATACCTATGAATTATCTGGACACAAAGCCAAGATAAAGCTGAGGTGCACTTTGAAATCCCACAGTGTAATAGCTACAGACAAGCTGATATTTTCAGTCTGTTCAACATGAAAAGACCAGTTGTGACTGAAAAGAAAACAATTTTATAGAAAATATTCAGCTAGGCCCACTCAGAATCTGTTCTTTTGCTGTCAACGGATATTCATGAAGCCCTTTCAGAAGACATTAATGTCATCTCTCATCCATATTTTAGCCTAGTTTTTCTGAGTTATTTTTTGTTATGTAAATAAATTACATAGTGTTTAAAACCTGTCAACACAACAAGCCCATTGTTTTCACCAGATTTTAATTTGCACATATTGTCTAACAGAGCTGACTTACACTTTACTGGGATCTGAAAAAAATCACTTTGTGGCTGATCTAACATGGAAGTTATTTTTGATTCCGTCAGGTACAATGATCAAGTACAAAAATAATCTGACCCCAAAATAGCTGTACTGTTTATTACTCAAATTATTTAAGTCAACTGACAATGTCTGAAACCATCATTTACATCAATTACTATGAAGCGCTACTGTACTAAGTAGTTAGAAAATAGTAGTACTGTTAAACAATTTTAAGAATACATTAGCCAGCTATTATTGAGATGTTAAAATAATTAACCAAAATGAACACTAATAACCTGTGGCTATCTAACCAACTATTTTAAGGGGTTTACAAAAATAATTTAGGTACCTTAGTTACAGCGTGTTATATAGTCACACACTGGATTTGGATTTAAATCCCAATTCATACCTTCACACTTTCTTTTGCTAGTTGGCAAGATTTTGGAGTGTTTGTAAGTGGCTTTCCCACTTATTTTGACCAGGAAGCAACCAAGAAAAATGAGGCTTCAGCTTGTTTGCTCTGTACCAGCAGCTCTTAAAATCTTTTGCTCTCTACCTGTAGCATAAGGAAAACAGGGCTAAGACCTAGTAGAAAGAATAGGAAGAGTTTAGGAATGAGGGATTTTGACAAAGAAACTGCATTAAGGCTTTTTATTTGCTGAGTCTTTTGAAGGAACTAATTTTTCATAAAGAGAAAATGTCATTGATCTGTTCAATTAAGGCCTCAGATCACCATAACAATGTAATTTCAACCTGTGGCCTTTAGCTTGCCAAGAAAGGTCATGACGCTGGGATCAAGCAGCAGAGAGAAAATAAAAGTATGGTAAATATCCTGTAATATATAAAATAAGTCTGTAGGATACTGGAAGAAAGGAAAGTAACTAAAGTGAGTGAAAGTGGTCATGTTCATATTTTAATAAAGAGAAAAAATAAAAATATAAACGTTATTTCCTCTTTGAAAATATTTATTGTTAATGATTTTGCTTGAGTGAATTTTATGTGAAAATTAACAATATAATAAAAAAATATCATGAAAAGAATTACAGCATTGATCAGAACCTTTAATATTGCTTCTTTATATTGGTATAGCACAGAAAATGAATCTGGAACAAGTACTTCATTTATTCTCTTTTTTCAAAACGATTAGTTTTCTACTTTCCATCCCGGATTTATCTGAAAATCTTTGAGCTTTCAGAAATTAATGTAACAATCTGCACTTGCAGCTACATGTTGAATAAGAATCACAATGGAGAATGAAATGGCATGGTAGAACTGGGAATAGCTTTGCAATAGAATATAATTTTGGTGGTTGAAGCTAGAGAGAAACAGATTCATAAGACATGGCACACTATGCTATTTCTGCCTCTTCCTAATGAGAAGTAACAAAATTTAAATTTTCCTACTCCTTGTTGTACAATCGGTGTATAAAATTTCAGATTTCGTTGGCACTTTCCAATTTCATCTTTCACAGATATTAAAGGTTACTAGAAAATATAACTAATAATTTTTATTTTAATTTCCCTTTTTTAGTAATATACAGTCTTTGTGGGCTGGAGCATTTTTGTCCAAAAGCAATTAAAAAACACACAGTAAGAAATAGATACTTTTGTATTATGAACAAGAAGATGCAATGTTCCACTCATGTTCTGTTTCTTTAAAAGATTTGAAAGAAATTAAATTTAAAATAGCATGTCATGAGGTGTTACAGTCATTTCCATATCAGATTAAAAAAAATGGGGAAAAATATTGGTTTTTTATTTATAAACTTGTTGCCGAAAATATTGGAATAAAGAACTTATCAACACCAATTTAGTGTAGGTAAGCAGACACTTCTTTATTGACAGCTGGGTGCGCAGGCAAGTCTTCTCACGAACCACACACACCTGAACACCAAAATCATACACCTTATATTAAGCTTACTCATACATATTCATTAGATTTCTGAGAAATGTCAT
>JAOBAS010000052.1:24652195-24664221 GCA_025311575.1 Elanoides forficatus
TGATGATACAAAGATAAATTGAAACCCTGTAAATTAGGGAAGAACAGGAAGAACATAGGAAGCAGTCTGTCTATGTAAACTGGATCTACACAGATAAAAGTCTGAGTGAAACTTTTACTGAAGTTGATAGGAAAGATGTATGTGTAGAAACAAGGAACATAGACCATATTTATAAAAATGTAGTCTTTATCCAGAAGACAAAGTTTGAGAATGATCTAAGAATCACAGCTGTGAAATTGTTACCAAGCCCTCTCTCCCCTTCAGGCCCATCTAATGATCCAATTCATATAATTATGAGTCTAAACCTATTCTATTTTGCAAAAAGGAACTTAACATTAATTGGGAAGAAAAATACTGAGAGGAAGACTCTATAGTCTAATTCTTAAGAACTTACTCTGTTCTGGAGACTACTTAAGTATTTCACACTAAATTGCACACAAAATTAATGAATAGCATCAGGCAACTCAATTTGGAAGCTTATGTTAAGTCTTAATTTTAGCAACTGCAGTCAAATCCACAGTACTGGTTATTAAATACACTTTTTGAATACCAGAATCTGAAAAATAGTTCACAAGCCGGTGGAAACAATGACTGAATGACAACAGCTAGTTCCCTATGAGCTCTGGATTCTTAGAAGTATAGCAGAGAACTGTGAACTGGATGATGACTTGGAATAGTTTTATTGTCCTGCTTATAGATTATTGCCACAACTGCATCCCAGAGCAAGTACTGAACATTGCATAACACACTCCTGTCTACGAGTCTCATAAATCTCTTCAACTTTATCTTGTTCACAGAAGCTTTCATTGTATTTCTATTAGAAATTAATATAAAAACAACTATTATAACAGAATTTTCTGCTAATATTCTGCCTTATAAATACTACATATAGGAACATGCATCCCTTATCCTTGAAAATTTGAACATTTTAGTGAACTGGGCTGAAACTCACATTGCACATGTTTCCATTTCCTTTTCTAGTAAAAAAAAATCTTATCTGTGGCTGATTTAAACACATCTCTTTTTTTTTTTAGTTTCTCTTGTAAATAAAGCAAGATAGTCCTTCACTTTGTCTATATTAGGAAATCCACAAGTTGGTGGTAACATTCAAATGAATGTACAAAAAGGCATAAGACAGTGATAAGATATAAAATAATAAATTATATTCAAAAGAGTTTTGTAAATCTCTTATTCCTAGAGCTATGCATCAAAATGTATTTCTTAGGTAACTGGTTAAACTGATTGTGTAAAATCCTGTTTCCAAAAGGAAATCTGATTCAAGGCTACAAACATTTTACATTGAAATGTTTGCTTTGTTTCTTAATATCAACTAAATATATTCTAGATCTTTTTTTCTTTTTAAGATAAACATGCCATAAGTAAGCATTTCTACTTAGAGCAAGAAAATAGTAATAGTGATTAGAAAAATGCTAAAACACCTTTCCAAGGGAAGTCCTCCAGAAAGAAAACCTCTCAGACAGAATCTGTGTTCAGTAAAGTATTATTGAAGAATGATTCTCATGACAAAGCCTGACTAAGTAAAATGCCTCTTGGTCGAATGTTTGAGAGTGACTCTTTAGACTATCCCCTGATAGTTCTGTCACTTTAAGATGGGAGGCAGAATCTAAAGAAATAAGAGAAGTACTCCCGCATACTACACCATCCAAACGAGGTTAAACACATCTTTGTATTAAATTGCACACAGCTGCTCCTTCATTTCCTTCATCTTATGAGTGGCTACTCTTCCACACTGCAATGGATAATTTCCTAGTGTACACAAAGCATCTTTCTGAGGCCAGGTTAAAAACCAATGGTTTGTGTTCAATTTACCTGTAGTAAATTGCTTCATATTTTCTGTGAATTACTCTTATGCAGTGACATTATTAATTCTGTCACAAACTAAGTGTGGTTCTGTTGTTGCAACCATCAGTAATTTTGTGGTCTTAAAGTCAAGCCTTTTACTCAGTGAAAGGAGAATATGGGAAGATCAAAGTGCTAGTGCCTTTCTTTTTCACACAGAGCTGAAAGCTGCCACAAACCAAATACATAGTGCCTAGCAGAAGATTCTCATGGTGGAGCTTTGTTACATTGGTCATTATTCAGCTTTGCAGGTATGTGTAACACACTGTTCTGTAGAAGGAAATAAGAGATGTTCCTTTTTGAACAACATTTTATTAACAAGTTCATTAATGATGCACACAGAATGAACTTTCACTAAGGAAACAACAAATTTAACAGTAGTGTTTGAGTAGGGTTTTTTTCCTTATGGTTCACTTTACTGGAGGACCTTTACATACACGATTTTTTTTTAGGCTATACACTAAGGTAGTGTTTGAAAAACTGTAATTATCATTATCAGCTGTGTATGGACATACATAGGAGTCTAGTCTAATATCATAGCAAGTGGAATATGTTAAATTAGGAATAGGCACACAGGATATTCTTCCTGAGATGCAAAATACAGCCTCCTTCACCACTGTTTATGCATATATCATCATGTATAATGATGTGGTGGTCTGGTTTATGTGAGACTCAATTTCAGTGAAAATTGTATATATACCACAGAGTGCTGGATCTTCAAGCCATTTAATACTAGAATACAATATTTCCTCCATAAATGAACATCCTACATAGAAAAATCTGCCTCTACACACACGTATATGTGCATATAATTAGTGCATATGTGAATGTGTCTTCACTGACATTGCTTCTAGCCATTTGCCTTAATGAGATTGCAGATGAAAATAGTAAAGCTCCTCAAATACTCCAACACAAGATCAAAACAGACATGGCTGATAATACCTGTTTCATTACATAAACCTTCTTTCCCTTCTGTTTGTACTTGGAGATTAGTGAAATTTAGAACTGCTGACATTTGGACTGTAAGCACTCAGTACCCTGTGCTGCACATCATCAGGTGTTCAGACTACCCAAGGATTTAAAACTTTATTATTATTATGGGGTTAAAAAAAAAGTTAAAAAGATAGAGATAACTATACCACAATGGGAAAAGGAAGTCCCTCAGTCACTGAAATTTGGTACACCTGCCTTCTATCTTCAGCTTTCCATTCCTTGAAGATCTCTGTGGCACAGCTAGGAATAAAGGTTTTCTGCACAGGGAGAGGGGGGGAGGAGGGTGAGGTGAGAAACTGAGAGACATGGTGCAGGGTTCCTTCTGGATCTCAATAAGAAAAGCTTGACACCAAATGGCTTAACAGAATGTCTCTTTTAATAGGAAAGAACAAGAAGAGCAATACAGATAATGAGTAAATCTTAGGTCCCTCCAGATGCTGGGAACCCCTCTATTTTGCAGCATCAGATTGACTTGAGATAATTTCACGTGACATGCTGCACAGATCTCATCCATGGAGAGGTTCCTCCTTCTTTCTATTCCGTGGTGCCTTTTATTTTGTGTAACAAACAGAATCTTACATCTTCTCCTGACAGGCTGCAAAATTATTTCTGTCATAATATGCAGCAGTGCTGAGCACAGGGTGGCACAGGGCACTTCCAGCATGTTCCCAGGTAACAGCTACTCATGCAGGCCTCTCCTAACATACAGACCTCTCAAGCTTGAAGTACAAAGCCCAATAGAGCAGACAAGGCTTGCTCAAGATCACTAACTCCATGAATGCAATGTCTTCTTCAAGGCTCCCAATACAGAGTCCTAATTCTTCCTGGGCTTATAGCATTCCTATAGACACAGGTGCCAATAAAATCTTAAATACCTGTAACATAAATGATGCTGGAATGGTCCTCACCAAAGTTCACCTCTTACGTTCTAAATATACTAGTTACAAAAATGACAGATTACTCACTGATATATTTTGGGGCCCAACACTGCCTGTCTACATGAACTTGAGTGGTATTAAGAAAGAAAACAAACCAACAACCAATCTGTCATGCATTCCAGTTTTCTAAGTTAAGTGCTAGTCTCTATTACAACTGCATAGTTATGGAGTGCACACATGAATTTCTGAATCTGGCTAAATGTATTCACATGGGGACTGGGAAAAATTAATATTGTCTACTGTAAGTAATTGATTATTCTGTAACTGGGCACACTCAAAGGTTGCCATTGGAGGAAGGCAGGAGGTATATTATATTTTCTTGAAATACTTTTTAAACTTAAATATGATTTTTCAAAAGAAAAAATCTTGGGAAATCTATCCATTGAGGGGGGAAAAAAATCCATCGAATAACTGACACTAAGGAATCATAGCTAATGAATTCCTACTTTCAAAACACACTGTGTATACTGAAAGAGTCAGTCACTCTTGCTATTGTTTGCATACCACTGTATGAGTTACCTTTGAATAGCTTCTATAATGTATTTTAGCTTATATTAGTATTTTATTTGGTTTGAGAACATAAGCAAAACTGTCCTTACAACATTACCATTTACCAATTCTTCTGCTTTTTAAGACCATTTTGAGAAGGTAAAAGTTTGTTGATTTAACAGTGATAGACACGTTGCAGTGGTATAATTTGATCCATCTGCTCTCTGTATTGAAATACCAAATAACTGTAAAATGTACAGATTATGAAAAAGTAGTTGAACTAACTGTGATGCAATGATTGCTCAACAAATTTTTGAGTAGCAATTCTTTTTGAGGCCTTTCTCCATTTTTGTTATATATTTGTTTTTAAATCTACTAACAAATTTGTTTACTAAGATTTTCTCCCATGAAATAAGACTTAAAACCAGTGTGTATTGATATTGTATAAACATGAAGTAATGCTTATTATGAGCCTGATACCAAGTCATAAATCAAAAAATAGATGGTAGGATCCTTTGTTCTCTCAGCATTGTTCATCATATAGTTTTGATAAGCGAATGAAAAAGAGTAACATAATTGAATTGAAATAAAAATCATTTCAATTCCATCAGACTGTGAACAGGAGAAAAGTTTGATTGATATGCTTGAAAGTGTTTTTTTGCTTTGTTTGTAATGCTCTATTCATTTTTTTTATAGGTATAGTTAATTGCCTGTCCAAGCAAATTGCTTTCTCCAGAGACATAAATCCAGGCGCTGTAATGGTTTCTGTTTTGAGACAATGTATGCCTCTTTAATATAGATACATTCAGTACAGAATTAAGATAGGAAGCACAAAAATATTATTGGGAACAATGGCAAAACCTTCATTGATTCTGCTGGGGCTATCCAATTTCCTTGTTTACTGAAAAGACCATCTGATCTTTTTGGCTATTATTGTTACAGTTGTTATAATAGTTTCTTTAAAATTTTCATGGACTTGTGTCTATTTATTTCCTCTTGGCAGGAAGTGTATAGTTGGCAGCAGATATCCTGATTTCACAGCCAAAGTAAAAATGTGATTGATATGGATTGGAATGATAAGAAATAGTCACACAACATTAAAATGTCACCATCTTTGCCTTGAACAATATTCTTAGATTCCATAAGTCAACAAAACTATTCATTAATATTTATGGTGAGCATGCATATATTTTAATTTAAATATCAATTCTTTAGATTTTTTGTCAGAATATTGTCAAGGCAGAGAAAATGCTAGACAGCATGTCTATTCAGAAAGGCAGCCTCCCATAAACAATTTTTTTCATGAAAGATAAAAAAATTATTTATTTAAGATATGGTGTTCTACGTTGTTAAGAGGACAAATTCAGTCTAAGATAGTTTTAATCATTGACATGATTTTCAGAATACTGGCAATGAAAAGACAAAATATGTAGTCTTAATTTCAGCCTTCTTTTACAAAACCCTAATCTCCATGCTTTGTATTCTAAACCATTCAAAATGCTAAATCCATTGAAAACTTTTAAATAAAAGATAATGCCAGTGGCTTAAGAAATACCTGAACTGCTAACCAGTGGAGAGTGAAAGAGTTTTCTGAGGAAATACCACAATATGCTTATTCTCTCTTTATAGTTTTACCTAAGCTTTCCTTGAGTATTTGGGAAATAATTATCAAAACATTATGAAGCTACAGATTGATGCATGTATTCATTCTGTTGAAAGTATATTTTAAATTGAAGGTCATATAAAGGAGGAAAAAAAAATCCACTCTACAAAAGAAAAATACTGTATTTCACTTGTGAAGGTTTGAATGACATGGTGTCACATTTGTACTAGCTGATTACACTGACTATGTTCTGTTCGTCAAAGCAGATGACAGATAGAAGCTATACCAACTCATTAAATAGTCCTGGCACATGGCATCACAGTCATGCAAGTACGAAGCCTTATAGTTTCAGATATCTGACAATAGTGAGCTAGCATAACATGTTCATATGATGAAATCAAACTCTTAGAAATTAAATTCATGATCAAATCATTATTCAGCTTAAGCAATGGATCTTTTACAATTGAATACACAGGTGGGAGGTTCGTCATTATTAAAATAGGGGCCAGAAGCTGAGATGTTGCTTACAAAGAAAGTAAACCTCCTCGTGCTCCAGCAAGAGAAACTCTTGCTCTAATGGCTCTAATACAACGCATTTATTTCTCCATTATACATTTCTTGTTTTCACTAACTTATTTCATGACTTATCTACCATGACTTCTGTGCTGAGATGAAGGAGACAGTTGTAGAAAAGCAGCTACAATAAAACTAGGGCTATTTCAAAGACATTGTATTAAAGTAACTTCTTGGATTAACTTCAACAACTTTTTTTTTTAGGCCTCTCAGTCCTGGAAATGGTTTGTTTTCCATGTGTTCTTTGGTTTTTTGTTTATTTTTTCTTTAGCTGTTCATTGATTTCTCATTTGTCCTCCTTGTTGTGTTTCAGCATATGTGCTCATTAGTGAAAGTAAAATCATCACCTATTGTTTTCATAGCCCCTGTTATTTCCTCTAGGCTTTTTTACAGTATTGTCTCTGTTGGAGAGCTTTTATTTTGATTAAGTTCTCATCATACAAACTCTCAGGTAAAAAAGGAATGGAAAATCAAATGCAATTCACATATCCTATTTCCCCAAAATAAAACATACTTTACCATTATTTGTTTATAAAAATAAAGTTTAAAAAACCAACCAAATAAAAAAAAAAAACACCCAACAAAAAACCCAAACCTTGTTGAGACCTGTTAGATCTTACCACAGGAGTTAGTAAATCAGATTAGATACACAGCAAAATGAATTAAGTATCCAGATATTTAACTATTTGCAGTAAGAAGCAGCTATCCCATATAAATCTTTCTTCTTTCAGACATCCAATACAACTTCAACATATATCCTTTTCAGCATTTTTATTTTTTTCAAAATCTTGCAAGTATATTCAGCAAAACATCCCCTTATTCCTGAGCTTCATGACACCATCAACCTCCTTATATAATCTCTAATGAATTTTGATGAGCAGGATAATTTAACTCCAGTTAAGTAACTTCCAGATTATTTGAATAATTTAACACATTTGTGATGATTTGGTTGAACACTGCTTTGATGTTGTTTCAGGTTTAAAATATCTCTGTGTCATGGTTTCAGCACAGCAGGTAACAAAGGACCACACAGCCGCTAGCTCACTCCTCCCTGCCCCCCCTCCCTGCCCCCCTCCGGTGGGATGGGGAGGAGAATCAGAAAGGAGAAAAGAAAAAACCAGGAACCTCGTGGGTTAAGATAAGGACAATTTACTGTGACAGCACAAAAAGAGAATTTACTACAACAGCGGTACTAATAAAAGAATATACAAAACGAGTGATGCACAGTGGAACTGCCCGCCACCCAGAACCTGATGCTCTACCACTTCCCCCACCAAAAGCCAAAAGCTCCCTACCAGCCCGCTCCCCATTTATATACTGAGCATGATGTCGCATGGTATGGAATAACTCCTTGGCTAGTTCAGGTCAGCTGTCAGGGCTGTGTCCCCTCCCATGTTCCTGTGAAAATTAACTCTATCCCAGCTGAACCCAGGACACTCTGCTACACTTTAGGCCACAAACCTCAAGCATAAATGTTAGCTTGATCGGGTGAGTCAAAGTTAAAGGGTTATGATTTCTGGACTTACACAGACTTATATTAATATGAAAATCTAAGACAGACAAGGTATAGACAGCTTAGCCAAGTTATGGCAAAGGGTATTAAATATTACATTCTTATTTTCTGGATATAACCTGATAGCAACAGCTGGATAAACTATGAATGTCTTTTCTCCATGGGTATTTTACTGGAAGATTGCAAACATGAGTTAGATATCTGGCTATACAAACAGACTTTTTGACAGCGAAGTCATAGTCAAAACAATCCAGTCTGTTCACAAGCTTTAGAATGAGCTTTACAAAAGAGTGTTTGGTCACACATTGTAACAGCACCTTTTTAAATCAGAGTATTATTGTGTGTCCACTCCTCCAGGCATCCTGTTGATTGATGTTTTATTATTACTGAGTCACTATTATTTTAATGAAGAGTAACCACAGGAGACAGAAACTTTTTAACAAGACTTTTTGAGTAGCAACAATACCATCAATACAACACACAAATTATAAGCTCATTTGAATGAGTATTTGGTGACCTGAACCATCACCTACTAGAGGCAGTGGAAGTCTGGAAGTTGTTGGAATAGACTAAATGCTGTAATACAGGGATATAGGTACTGTGATACTGGAACCCCATGATACATTCAAGACTCTAAGTAATTTTTAACTCCTTGATCAAAAATGTGATTCCCATAAAATCTGCTAACACTGTTCCTCCAGACTGGGACTTGAAGATGCGTGTTTTTATAGGCAGTGCTAGTGTACTCTTACACATCCGTGTTCTGCAACATGTGTCATCCTGATTGGCCTGGTGCCCTGGAACCCCTTTGAAGGAGTAGCGAGTACATGACCAGTTTGCCCATGCCTAATGGCCTTCTGCCCCACAAGATGGCACACCACAGTTAGGAGTAGGGGGCACAGGTCTTATCCTAATAAGACTAAAAAGGTCTGAGAACACACAAAAAACCAATCCTGAAGTGATAAAAGATATATAACCTACCAGACTGCAGTGACACAGAGACAACTCTATGCTGGTTCTGAATTTGCTTCTTTGGATACCACCATAAACATTACAGTCTTAAAAATGCATTAATTGGCCCAAGTAACACTTTTCTTTCAGCAGGTGCTTGCACAGGAACAAAGAACTTATGAATCTGTATGCAGAATCTGTCAGGAGTCTACAGGAATGATGAGTAATTCCTGGTAAGCTTGTCTGAATATAGACTTCTCTTGCTTAGTGGTATATTTCTCTCTTTTTTTCTTAAATAAACTGCACTTTCAAAAATTGTCACTTTCTCTAAGAACAAATCTTCAACTGCTGAGGAATTCAGTCAAGCACAAGTGAATACGTTGGAATGAATTATCAAGAGACTTTTACATAAAACTAACTCTTATGAGTTTCCAACCAAGGAGGTAATAGATACAAGTTATTCAGAGAGTCTGATGGGAAGGCTACTCTCCCTGACCTGGGCAGAAGTCATGTTGTTAGTGTGTGACTTTTGGCACTGACAAACCCAGCTTTTACTGCTATCATTTCCACTCCAGATTTTCTTCCCTGTTACTAATTTTCATGCTTCTTGTATTCTTTTTTTTCAAGCTGACTTCTTTGTTTCAAAAGTCTCTTTGTAATTCCCAGTTACTGTTTAATCTGGCCAACATAATCAGTTTTAAGCAAATGTTCCCCAGGCAGTTTTTTGGAGTTGATATACATTCTCGTAATTTATATACATATTTTTATCTTCACAGGTATTGTTAGCTGGGTCATTCACAAAAGATAGGCTACAGCCTACAGGCATCACCACATAGGCCAAAAGATCCACATTTCCTTTTACTTCTTAGAAGATTGCTCTCTGAATGACAGGAGGCGTTAATAGACAAGAAGCTGATCCTAAGTCTAGTTTTAAGCCTCTCATTCAACAAAAAAAATGATAAACCAGAGCAAGTTCTTGAGGGCCACCAAGCTGGCCAGGGGCTAGAGGACTTGCTCTGTGAGAGGAAGATGAGTGAGCTGGGCTTGTTCAGCCTAGACAAGTGACAGCTTTGAGGGTCCTACCAGCAGCTCACCAGCACCTGTGAGAAGTGAAGTGCCATTGAGGAGACAGAGCCAGGCTCTTCCCAGTGGTGCATGGTGGAAGATAAGAGACAATGGATATAAGCTAAAACAACAGAGGAACCAAAGAAAAACTTTTTCCCCATGAGGACAGTCAGGTGGTGGAACAGGTTGCATGGTGAAATTGTGCAGTCTACATCCTTCAGTGCTGTCAAGACCTAACTGAATCATGTCCTGAGCAAACTGGTCTGACCTTCTAGCTGGTCCTGTTTTGAGCAGTATGATGGATAAGGCACCTCCTGAGATACTCTATCATCTGAATTTTACTGTCATCCTATGAAGGAAATACTTTGATCTGCAGACATTTTGTGTGTACTTGTTCAGAAGTACTGTTGTTTCTCTGTATAACTACTGGGAAAAATAGGATTTAATTTCTTTTGTCATTCATAAAGCAGAACCCACTGATACTCATTTCACTCAGTATACATCCATTTTGAAAATGGAAATCTCAATTTTATCATACTTTTCTTTGGCCTGTGCCAACACCTACACTTTAGAGAGTCACGTTTTCATGGTAGGTCCAGAAATTTACACTAGCAAAATTTCTATTTCAATAGAAAGGAACTGGCAATTTCTACATGTAAATTGTATGTTTGTAAGTGTACTCCTGAAATGAAATAACAAACATTGTAAGGGCACAAACTAGGGTATCCTTGATTATTTGCAAAATACAGGTTTCCCATTGTTTTGCTTAAGTGTAACTTGAAAAATACTGTATTTATTTTCATGTTTATGATGTCCAAAATAGGTTCTTGTTCAGACTGCTTACTTTCTATAATATCTGTGTTCCAGCATTCCTGTAAAGCTCCAAAATGACAGTCATTCAAAATACTATGAGCCACAAAATCGGTCCAGACAATAAGGAATATCACTTTAAACGAATTCAGTTATAATTGTATCATTATGCTGCCATGTGCAGCAGGAAGCAACACAGAAATGCTTGCTTCTTGGGAAAAAAAGACAAATTACTCATAAACATATAATTTCTTTCCAAGCAGAAGAGCAGATACAACCAACCATTAACAGCATTTGCATTATAGGTGGTTCCTCTTTCTTCTGTTTGCAAATCAAAAGCGTTTTCAAGCAAATCATTCTGTTATTATTAGTAGTTGCCAGTACACTGTGAAATTGAGTTGGAACTGGAAATGAGATTAAAACACAGAAATTTTGCACTTCTGGTCTTATACGAGACATGATATTTAGAAATATTCATTCTTTTTTTTTTTTTTTTTCCTTTTCTAGTACCTGTCTTGCATAACTTTGTTTATGAGCCTGCTGCAGGACTATTTAAGATTTAGGCCTGACAACAACTTTCAGTGCAATCATTCACTGAGTTTGAGCAAGTCCACAGGTATACATAAGACAGAACTGAGCAAGACACATCTCTCAGCCTTGGTAATAACAGAACAAATGAGAGCTGAGCTAATTAGCTCAGCTATCACTCAAGTCTGATGCAGCCAAGCTTCTTCACTTATCAGAACTTGATTGTCCAGCAACACTGATGAAGGGAGCCAAATTCATTACCAGTATATTATCTCTTCCAGAAACACTGGAGATATGAATATATAAATATTCACATATACCCATCATACACGATATCTATACATGTATGTGTACTCATATGCATATGTATTCATATATACAGTATACATACACTTGCATACACATTCTTATATGTGTCATGGTTTAACTCCAGTAGGCAGCTAAGCACAACACTGCCACTTGCTCTCTTTGCCCCTGCAGCGGGGTGGGGGAGAGAACTGGAAGGGTAGAAGTGACAAAACTTGTGGGTTGAAATAAAGACAGTTTAATAAGTTTTAAAACCAAACAAAGACAGACAAAACCAAGAAAAATAAGTAAGGCAAACCCCCACAATTCCTCACCACCAGCCAACCGATGCCCAGCCAATCCCCAAGCAATACCCAATCTACTCTCCCTCCTCCTGTCCCCCTTTTGTTCAGTGCTG
>JAOBAS010000052.1:24673569-24691340 GCA_025311575.1 Elanoides forficatus
GGTTCCCTAAGTACTCTTGGATGGATCCCATTGGGTCCCATAGATTTGCAAGTGTCCAGATGGCATAGAAGGTCCCTAAATACTTCCTCCTGTATATGTTTAAAAAGAAGAAAAGATGTACATGAAAATGTACTCTATCAAGGAATAAAACATTAAATAGTTAATAATGTTGAACCTAAATACTTTAAAAATACTTGCATTTCTATCCTCCACCAAGCCTATCCTAATCCCACTCTGTATGCTATCTATAAATAATTACTACTACTGGATGAGAAACTGGAGGTTATTGACCAAACATTTTTATAAATATGCCACTGCATGTTGTTGTATATTCTTCTTAAGTCATTACTTGGTTTACTTTATCTTTTAGTATGTATATATCTTCCGATTATGAACTATGCTTAGCCTTACACTTTTGAAAATCTTAATCCTAATGGCAGCCATCTTTTTATTTGGTGCTGTACCTTTATCTGGAATTAATAGCATTTACATAATTTTATATATTAATATTTTGTTGTGCAAAACCTATAATTTAGGTAAATTTTGATGAAACTAAGAATAAAATATATCTGGAAAAATATTATTTTACATGCCAAATAAATCACTTTCTTCTCAAAGCACATAAAATGCGAAAAAAAAAAAGTTATATTACATAATATGTATATTCATAGTATAATATATATATCAAAAGCTTTGCTGTTTTTCAGTGGATAGGATTATATTTAACATTATCCAGTTGGAAATGTCAATCAATAAGTGTTTTTGCAAATGTGAAAACATATTAGTCATCTATTATGTTCTGGAAACTGGAGATAGTTTTTTAAGAGTGTTTCAAACAACGCTAATGTTTTAATTTCATTAGTCATAAAGATATTACTGTGTTCAAGCATCAGCAGTGAGGATTATTTACAAAAAGTAGCAAGATAAAATTTAATTCAGTAACCACTGAATCTGCTCCTTCAGGAGATTTTTTTAAAAGAAACTTTAGCATATTTAAAATATGACGTTTTGTCCATGGATTAAAAATTAATATATATGTAAGTATATATATAAATGCACATATCCTATAATTAAATATATTTAATTTATTTAAATTTAATAAACATATATAGAGATTTATTTAGATACAAATCTAAAAACACAATAAGAACTTATGTGTTAGACTTAATTTTATGTATTTAAGCTGCCAAAGTTTCATCTAAATGACTAAATTGTTACTACGGAGAGAATTCTGCATATAAGTGTTTGTTTTGAAAGCTACAGTTTTCAATTCACAATTTTGTATCTTACCTATTCCATCACATGCTCCATGTCTTGTTATACAGGATGTACCAGAGTGGTTATTTTTCCAAGAATACTGTAATTATCCACTGCAACAAAATCAATCAGATGGTTTTGGGTTTTTACATAGCATACAGTTTGACTGGTAGTTCACAGAACAGACACATAGGATCAGGGTGAGCTGGTTAACGCAAAATGTCTTTTCTTTCTTTTCTGAGATATTTCACCACATTTTAAGTTTAGCAGCTGGATGGAAGACAGTCAGTGAAGGAACAAAACTAAATATTTTAGAATTCTCAGAACCACATTTGAAGCTGTATTTTCAAATTTGTACTGTCTTCTGGAAGAGGTTCTGTAACCTGTTTACATTCCATGAACATTTTTTCTCTATCAGCTAGACATCAAAGCATTTGAACTGATGCTAAGTTCCAATCTAATTTTCTTCCTTCTTCACTTCTTTTCACAGTCTGTCATTTGCATTTTAAGTCTACTTCAGATATCCTAGTTTTGGCAAATATACCCTCAGAACTAATGATACTGACAAAAGTAGCATACGTATTGTGAACGTTTTATGGCTCCTTGAATTCTCTTTTGTGAATGTAAAGGTATTTTTTAAATATGGATCTTGAAGTGAAAATTGGTGAGTTCAGACAACTTTCTTACCGCAGCAAAACTAACACATTTGATACCATGTTCAACTTCAAGAAGGAATTCTTTATTAATATTTTCCTAGAATTTCCCTTGACACAATTAAATGTCTAGAATGTTGAAGGCTAAATAAGTCTCAGTGGAGTTTGGGTGCATGCATATTATTATTTCTCTTTTTTTACTAATGATTTTATTCAAGAAGAATAAGCACAGCGGGACAATACAAAAGAAAAAAATAAAGCTCAAACAATTTTAAATTTTGCCAGAAAAAGACATTAACCAATACTGAAACACATGTGGTCTTTTATAAATTGTTTAGGTTGTATGTTGCAAAAATGTGCAGAAAGCATATATACATTATCATGAAACAAATTCAAATATATTTTCTTTTGACAATTATGCAGATCACAGAAAGTAGATAAAAGTTTATATAACGGAGCATGTTTATTATTCCTCTTTTCGTGTGTGTGTGTATGCAGACATCAAAAATGAGTGGTACCATTTGCCATGGTGAAGCTGGGATGTTTATGTTTGCAGCTCATTTACATGGAACTATGTACTGTCTCTAAATGTGTCCTGGTATTATCTGCACAATAATTCTAAGAGGCTCAAGAATCAAAGTATGAGTCTTAAGGTATCCTGTATTTGGCATCATACAGACTTTGGACTGATCTGGAAAGATTTTTAACCCTTTACTTAAATCTAGTTCAATATTATTTTAAGTGCATAGCTACATCCTCTACAGCCAAGGAATGGCCACTAAGAATGAACAGGGTTGGTTTGTGGATACAGTATTAACTGTTCCAAATAAGCCATACAGTCTTCTCAAGAGAAAATAAATCATCCATGACGAGGAAGATGGGAGGAAACACTTAGATTTGTTTCTTAGTTTGTTTCATTCCATCACTAAAAAATACACAGAACTTTAAAAACTAACCAAAGACATTCCCAGTTGAACTAGACACTCAATCAAACACTCAGATCTCCTGATAAGGAGTGAAGTGCTTTTCTGACTGGAAGTGTTAAGAAGCTGTACTCCTAGTGCAGGGAAGAATCACTCATGACTTTACTCCATTTCCACTAAGAAGCAAAATCTTCTATGGTTTGTATCTGTGCTTTTGATATTGTTCACATACAAGGCCAGCAGAATAATTCTTAGTTTTATAAGTTGTTAAGATCTCCTTATTTCTTTCCTTACCTCCCTTGCATACACAGTAAAATGTCATCACACTTTATCATCCCTCGATTATTGCCAGGACAAAATTAATATCCTAAGGAAAAAAAAAAAACAAACCACTCAGATTTGCTTGATGAATACACACAATTATTCTGGTTGTGGCTAAATAGCAGGGGACATTTGCATTCTAGTAAACTCGATGGAAGAATACAGCCTGAATGAGCACCAGTACTGGAAGTTATATCATTCATTAAAGGCTGCAATGAGCTGTAGAAGCAAAGGGGTGTTATCTCCAGTCAGACCTCTATTGCTGCTATGGTCTATTCTGGTCCCAAAGACCACTTCTGGTGTCAATCAACTCCAAAGGGTGCCCTCCACAAACAACTTTATGTTCCTTTAGCTGAAACTAGGGATTTGCAGCCTACATGTTTAGGAACTTCATCGTTCAACCAACAAACATAATTTTTGTCAAACGAGCTAGGAATTTTCTTATAACTTTCCAAGAGACTTTTTTTCCTTAAAAAAAACCCAAAAACCAAACCTTAAAATGCATTATTTCTTTCAAAGTTTAGCAACTGACTGTAATTTAGATCATTCAAATAGAGAAAAAAATCTTTGGTTTACTTTTTTTTATATGAAAACTTCCTTTCTGCAATCATTTGATCTGTCAATCAAATAGTTGTGAAAACATAACCCAAAATTTCCAAAGATCATTTCAAATTATGGAAATTAACTTAACATGGATTATATGATAATAGAAATTAACCTCAGAATGGGTTTCCACAACTTTTTCAGCTTAAAGAGCTAGTGAAACTTTCATGATCATTTTTCTACTCTCTTTCATTCACCTATATGCTCGTGTCTGATAGCAATCACAGATGGTATACTTCCTCAGCCCTTGAGATTTCAACATCTTGGAAAGTGGAGGGATTTTCACATCAAAACAGTTTCAGGCTTTACAGCAGTAGGATATAACATTTAAGAAGAAAGCACTGACTTTGGTACAAGTTCAAATTTAAGTGTCATAAGATGATGTTTGCTATTCGTATGACCCACAGGTGCTTTGAAAAATCAAGAGTGGGACGGAAAACCAAAAATACCCATAACAGTAGAAATCTTCATTTTCTTCATCCTTTTGAAAAAGTTTGTGGAACATTTTAGGGAGACAGAGCTAATAGTGTTTCAAAGACTGCAGAGGATTCTAAAAGGGATCACTGTTTGTGTCTATGTTTAAGGTCTCAGTTCCTTTCTATTAGTTTACAGGCAGAGTAAGTCCATTATCCAAATATTTTTCATAGACATTTTATTTCCAATAAAGAAGCAAGTATAAAATCTATTTAGTGCAGTAATGAAGGAGCCCACTAATTCTATTAATGAGCTATATACAGTATATTCTTCCTCATGATGTTCCTTTCAACAGTTTACTCTCCTAAATTCTAAAAATATTTAAGATTTTTCTTAAGATTTATGACCAGCAAATATTTAACTCTACCCATATCAAGAAGAATTTTTTTAGTGTTGAAAAATATCTTACAAATCTGTTGTTCTTGTGGAATACATTTCATATTTGAGTCACTAATGTTTCTCTTCTAATGTAATCTACAAATTTCAGGGTCATTCTAGCTGTTTAGGTGAATATATAGCATTGCAAACATTGATACAACTTAGTAGAGTCAATGGCTCTATGTTTTCAAGGAGAAAGTGTTTTCTAAGGTGTGGTCTTCAAGTGTGGATATTGTAAATTCTAATATTATCTTTAGAAATATCTGCACCCAGCAGATACATGAGCATATCACTTTATGTATCTATATATGTGTGTATATATATGTACTTTGCTAGTCTAATTTCCATTTCTGTTCTACTAGTTTACTTTCTGATTACCTTTTCTTTTTTCTTTATTTTCATTAAAGTTTATTTAACTTACTTTTCAGCAACTTATTTTCTGGTTTAGTCATTTCCTGTATACATATTATTTCAGCAAGTATCCATGGCTGAAACAATAGACATCTGAGAAGGAACTATGTCAAGTATTTAGAATAACTGCTAATTTGTAAATCCTGCAGCTGGATTCATATATATTTTATTTTTATTTATAAATGAAACATTAACAGTGAAAATTAAAAAAATGGGCTAGGATCATCCTATTTTTTCCTTCTGTTTTTCTACCAGTGCTCATAGAGACCTTAGTCATTCAGAAAATCAACCTGCTGTTACGAAGTCAGGGAATTTTAAAAGGAAAAAGATTCTAAATTATTTCTGAATTAGTTAACTTTAAACATAGATCTTTTAAAATGTGTTTTGGAAAGCTAATAATATTTTCCTGAGAGTGTGAAATACTTTTCATAGAAGAAAATTTAGAAATACTGAAGATGATAATAAGCAAAGTTCAATGTTCTTCATCTATCTCTGTGTTTCCTTTTTAATTTTCACTGTCTTGTAGAAGGTAAATGAAATTTAAAAGTAGATATTTAATATACTTTTTTTTTTGTGGAGGACTCAACTTGTGTCCATGAACTGACAATTGATATAATTCTTCAAGTACTTGTATTAAGATACAATATTGTAATTTTTCATGTCAGGTGACAGAATTTCACTCTTTCAAGCTAAATTGGTAATAAATTATTAATTCAGTCTATAAAAGTAAAAATAAAAGTAGCCTATAACTTAATGCCCATTGAAAGTTTGCACTGAAATATCTGCTACTTGTAGATTTAATAAAGAAACCTGTAGTGTGCTTGCAGGCAAAAGCAAACTAATTTCATTTCCACCTTACTAAAGTACAATACTATTCCTAAGAATGAAACTGTTGTTGATATCTTGTTTCTTGTTTTACAATACAGATCACTTCAGAAGACTTTCTGTTAATCGAAATCCTCATTCTAGTTTTTTGATACTATTTATTCAGGGGAAAAGCACTCTTTATTAAGAAGATTCAGTAACTTTCTTCCTTGTGGTAACAGTTGTAAAAACAGATTATAATCCAGTTTCAGGAGACTTAAAGAATACTCAGTTTAAGACTTTTTTTATTCAGCAAGTAAAAATTATTAAACCAGCATATGATGTTGCTATGCTATGAAGACATGGGTGTTTCCTTTTGCAGGTATCTTTCTCAATAATAATTTTTGGGGACCCTCGTAGTTGTAATTGTGTACATTTCCCCATCACAGTAAAGCTAGCCTTTTTGCCTTTTCTGTTGAATTTGAACATGTAAATAATGGAGTGTGACAGGCATGTCGATAATTCATACTGAGTCACGTTTGAAAGGTATTTGATGAAGCACTGTACTGGCTATTCATTTAAACTTACTAGACAGTAATATCACACTGGCTGTGAGAGTTATAACGACTGGTGAGAGAACAGAATATCATGTGAAGTTCAGAACATGAGTTTTGGTACTGCGCTCATACAATTTTTGAAGACAGATTTTTAAATCCTTTCTGAAATTCTGTAGATTGCAACAAATACTTTATTAGATTTTACATTTGTTAGTTTATTTGTTCTTCCGATATACTGTCTAAAGATATCATGTTTGAGTAGATACTTATTTGTCAGCTCCTTCATCACCATAAGATTCTCTTTGGAACCCTCATTACACCATGGCTTTTCCTTTTACAGAAATATTTAAAGCTTAACTGCAGCTCTCTACCTTCCCATAACCTTTACGACATTCTTCAGATATTTTTTTTTTTTAATATATTTTGCAGGACTGAAGGAATCAAGCTATCCAAGAGCCTTGAAAATGTTTAGATTTAAGTCAGATGTGCATATCTATGAGACCCAACACTAGCACAGTGCTACTTGTCAGTGAAGCACTCAAGCCTTGTAAGACTTTAAACTCCAAACATTTTGTAAAATTTCTGGCCAAGTGAGGTTCTGATTCTAATGAAGGCATCTCATTATTAAACAACAAAGAACACTACTAATCTTCAGAAAAAACTGTATGAAATCTGTCTTGTCCTTTCTTAATGTTTTAACTCTCAAGCATATCTCAGAACTTCTGAAAAACTCCCCTCTAAAACAACACATGGAGTTGTTCTCCCTTTCAGAACAGTAGCAAGATGCCATAGTTGGCACAGGCCTAGAGAAAAACAAGTTCTAGGAATCTGCTGTATGGCAATGCACTATGCATTGCAATCACATAACCAGTGCAAGTGCACAAAAATGCATGCTCACGATCTTTATTTCTCCAGAAAGATTTGGGTCTTCTCATGCTTTGCTTGTTCCTTGACTCACAGCTAACATATCCTCAATATAAATGGTGTGCCAGAAAATGTATGCAGAGTTTCTTTGAGTAATATGTTTTACTACCCACTCCTCACACTGTCAATAAATGTGTAAATGATCCATACTTCAGTTATCAAGAAGGAATGATTGGAAAGTAATCAATATGAAGATTTATATAGCAAGCAATAAAATTTATTAAATTTATTCATTAAATCAACTCCACTTTAATATAAAAATAACTTGCAAAAATTTGATAAAGAGCCTGAAAATTATTTGAATAAGTGAAATTAATATTAGAGAATTAAATGTAGTAATCTTATTTGCTTTTAAACATATTTCAGATTTATTTTGCCTATGTTGCTGACATTAAAGTGTTCTACATTTTGTTGCTGTCAGCTTCATGGTTGTCTTACAGAAAAAATAAAAATATTTTAGTAACACATACACTAGTTAAGAGAAGGAACTCTTGAAGAATGATACTTCAGATGAGTCTGCATCAGATCATTGACAAGATAGAGGTAGAAACTATAACATGCATAGACAGTGGAATAGTTTTTAAATGGTAGAATACTGTCTTTAAGTTATATGTGTTGAATATTATGAACACATAATGTTCAGATTATTTAAGGAAAGAGTAAGATACTGGATCTTCCAGCGCATGCCTTAGATGATCTTTTACTTGTACTTAGAAGATAGCACTGTCTACTGGTCATGAAAGGTCATAATGATTAGGTTAGATGACTAACGGTGAACGACAGATACCACCTAAGTAGATGTACAGGCAATTAACGTTGGCAACAGCTGACACAGTAAATATGAGTATGCCTTGCACAGTGTAGAAAGGAAGTGAATCACCCCTATCTAACCTCAGACATTTAACAAAACTATCCAATTTAGGAGAACAGTTATCAAGACTCTCTACAGACAAGGGAAAAACCTAGGTGTCTCCCAAGTGGCGATACAGCTCACTTAAGGTCTGAATAGAGTTGATTATATGATTGTAGAAAGTAGACATTCTGTAAGAAAGCAGCACTTCGTTGTATTAATTACAGGAGGAAATGATGATCGATGAAACACATCTGAAAACAGTTTAATGATAGTTGACAAATACAAACAATACATCAGGTATGTTTTGATAAGCATCCCTTCTTATGGCAGAACCCTGTTACAAGCTGTTATTTCCCACAGTAAGTATTACTTAAAGCTAAGAAGTAAGCATATGACTGCTTTGAACCTAGGGTAGAGCATAAGCCTATTGCTTCTTGGAAAGTAAGAGATTTCTGTAACTCTTTGGCCTGCAGCTCCTAACTTCAGGACCTACTATAAGTTATGCTGTGTTCATGTTGATAATTGAGGTTGCATATATGTTTTGGAAATGTGAAAAGCTTGAGGATATCTCAAGGCTAACCGGGGAAAAAAATAAACCTCTTATCATCAGACTGTGGAAATGACATAAAAATCCAAGTAAGAAGAAGAAGGAGTTTGGTTAGAATTGTCATAGAAAACCCTCATATGGAATTCTTTCTCTGACAGATACAATATGTTCACTCTTTTCTAAAAGATTTCCTTTATAGGTCTTGACTAATATAAAGATCTGAATTCAGGTTCTGCTGTGTCTATCCTGAATAAAAACAACATCTGCAATTATTGTGTTATGTGTTGTGAAATAAAAACACTCATACTTTATTTCTATTCCAGGAGCAATTAAAAAGATATATAGGGAGAATTATCTTATTGCGTGAAATGCTATGGGGAAAAAAGTAGTAATAATTCGGCATTACTGTTACGGATGAAGGACACAGAAAAATGTAATGCAAAAAGAAAATGGCTATTACTATGAAAAAACTCATTAAGTAGTTTTCATTAGTTTGTGTGAGAAAAATCACAAGACAATAGCTCAGTCTCCCTATATTATTTTTCTCAAAGAAGATAGCAAGCCTAAGACAGTCAGATATTTGTGTTAAAAATATGAAGTGGGCAAGGAGGCTTCCTTCGAGCAGAGCTAAGGGATAAGATTACTGAAGCCAGTGACACTCTCCCTCAACAGCTACGTTTTTATTTAGTAGAAATAAAAATAGCATGTTATTTTTACACCCCTCATACTAATGAACTGGTTTTGGAAACAAAGATTTGCCCCAAGAGCATGAGATGATCTAAGTACAGAATGTGTTTATTACTTCTACATAACAAGTATGCCAAATTTTCTGATTAAAACTCAAAACCAATACCCTGCATACTGTTTAAAATGTAATTTTTTTTTTTTTAATTACATATTGTTTGGCATTAGTATTTATTCAAAATCAATTTAGGAATAAACATAGTTTTGTGACTAGAAATACTTAGAGCAGAACAAATTTAGTGCTTCACTAACAGTATGTAGGGATTTTTTTTCTTTTCTGTTATAGTGCATTTAAAAGCTCCTAGACTATCTGAAAACTGTCCATGTCTATAAGTGTTTAGTATCCCTGCTACTGCAGACACCTCTTGATGAAAGGCACTTCATCCACTTCTGTTATTTTGTAATTTCTTTTATTTCTAAGGAGACTAGTATAAGCATAAAAATCAGGGCTTAAAAACCATCTATTGTATCTTCTTATCAGGCTTAAGGATTAAGGATATATTTATTTTTATAAATGTATTTATTTGTTTTAAGATAACAAAATTGTAGGATATATATCATGGCCATACATAATTGTAGTGCTGTAGCACTTTAAAAAAAATAATTATGAGACAGCAAGATATCAGAAATAATAAGTAACCATATACATTTCCTTAATTATGTTCTATAAGATTTAAACTATATCCAGTAAGGGGAATAATCCACACATGTTCTTGTATCATATGGTGTCTGAAAGATTACATTGGAAGAAAAGAATCCCAAAATGTTAAATTGATTTGAAAGTGTTGGAATGTTGCTAGATTTGGAAAAAAAATACATTTTGTGGTATTCTTAATATATTGCAATTATGCATCATATTTGAGAGAGGACCAAAAATCTGAGTAGTGGTCATTATTTTATCCCTACTCATGGGACAGCAGCATTTAGTTTTGCCAGCACTGTCAACAAATCATGAGCTAGTTTTTCCAAAAAATATTTTAAATAATATGTTAAAAAATGTTTTCCATTATATTGTAGCATAATACTAATTTATACACTGCACATTAGTAAACATCATAAGTAGGAAACAAGATACTAAAAAATTTTCAAATCCACATTAGTTGCTTAACACTGCTTCAGTTCATATTTATAATTCTAAAGTTCTAATAAAATATGTTTTGTACAATTACTGAAAAGTAGTTACAAAAGGCTTCAAAACTATACCAGCTCTTAAGACTTCAATGAGTGGACTACTTCGTGTATACAGATTAACAGCATTCTGGTGTGTGCTGCTATACTTAGTCAAGCCAGAGGGAAATAAATTTAATAAGAAAATGAGATTAGATACATAAACTTTTGCTAATCTTACTTAAATCAATGAAGAGATATATGTCAATGCCAATGCCTATTAAATCACACCTATTGAGTCATGAAGGGGGGGGTTAATTGAATGTCTCCTAAAACAATTGGAAGTGTTTAAATTTAGCCAGCTTCATAGATTTTGAGTCAGCATATAGTTTTCAGTAATAACAATAAAATTGAGGTGTCTGGTGTTGATTTAAACAAAACCAACACTACCAATATTTTTGGTAGGCACAATTTCTAATTATTAATTTAGATTATTTTATGTAACAACTTGTTTTAAATTATCTCATGTTTCTAACAGCTTTGTTTTAAATTTAAGTTGGACTGATCTAAGTTAGAAATATGTAACTACATATGCTTGATTTTACATTTTCTTTTTCAGTTCAGAAATACAAAAATAACTGATGTGAAATAAAAGCCAGCACACACTTAATCTTTGCTGTTGTTGTTTTCACAAACTGCATTTTTGAAAAGACTTGATAGAAAAAGATGAAAAGATATCCAACTCATTTATGATTTTTCAGCATTTTTTTTCAGAGAAGTAAAGATTTCTACTTTTGCTTGTCTAGTCTGTGATCTGCTGACATTAAATTTTATTACTTTTTTTTCGTCTCATAATTTGACATGTTTCTGTCATCTTAGAGAAGGTTATATTGGTGAAGGTTAAGAAACTGGCATCCTGTTTTCTGTTTAACATTTTTTCCCTGACATAATGAACATCTTTGCTCCACTTCTGCTACAGTCAGCACTGACTGGGATCTAATAAAGCGAGGTCTTTAACAGCTTAAAATTGCCCCTGACATTGTCTTGTCAGTTGTATCAGACCTTGAATGATACAGACTATGAAAATCTTTCAACAACATTTTGATGGAGTGGCAGAGTATTTATGAAACCAGCAAGAATTTTAAATCATTTTCAGAGACATAAAGTAGCATAAAAAGTACTTGCCAAACTGTTGGATCATATGTTCTACAAGGTTAAGGCTTGATGACTTTGCAGTATAACGGGCATTGACAGTATAGGTTCATTCCCATACATTCAAAAGCTTAAAGAATATCTCATAACATGTTTTAGATCAGCAGCTTTTTATATGCTTTTCCTATGCTTTTTGAGTAATAAAGCGTATGGGATGTTATATTCAAGACCATAGAATTTGCCAGCTAAGTTCTGTAAAGCGTAAGGACGTGTATAAATTTAAGAGCATTGAGATAAGAGGAGTGTTTTGAAAATGCCGTAGAATAAGTATATAAAATGCATTTCTAGTCTATGTTGGGGGGCATTGTTTTTGCAAGAGTGCAATTAAACTAAACATGCACCAAAATTTCAACAGAAAGTATTATGCTGAAGACCACAGCAGAAAGGCAGAATTTCTGGACATATTGATAAAAGTTCAAAGTAATGACACTAATTACTCATGTTCTAAAGACATAACATCAGTCTGTGTAAATTAAACACTGAATTCCATAACATTATGTCAACTTACATTAGTGGATGTTCATGATTTTACTTTCTTACTTTATGTAAATGTTGATTTGGACATTTGTCAGAGAGAGAGAGGCAGTCACAGATCTTATTCTGTAATAGTAATTTCTTTTGCTCTTGGAAACAGCCTACAATAAAGGACAGCAGAGAAAATCAGTTGCACACAAAAGAATCTGCATATATAAAGATTTGCTAACTTAAATTTTCATTTCTTATAAAAAGGAAAGGTGAAAAATATGTATCTCAGCTTGGTTTGCATTTTTGCAAGAAAATTATTGTATATTAAGAAGGGAAGAGATGCAATTTTCAATAATAATATTGAAGTAATTTGTTTGAATAAAAACAAAAGTGACAGTAGCCAGTCATCATCATCATCATCATCATCATCATTACAAAGAAATTTGGGAAAGAAAAGATTCCTGATCCTTCATTGTAGAAGGTTGCACAGACTTTTACCTGGGCAAACTATGCCCTGAGTTAGTTAGAATCATAGTTTCAAAGAAGCATATATTACTAGAAGTCTAAAGGAAGCAATAAAATATTTAGAATGTGCCCAACATATTCAGGCGAAGGTCTAAAGAAAGTAGCGATACAGACAATATTATGTCATCTCATGTTCCAATAATATGATACTTTTAATAGAAGGAAAAGAAGAGGAAAAAAGTTTCTTCTTTTATTCTAATTGGCCACATTCCTTGTCACTAATTTCCATTTATACTTGAGAATATAATGGAACCCAGCATTACAACCAGCCTCCTGTAGAAAGATATGCAAGGGATTTTTAAATCTGTTTGCAAGATTTATCTGTAGTTGTAACATAACAGAGAAGAATTTCTTATCCATTCAATAAAGGCCACCATCATTTCCATCAGTTCCGTTTAAAATGGGAGTTCACCTGTTGTAAGAAAATGTTTATTAAATTCTATTAAGGATGTCCTTTAAGTATCCCTTTCCATTGCATACAAATTTACTTTTCACTTATATATAAGTGAATTTACTTTCTTTTTTTTTTTTTTAAGAAACATTCAAATATTTCTTAAAAAATAAGTAAAATAAAATACTTTTCTTCATTAACCATGGAGACACTTTATTAATTTTAGGGATTTTAACTAGCCAAAAGCAGGATTAAGAATGGTACATTCCCATAACTGTATTCCTATAACCTCAGGACAGATAACCATCTGGTACTTCCTGGCTAAACTTGTGCCCTTCACAAACACATTTTGTGATTATAGATGGTCTCTTAGATATTTGTACTCATGTCCATCTGTTCATATGGCATTATGCCTACATACAAGTCAGTCTTTTCACTAATTTACTGGTGACAGGCATCAGTGAGTTTAGATTGGCTGTCTGGATAAAACTGCAGTTGCTATATTTTTTAGCTGCACATAAAATTCTGCCTCAGTGGCATCAGTTTTGTGATGGACTGACATACCACTTCACATATAATTGCAGAGTGATGAAATTACACATTCAAATCAGTAGATGAATACACATGAAATTCTTCTAAGAGACAATAATGTCTCTCTAAAGCAAAGTAATCTGGTGACAAAAAAAGTCACTTTCTCCTATAATCCACTCAACACTATCACATGTTATTATTAACTGCAATCAGGCCTAGGCCTACTAGAATTATTTTGAAAGAATGCTTCTACTGGGTCTGGCTGGGATGAAGTTACGAAGTTAAGTTTCTTCACAGCAGTCAGCTTTGCATTTGGTGAGAAAACAGTGTTGGTAATGCACCAGTGTTTTGGCTACTGCTGAACTTGCAGTAGAGCTTGCAGAGCATCAAGGTTTTCTCTTTCTTCCCCCCCTGCCTCCCTCAAAGTGAGTATGCTGGGCAAGAGGCTGGGAGGCAACACAGCTGTGACAGTTGACCTGAACTGACCAAAGGGATATGTATGAACATATACCATATGACATCCTGCTCAGCAATAAAAACTCAGGGAAAGAAGGAGGAAGAGGAGATGTTTATTGTTATAATAGAAAAAAAATGAAACTTAGGAGTGAATTGGGTAGTCAATGAGTGATGGAACTGAAAAGAACAAAACAAAAAAAAAAGAGAGAAAGAAAAAAAGAATTCAAAAGAATGCTCCCTGTGATTGCAATGAAATCTCTGTAATCTGAATTATGATTTAATAAATTTAGACATCAGATCTACATAACAAAGCCCTTCTTTCCTCATGGATTTCTCTGTTAACAGGAATAATTAAATTCATCCTATGTTCCTTAACCATAAGCATAAGTATAAAGATTCAAAAGGACTGGATCAATTTTTTGTCTCTATATGTAATAATGATAATCAAACAGTCAGATTTTGTCAGTGATGTTTTGGAAGAAGCACAGTATTCTAGATAAAACAGATTTAACTCTACTAATTCTGCAAAAATAATATCTATTAAAGAACTGAAAGCAACAAATTAATGTTTTTCTTACATTTTTGTAAGAATAATAAACAGATAATAATTAAATATGAGGTAGAAATTTACAGACTATAGTTTAGTTATAAACATATATATACTCTGATATTTTTCAAATACCATATAAACAAGATAACATAAGTGACATTTAATAAAATGAATTTAACATGTCTTGTCTTGTATGGAAAAGGATCAGGAAATTATGAGCTATAATAAATTTTCTCTTTAGAGTTAGATCTGGGCTTTCTGCTGGACTTCTGCAGCTTAAGTAATTCTAGCAACAGTATAAAAGAAACAATGGTGTAATGTCAAAATTTTAAGTTATCTCTCTCTAAACTAAAATGGGAGAATATTAAGAATCAAGAAAAACACAAGAGTGTACAACTAAGTCTCAAGCTTAGTTATACACAGTGACATATAGCATCACATATATGAAAAAAGACTTGAAAATAAAGTTGTATCAACACTTGTGTGCAAGGCACATAAAGAACCTTGCAGTATCAATTTCTTTAGAAATCTACAGCCACCTATCACTCATATATACATATATTAAATGTTTGGCCTCGATGCCCATTGATGTTATTTTCTTGACTCCATTATGCTGATGCAGTCAGCACACCCTTCATAAAGAATAGCTGGATGAACTTTCATAACTGATCCTGCAATATTACTCCATGCTTGCAACATCTGCTTTGCAATTTATTTCCTCTTGCTCTTTTTAAAATCTTTAGGCTTAAGAACTGTTTAAAAATTTGTCATGAATGCTGTACCAGTACCAATTTCTTTCATCCATTTGTAGTAAAATTCTGAAGTGATGCTTCAGAATTTAAGTGAGAAACAATATTTTCATGCTGTTCTTGCCTCTGTTTTAGTTCAGACATAAAATAAGTGCTGGCATAACTAGATGCAACTTTACATATAACAGAAAATTCTAGATCTGAGAAAAAAGCTCAACAAAATAAAAACATCAAAAAATATATGTAATCACAAAATCTACAAATACATATTGAAATTCATTAACCACTGTGAAAAAGTCTTCACAATCTTTTTACGTGACAATTCAGCAGGATTAAGTTCAAGTTTTAGATAACTCCAGGCTATGTTAATGTATACATGTGTCCCGATCCAATGTTGGGGAAGGTTTCGATATGATCCCAAGAGCGAGATTAAGACACAAATGAGGTCGAATGCTGTATACCCAAAAGAGTCTTTATTATCAAAAGTATCAAAAGTAGAAAAGAGTAGCGATAGGATAGAATGGAAGAAAAGGCAGAAATCAAGCAGGCAGTTGGGATAGAGTTGCAAGGATAGTCACCACCATGGATCCAGCGGCGTCCCATTGGTCCTCCGTCTTCAGTTCTTCGGTGGTGGGTGCACACCACAGCTTGTCTCCATGGTTTTTTATAGGGCATAGTCCGATGATGCATGCATATATGTACTGTTCATGCACTGTTCACATGCTGCAGGTTTCGTCTATCACATGACCTTTGCGTGATCAACTCCATAAACCAGCATCTTACCTCAAAGACTCCAGTTTCCCTGAGAAAGATAGTCTCCACATTCCTGCATGCTTCGTTGGGCTACAGCCCAGTTTCCTCCCCTGGATGTCTCAGTGGCCCGGTAATTGTCCTTATGGACAGAGGAGTGTCCTGCTTAAACAGGCCATTCCAGAGACAAATGGCTCGAGATAAATAGTTGACAGTTCAATCTCTCACATCAAACAATCCTTGAGATGAATGGCTTGAGATGACAGTCCAGTCTCTCACACCTAACAATCTTTGAGACAAACATCTCAAGATAACAATTCAGTCTCTCACAGCATGTATGAGAATCACAGAGATTTGTAGAGAAGAGGTAGTACTATACATGCAAAAATGTATATGCATATAAGAGTTATAGTCTGCAGCTGGACTTTAGACCTACACAGAACTGCTGAGAAACACTGTATACAATGACTTTGCAACTGGTAAAGAAAGAACTGGAAATATTCATATGGCTACATATGTTTTAGAAACATGATAAAGAAGTTATGTCAGCAATGGAATTGACATGTGCAACTATACCCTTGCTGTTTGTGACTAAAGTGATACTGGGTTTTATAATGAGACAGGAGAAAAAAAAAAATCAAATAAAATCAATAGTTAATAAAGTAGGCTGTCTAATATATTGTCTAACAAAAGAGCTGCAATATATACAATACATACAATAGTGAAAGTAAAACTATGTATTGTTAACATATTCATCTTAAAGACTCCTACACATGACAGCAGAAGGAAAAAACAAGAGCAGAAGTGTTTGACTTTCTAGTTAATGAAGTGCAATTAATGATTCAGAAAAATTGAACATTTTAGATATTAATGAAAAACATTTCAGTTTAGATAAGGGTAATTTTGAAGGGGTTTTTTTCATGTTTAACATATTATGCAATGAATATACACACTTTTTTTTTTTAGCATGCCAGGCAGCAAGAAATTATTTGATGGTAGACTGTTTAATTATTTGAATCACAGACTGGGATCAAAATCAAGACTACATAAAAAGCTGGCTAAGGACAGCTCTAAGTAGCTTCTGGGTTGTCTAGAACTGAAACCATTGGATACACAACGTATCCTTGTCCCTTAACACCACCCATTAGAAAAAGAAGGACCTACAATAACTCTATTTTGTGAATAGAAATAGAGTACTTGCAAAGCAGCTAATGAGATTGAGTGTAATTCTTCTAAAGGTAAGAATTCTAAGAATATAGTGTTAAAAACAACCATGAGGGACACTGAGTATAGTCTCTTAAACCTCAGACCCTTATGTAGTAAGCAATGAGTTCATAGAAGAGTCCATAAAACATTTACTTTATTTTGTCCCTGCTCCGCTAGCAGGCACAAAGCAGAGATCATCTCTCAAGTCCTGTGATTAATGTACAGGTGCCAGTTCAAAAATAGTTATTGGATATAACAATCAACCAAAATTCTCTTATTCCTTACTCATATTCTTGTATTGGATCTGGCTGAGATGGAGTTCATTCTCCCCATAGCAGCCCTTGTAGTGCTGTGCTCTGTGTTGGTAGCTAGAAAGGTGT
>JAOBAS010000052.1:24698688-24710569 GCA_025311575.1 Elanoides forficatus
ATATTAGGAAAAATTTCTTTACTGAGAGGGTTGTCGCACATTGGAATAGGCTGCCCAGGGAAGTGGTTGAGTCGCCACCCTTGGAGGTATTCAAAAAGTTTATAGACAAGGTACTCTGTGCCATGGTCTAGTGGGCATGGATGACGGTTGGACTTGATGATCTTGAAGGTCCTTTCCAACCTAAATGATTCTATGATTCTGTAGATGATCAAATAGGCTGGAGTTCTTGTCTGCACAGTCCTAGAGTGTAGCAGAGGTCACTGTCATTTGTATTTGGTCATTGTATCATTGAATGGTTGCAACAGATTTGAGAAGTGTGGGTGACACAGTGATGTGTTTAGTTTGTAGAAATCCACTATGTAAAACATTACTTCAAATAATTTCACTCAATTTTTCACACATTCACTTCCTGGGCACATCTCTCTTAGTACTGAGATATCTGCTAGAAAATGATGGTCTAAATTGTGCATATTGATATATAAAGACTCACAAACATTGCTCTAAGAGACGACTGATGGAAAAATGCAAATATGATTACTAATAAAAAGCCATGCTTCTTGAATGTTACTGATAGCAATCATTTTACCTGAAATTTTAATTATTTACAAACATAAAATAGATATTAGCTTACATTTCTACATTTCTATGAAAATACGCACCCTTTACAAAATGATAGAAGTGCAGAAGGTTGTATGTCCCAAAAAAAGAAGAAAAAGTGTTGAATCCATAAAAGTAACATATTATCAAAAATACATATTAAAAATTACATTTTTCTTCTCTTTATACCAAAACAAATCTATTGATTTCGATATGTTTTATATCTGCATAACATAACAGGAGAAGTCTAACTACATTTTTCTTGAATTAATAAAAGGTAATTTAAGGATGATAATGAAAATTCTTGTATTCTTTTTCTTCTCTCTTCCTTTCCAAAACTTCTGTTTGAAGCATAAACTCATCCATCATTTTCAGAAAGTAAGCATTTATTGATAAAAATCAGTACTCTCAGCAGAACTCCTATTAAAGTAGTCCTTTCCAAAAATATTCTCCTGTGGGTTTCTTATATACATCTACTTCGCTGTAGCACACAGCAAAGACAAAGTCAGAAATACTATACGTAAATTCAACTACAGAGACTTTTCTTACACATCTCTTTTGTGCATATCAAATCTTTTCACACTCAGTCTGTTAACACAGAAGTTGTCAGATCATGGTTTTATGCTTTCCCGTTATACTATTCTCTTCTCCTTTTCACAATATTTGAATTATAAAGGCAAACCTGTGTGTATGGAGAAAACTCTTCCTAAATACCATGAAGGTGCTATGCAGTTACTCCAAGTCAAGGATGAAACTCGTATTTCCTAACTTAGTCATAGCCATTTCTAGAAAGCAATATATTCTGGTTAATCTTTCTTCTGATCATCAGGGGAATTTTAAGCTAAGTCAGTTTAGAATTCTGGATTAGCTGTCAAATACCCATACAGATAAAATGGAGGGATATGAATCAAAGTCCAAGGTACTTTTCTGCCCAGATATGCACAAAGGAGATACTTTCGAAAAGTTAGGGATACCACACAATTAACTATTGTTCACTCCATTCATCATCATTTCAATCCATACTTCACACAAATGTTGCTTTTCCCAGGATAAAATCTAGCACATTGAAGTAAGTAGAAACTCTCTTGGTAGGGCAGAAATTAATTTATGAAGTTTGATTTCCTTTAAGTATTTAAAAGAGATCCTTGCTTGCCTGAAATGATTACCTACTGAATGAAAAAGTCCAAATTTGATATTTTCTTTACAGTACTGCAGCAAAGTCAGTGGGCAGCTTTCCACAGATGTCACTAGGCTTTTGAGATAATACCAAGGAACTGATCATCCAGGCCATTTCACACGTGAAAGCATATTGGCTTCAAGGAGAGTTCTGCATGCAGAAATATTTGAGGATTGAGTTTGAAGATGAAAAATTACTTCAGATTTCTAACATATCCATTTTAATACAATGTTTTGCTGCTCTTAATCATACAGGTTTCCCCTAGGACTACTGCTTTTTACAGTAAAAGCTAATATAACTGTGTGGTTTCCACAGATATGAAGAGAGCTTTTCACATGTACTTACAGCTTATTCAGTTAAACTTCCAATGCCTTAGTTATGAATAACTCTATATAGAAAATAATGTTTACCATCCTCTACTCCAAACATAAATAACCATATGCAGTATTTATAGCTTTAAAAAGACTTTCATATTCATATCAGTTTTACTAAGTTTTATGCATTTATTGAGAAACAGTTACTTCAGCGAAACAGATAAGCTCAGTAAAAAGGTATAGCACAGATGAAAATAATTACCCTGACCAAAAATTGGCTATTTCTTTTTCAAAGAAAAGTAAAGTATCAAACCAGTATGTGATAAAACACTATTTTCTTTATTCATGTGTTCTTCCATGAAAACATAGAAATAAGAATATCAGAAAAGATTAACTGCAATTCAGTTTTTTAAGCTGTGATCAATTCCGTCATGTTCTGAATGGAAAGAGGAATTTGAGCAAAGAATTTACTTTTATTCCAAACAATTTTTTAGTGGTCTAATATTCCAAACTATTAATACATAAAATTAATGCCATTAATACCTAAAACATCATTAATAATGCAGTTAAGATAGTTGTATAAGAGCTTCCTAGTATCCCTGTTTTATAAACTCTTTCAGTGTTCCTCTGGGCAGACACCCGAGCATTCCTCAAGAAGAGTAGGGTGGGGGCAAGTTCCAGTTAGCTATCAGTGTCCTGGGATCTTTTTTAGAAGGATGATGTCTATGGTGTTGGTTGAGGGGTCCTTCCTGCATAGTCTTGGGTACACTTGGGAACAATTTTGTGTTTTCTTATTCTGCTCCCTTCTCCCTGTTTTCAACTTAAGTTGGAAAGTTACACAAAAGCCAACTCCAACCTCAGTTTACATAAAGGACTGTTTGTTACTACCTCAGTTTTCCACAGGTGGCATTCACAGAGCTTTGGCTGAAGCAGGTGAGGCAGTGGTGCAATTTATCTTCTGCTGATTAATTAGGGATACGTCATTCTTAGAAGGGAAGGAGATGTGTGTATCACTTTTAATCAAACATTCTGAAGATTTGTAATGTTTGAAATTACTGTAAGATTGTGTCTGCAAAAGACAAAATTAATGATGGGAGAATTTGCAATATTACGTGCAAAGTATTCTGTGTTCTATTTCTTATTTCAACATATTGGAAATATTAATGAAAAAAAAAAAACAAAAAACAATCACATCTCAGCCAATACTACTATTCCAGCATTATCAGCGAAACAACAAAAGAAAGAAGTGAATCTGTTGACTTTGGTAAATAAGGCTACCAGCAGGACAGCTGACCTACACTGCTTGGACTGTGACTTTAGACATGATCTGTTCAAACAGTAACTTGCTGTATTTGTATGTGATACTTTTTCAGCCCATTACTTTAACTCAAAATTTTTGTAATCATATGTTCTTTACAGATATCTTGGAAGAATTTAATGAGCAAACACTTTCATCTTCTTGATTTGGAATAATAAAAAACTTGGAGAGAATATTTGTACTTAAAGGTCTTCATAGAAGAAATGCATAACTGTTTATAGAAGTGTTAGCTGTGTTTTAGAAGTAATAAAAATATTTTTTCTTGGGAGAGAGAAGGTGTAGTATGTAAGCTGCCAATCTTAAAATGTTTCAGCAAAAATGGAAAATGTTTCATTTTCGGGGAAGTAAAGCAGGAGTGTACTGATCACTGCATTTAGAAATTTCAACCTTCTTCTTATCTGCCCAGCAAACACTTTTTTTAAACTCTTCTTTATGTTCATTCTTTATGTTACACCTTTTTCTATCACACCGAGTAGAATAAATATTTAAAGATATAATATTAAAAATTCTGCATTACTTTTTCACCTCATTTTTACATAAGACTACACCTCAGTTACTGCAGATGGTTTGCAAGACTTTCCATGTTAGGTCCTGCATAAAGCCATTGCAGGAGTTGCTTGTCCTTACAACATAAACAAAGAGAAAAGATAAAAAACAGGAGCATGAGAAATCAAGTTCGGTGTCCAAGGTCACTGAAGATCATAGCAAAGTCAAAAAAAGAAGCTAGGTTTCTTGTGGCCCAACTTAATGCTCTGTCATTGAATCATGAAGTTTTTGTTTATTACAATTTTGTTTTCAATAAATGCTTGCAATATGGTATAAATAATTTTGTTTACAAGAGCAGAATTCTCACCCTGTCACAACATCAACATGAAGACTATTCAGACCCTCTGCACCCTGACATTTCAGTGAAACAATAAGGGAAAATGCATAAATCATTGGAAATAGTGTTCCTAATGCAGTTACAGAGCTGTCAAATCTTTCCTTTTTCCTAGAGAAAGAGCTCATGTCCTCAAACCTTGGCTGTCTTCAGAGCACTTAAGAATGATGTCAGTGTCCCAGCAGAGTATATGACATCTTTTTCCAATGACTTAAAGCCAACTAATCACTGAATCAAACATTCCCAGACACCTCATGGATGATATCTTTTTAGGACTCAGTCTTGCAAAACTGAGTAGACTGGCCCCAGTACAGCAAAACACTTATTCATTTAAGTGGCCTTATTGTCTTCTAAATTTCTTTTTTTTTATTTTGAAGTTTGTTGCAAGCACAGCTGGCAGTAACCTAAAAACATTTTTTTCTTAATGTTTCTTAATGTTTTGTTCACATCTTCAACCTGCTTTGCTTTGGAAACCAAAGTTTCTAGGGGAAAGTCTGAATTTGTAAAGTGGATATCTTTGGAAAGCTCTTCAGGTTCCTCAGGTTTGTTTTCTTTTAAATTTCATTCTGTTTTTTAGACCTATGTTCAGAAGTTCATCTCCTGTTAATAACTGAATTATCCTTGTTAATTACTTGTCATCAGAGAAATTATTACACATAACAATTGTGTACTATTGACCTTCCTTCACACTTCAATTATCAATGTGAATTTTTAGAAAAGCAGTAAGTACTTTTGTGAGTGAGGACTGAAAGAACACTTTCAAGACAGGAGAACAGTGCCTGGACCCTGATTCTCCAGAAAAGATAAAAGAAGAAGAAGAAAAAAAAAACAATACACAACATCCCCCCTCCCCCTAGTCGTTTCAATGGTTTGAAAGCTGGAGTGATCATCAGAGTAACTGAGGCAGGAGCTCTGACACCTACTAAATGGGTTTGAATTTGATTTTGATTTTAGATATTCATGAGAATATCCAGTTATTGATGTAAAGACACCAAACCAAACTGAAAGAAAAAAAGTTGGGTTTTGTAAATACTAATGGCTAGATGTGACTTTTAATGACTGGAAATGCTTTGCAGGTCTGGGTTATGAAGGTCTTTACTATTTTATTTATTTATAGATGTATGCTTGGGAAGACTGGAAACTCATGGAAAACTGTTAATTAAAATCAATAAAGAAAGTAAATAACAAACTGGAAAAGATGGCAAACAAGAAAATTTAGAAACATTGATAAAGTGTCAACACCAATCAACATCAAAATCAAGTCTTCACAAAGTTACAGTGTCCTTATTTTGGTTGATTTAGGTTAAATCCATTTGGGATTAACCTAAAGACATTTTGAGTCAATTGATTTAAATTGACTTAAAGGCAAACATTGAAAGAAGGTTTAATCTGATACCTTTATCTCCATAAAGAGCTGCAGTATCATCTGAGTAAAAAAAGGTTTTCAGAATTGTTTTGCATTCTTTTCAAAAGGATTTTAGAAATATGACTCTAATTCCTACTATCTTTCAATAGTAGCCAAGAACCTCTCTTCTCAGATTCTTTAAACAATGCCTTTATTACCCTTCAATTAGCTTGTTGTTTTGGTTTTATTTTTTATTTTATTTCAAATGTGTGTTTAGAATTCCCTACTAATTTTTCACTGAGTTAATTAAGTTTCACTAACCCTTTGATAACAGATATAGCCCTCACTGAATTTTTTGGTCATTCTTTCCAGAATGAAATTAATTGTCTGCTAGAATACTGAATCATTTTCCCAGGAGATATGCCAATTAACCATTTGTCCCAGACCTATGTCAGCTATGTATAGCCAGTAATATTTTAAAATTGTTTAATAATTTTCTTTGTTTTACACAAATGTTATCAATGCAGATGTATATGGCAAAATGCACCACAGCACACAAGTATAGTCTTGACTTTGTGTATCTTTCTGGAAAAAGAGTGTGTACATCAAGCTGCATGAAATTCAGTTTACTTACCTTGAAGACATAAAGATGAAGGATTCAGCTAAACTTGGTTAGGTTTGATCCTGGGGGCTCCAGGGAAACTGAAGATTTCAAGTTACTTGCTCACACTGCTAAGCCATCACCCTCCAGAAAAGGCTAAATACTCCACTGTTGTATCTGTCTGTTCAGTCAGTTAATTTTAAATTCACTTTTATCCCTGAAGAAAAAGCTTTCTACTAATCATTACAAGTATCCCAGTCTTTTTCAATCCTCCTCAGTTTGAGTAATTGAGAATCTCCCCTTTACATTCTCTGTCAGACACTAAAATGAGAATAAAGAGAAGAGCTTGTAACCCCTTCTGTTCTGCAAGATATTAAATTTATGGCATGAATTATGATTCCATAGTACTATATATTTACAGACAATTATGTACTTAACTGTAACTATTGATTAACAGCTATGATAAACAGTAAGATTTAAACCTGACAGACAAGAAAATAAGATTGTGTACTGATTTCCTTAAAAAATATGTATGATGAACTTAAACAGTCAAGTAGCCTCAAAACTATATGTGTTAATTTGCCAACTGTGACTATTCCAGAAACAATATATTTGTATATATGTTAATTGCAGACTTTCTGACTGGACTAATTTGAGGTCCTGTTGGCTAAAAACCCAAACAGACAAATGTCTTCCTTTTCCCTATATATACGTTGAATCCCACCCAGAAAAAAATAATAAAATGTAACACTAACTGTTGATATTAATAAGGCCTTGTTGGAAGGTATTTCCTTTACTATTTTAAAGAAAAAAATGGGGTTAAAATGAATGGATAAAATGAAATTCCCAAGTAAATGTCTCCAAGATTAAACAAGATAGAAATTATAAAAATTTGCATTATTTATAAGAAAATAAATTAGATAGGTAACCACATAACTAATGTTTATTGATGACTATATAACTGTAACAGTAAAATTACGATAGAGACTGAATTTTGTGGAAAGAATCCACCATATGATAGGACTTATAAAGTAAAAATTCTCAAAGAGGTAAGTGCTACCCGGTCTATTCTAGTTATTCATGAAGGCTTTTGCTGAATATATAATATATATGAGTATTTTGGAATAAATCTAGGGCATAATGCAAGAAGAGACACAAAATCATCAAGAACCCTGTAATGTCTGTAGCATTATGATCTTTGAATACCATAAGCTTATTGTCTTAAATATACTGTAATTCTAAGTGATATTGCTCCTGATTTTAAGCCACAGTTTGCTTATTCTGTCCCTTGAAATAAGTTAATAAAATAGTTCAAAGCAATAAAGACAGAAAAGAGAAAAAAGTCCAATATTATTTTAATTTAAAAAAAAACAACAGTTGGCTAATCAGTGAAAATCCCACAAATATATTTGTGAACCTTTTAACAATTCTATATCTATTCTTCACAGTTGTCCTTGAACATTATGACAATTGTTAAAATCATTACAAAAAGTGACATTTTAATAACCTCTATTATCACACTGTTCATGTATTCACTTATTTTAAATAAGCACAAAAGGATAGACTTGAATATTTAATTCATTAGGCTAAGAAAAGACAGTTCATAAGTCTGTACTATATGCGCACAAAATTAAAATTAAAATAGCAAGAAATAAAATAACAATAGTAGTGTAACAATTAAACTTGTGTTTAAGACTCTTCTTCTACTGGAATTTACTCTTCTACAAGATAATAAAAAAGTTTTGAAACTGCATTTCTATTGCCCTGTTTCCTGTATCCCCTGACCACAAAGCTATGGGATACACTGAGGCTTTGTAAATCTCTCAGGATCTTCTCTAATAGCTACCACGTTTTATGAAATTTAACAGACTTAAGATCTTCAAAGGAAACATAAGCATTTTTTTTTCCTAGCCACCAGGATATAGAATCACACACATACTGTAGCTCTGTCTTAGTATCTAAATAAATATAAACCAGAAGATGACAGCAGGAAGGATTAAAAGAACATCAGCTCAGAAAAACTATAATCTGAAGGTTAGAAAACTGCTGTGAGAAATAGGAAGATGAAGCTCAAATTTCTGTCCAAAACCAAGGAAGGTTTTTTGAGTCCTCCACATTCAGGCAAAAATTTCAACCAAAAGGATTAGAAGTGGACTTACTTCTTTGTCTTAAAACAGAGTGAAAAGGAAAGAAAAAAGGAGAAATATTAATACAATAGTAGAAAATATGTTTAATATCCAGACCTAGTTCAGAAGAGAACAATCTACCATAAATAAATAGTTTTAACTACTTTGATCATAAAACTTCACACGATATAAGCAATACTTAATTTTGGGTAATTCCCTGCCCATATAATAGTTTCCTATTATTTTAAGAGACACAAAAATATTTGCTTCTTTTCAGTAACTGTTGAGTATGGGTTGTTACTGTTAAACTAGTTAAGCTGTACTTCAGTTGAGCAGTTCATCCTGGCTAATATCTGGATTAAAGAAGAGCCAAAACACCAAATTAAAGTGTTTTCTACTAATTTTTTTCTATAGATAGATGGAAACTGATGGCTAATAGGGAATGAGGGTCTCCACATGACTTAATTAAAAAAAAAAACAAAACAAAAACTCTCTATAAGTAAAGGTTCTGTCTTCTGAATTGTCATATTTTGATGCATTTCAGGGAGACCGGGTGAAGAGTAAAGTCGGGACCCTGAATTTTAGGAGAGTGAACTTTCAGTTTAAGGATTTGCGAGTGGGACCCCCTGGAAAACTGCCCTCAGAGGATAAAGGAGCATAAGACAGCTGACAGCTCTTTAAGGACATTTTTCTTAGAGCACAAGAGTTCTTGATTACCATGTGTAAGAAATCAGGCAAGGAAGGCAGGCAACCAGCCTGTCAGAGTAACGACTTCCTGGTCTAACTAAAGTGTAAGAAGGAAATGCACAGGCAGTGGAACCAGGGACAGATATCCTAGTAAGAGTATAGGGACTCTGCCCAGACGCGTAGGCATGGAATCAGGAAAGCTAAGGCACAGTTGGAGCTGAATTTGGCAAAGAACATGAAGAATAACAGGAAGAGCTTCTACAGGTATGTTGCTCAGAAAAGGAAGATTAATGAAAATAGACCCCCCTAATAAATAAGACAAAAGAATTGGTGACAACAAACATGGAGAAGGCTGAGGTACTCAACTGGTTTTCTGCCTTAGTTTTCATTGGTAATCATTCTTCCCACATCTTTCAAGTCCCTAAACTTTGACGAAGTCCCTCCCACTGTAAAAGAAGATTAGGTTTGAGAACACCTGAGGAACCTGAACATGCACAAGCCCATGGGAGCTGACAAGATGCAGTCCAAGGTCCAAAGTGAATTGCCTGATGTAGTTGCTAAGTCAGTCTCCATCATATTTGAAAAATGATGGCAGTCAGGTGAAGTCTCCAGTGACTGGAGAAAAAGCAATATCACACGCCTATATATCACACACCTATATATATATCTTGATTCTTATCCAGAAAAATAAATAAAATGTAACAGGACGACCCTGGGACCTACCAGCCAGTCAGCCTTACCTTTGTGCCTGGGAAGATCATGGAACAGATCCTCCTGGAAAACATGTTGAAACATATGGAGGACAGAGAGGTGGCTGGAGACAGCCAGCATCACTCCACTAAAGGCTAATTGTGCCTGACTAATCTGGTGGCCTTTTATGACTGAGTGCCTGCATCAGCAGACAACAGAAGAGCTACAGATATCATCTAACCAGCCTTCTGTATGGCCTTTGGTATGGTCCCCTGCAACATTCTTGCTGCTAAATTGGAGAGATATGGTTTTGATGGATGGACTACTAGATGGATGAGGAATTGGCTGAAGAGCCACATCCAAAGAGTCATAGTCAATGGCTCAATGTCTAAGCGGGAATCAGTAATGACTGGTGTCCCTCAAGGGTCTGTACTTAGACCAATAGTGCTTAATATCTTCATCAATGGCAAAGACAGTGGGATTGAGTGCACCCTCAGCAAGCTTGTGGATGACACCAAGCCGAGTGGTGCAATTGATACACCACAGGGAAGGGATGCCATCCAGAGGGACCTTGACAGGCTGGAGAAGTGGGCCCATGTGACCCTCATGAACTTCAACAAGGCCAAGTGCATGGTCCTACACCTGGATTAGGGCAAAGCCCAGTATCAGGCTATTGAAGCCAATCTATAGCTGTCTTAAGTCTTAAAAACCTAGTGTTACTTAAAGTGACACAGAAAATAAGAACAATTTGCAGTCCTGGCCTTTAATCTCTAGAAGAACAGAGAGGATTTGTTCTCCTCTCTTCTTGATCTGGTAGTAGTTTTGCTAGTAAATAAACACTGTTTATTTTTTGGAAGCATATGAGATAATTGTTCCATGCTGTTAATTTATACCAGCTGTTCTTTTGCTGGGGCTTTGTGAAGCAGATTTGTTTGAATCATAGCTTGTTCTTATTTTTTTTGTCTTGAAAGATTTCTCACCTATTTCTTGAAATCATGATGCTTGAATTTAAAAAAAAGGAAAAAAATATGAGTTAGGGATAGCTGTTGCGAAATTACTCAGATTAATAGATATAAATTTCCTATTTATAAACTGAATAATCAGCTTGTACTTTATAATCATGCTACACAGGCAGATCAATTACTCCATTATTACTTCTAGAGACAAGGAAGTATATTAAAAAACCACAAAACACCACAGTAAAAATCCCTTCTAAATAACCTCATTTCTATTTGCTAAAATAGCATGAAAATGAAATGAAAACCAAACTAGATGAACTTCAAACAAAAAAGTTAAGGAAAATATTTTTTTATAATCTTTTGAATAAGTTTATGTATCTAATTACCTCAAACCAAACTCACTCAATTCCTACAGAATATAAAAACTATACAGATCAATCCTTCTTCATCTCATATAACACTGTGTGTTAGGGACAGTTCTCATTAAATGTCAGATAACATTCATCTCATCATGCTGTATTTGTCCTACCTTTCCTTTAAGCATATAAAGCTGTAGATACAAGTTGGATCAAGGGGAAAATACACCAAACTATTCTGCCTCAAGGGCTAGGCATAGATATATTGTATTTCATACCAGAATTGTTCAAAAGCACAGCTGAGTGACATGTTTCTGCTGGTTTGGGCTGGGATAGAGTTACTTTTCTTCATAGTAGCTGGTATGGGCCTACGTTTTCGATTTGGGCTGAAAACAGTGTTGACAATGCTGAGATGTTTTCATTATTGCTGAGCAGTGCTTACACAGAGTCAGGGCCTTTTCTGCTTCTCACACTGCCCTGACAGCAAGTAGGCTGAGTGTGCACAAGAAGTTGGGAGGGGACAGAGCTGGGACAGCTGACCCCAACTGACCAGAGGGATATTCCACACCATATGACTTCATACTTAGCAATAAAATCTGGGGGAAGAAGAAGGAAGAGGGGGCGTTTGGTGTGATGTATGCTTGTCTTCCCAAGTAACCGTTACGCGTGATGGAGCCCTGCTTTCCTGGAGATAGAATCATAGAATCATAGAATCATTTAGGTTGGAAAGGACCTACAAGATCATCGAGTCCAACCATGCCCACTAGACCATGGCACAGAGTACCTCATCTATACACTTTTTGAATACCTCCAGGGATGGCGACTCAACCA
>JAOBAS010000052.1:24710669-24732413 GCA_025311575.1 Elanoides forficatus
GTAGCGCTGCATGAGGTGGTTGTGACCGAAGTGCAGGACCCGACACTTGGCCTTTTTGAACTTCATACAATTGGCCTCGGCCCATTGATCCAGCCTGTGCAGATCCCTCTGCAGAGCCTCCCTACCCTCAAGCAGATCCACCCTACCTCCCAACTTGGTGTCATCTGCAAACTTGCTGAGGATGCACTCAATCTCCTCATCCAAATCGTCAATAAAGATATTAAGCAGAACGGGGCCTAATACTGAGCCCTGGGGAACACCACTTGTGACCCGCCACCAACTGGATTTCACACCATTCATCACAAAGCTGATGGCTGATGGCTGAACACATGCCTGCCGATGGGAAATAGTGAATGAATTCCTCATTTGGCTTTGCTTGCATGCATGGCTTTTGCTTTACCTATTAAACTGCCTTAATCTCAACCCATGAGTTTTCTCACTTTTCTGGTTCTCTCTCCCATCCCACCATAGGGGGAGCGACCGAGGGCTGTGTGCTGCTTAGTTGCTGGCTGGGATTAAACCATGACAACGATTTTACTATCCATTCTCTTCAGATCTGAGTATTAGTTACCCTATTTGCAATATTTTCTCCTCATTTGTCTCTGTTACTCCTTCTACATTGGCTGTGTATGCATAAAGTTCCCACCCTGTTAAAGTGAGCGTGAGCCTCATTAAATACTGCTTAGGGTTACACAGATTCAACATGTTTCTAAGGACAGCAGTGTTTTTTCTGTGTTCTTTTGTGTTACAAAGCATTAGATAACTAAATAGAAAGGTGTAGCAAGTGGTATTGGTGTTCAAAGAGCAGCACTCCAACCTCATGTGTAAAACAGAGGGGCAGAGCAAAGAGGGAAGATTAAAAAAAAAACAACTAACCAAAAATACAAAAAATAACACAGGAAGCTTAGAGAGGCTAGTATATTGTGAATATTTTTAAAAACATGAAAAAGGGTGAAAAGAAAGACAAAAAAGGTTATAAAAAAGATTACATGGTAATGGGGCAGAAACACATTATTTGTACATGCTACTTATTCCACAGTTTGAGGTTTCATGTTTTAGCACATTTTCATGGACATTTCTGAAGTGCACCACTTGAAACATATGTTTTCCTGTCTTATTCTATATCTGTTTAATGCTGCCGTTCTAGAGGAACCGAAAGCCCTGAAATGCAGATTATTACCAATGCCACTAATTTAGCAGGTCCAATTTTTATTAGGAAACTAAAAGCTCTACTCACCTGCAGTCAGGGGAAAATACGGATAAAGAGTGGTATTTCTGTTTTCACACAAGTATAAATAGAATTCAGATATCATGCATTAGCATATTTTCCCTGGTTAAAGTATAATGTTCTCTCGGTTTGACTAGAGTGTTATTCTCAGCCTGCTATCTGAACGGCAGCTACGTTAACCATTACTCTGAATGTATGTTCAGAATTGAAAACAAAGTTCATTAGCTAAGTTTGAACTAGATACATAGGCCATTTTTAACATCTTTGAAAACAGTTTACCCAGATATTGTTTCCTTCTCTGTTTATCTGAGACTCTGAAGTGCTGGTCTCTTTTGTTAAGGGTTAATTGAATAGATCATATGGGAAATGACTAAATTAGAGATCCATTAAAATTGTTAATTGTGAAGAAGTTAATTGTTCAAAGTTATGACTTTGTTTTGATATCAAGTTTTCAACATTTTACAGTAGGTGAAATTACTATTACTTGTCTCATGGGACTTGCTATTTATGGTATTCTCCCATGGTTGAAAAGAAACCTGGTGGCAGAAAGAAAACAACTTTGCATTCAGAGTATGAGTTCAGATCCTTTTTTTGATGTGGATCAAGGATAAATTTTACACAGCCTGGGAAAATACTCAGAGAACATAAAATTATCTTAGTGGGATTTTTCCTGTCCTTGGGATATTGGAGGATAGCAGGGTATGACAAAATCCAGAAGATAACAAATCGCTGACAAAACAAAACAAAATGGCTGAACTCCAAGTGAGTAGCCAGAAACAATATCCTCATGGATCATTGTAGCAGGGAAGGAAAAAAAAAAAAAAAGTTTAAGTTTTAAAACAAGGAATGGCAGGAGTATCTCACAGAATTTTCAGATCTGGTATAAATATGCAGCAGGTAAATGACAACACCCATGAAGGAAGAAGCAGAAGAATTTTAAGGGAAAGAACTGAAACTAATCAACACAAATTAGGAAGATATTTCATCCAGTAAATTGACAAGGTGAGATTAGAAACAACTACAATGTTTATATACTAGTTTGAGAAGCCTTGGAAATAAAATGAAGAATTAGAAATTTTGATTCAAGACATGAAACCAGACTTCACAGAAAATACTAATAACAGCAGTTACACTTGGACCAGAGTTACTGAAGGCTCAACTCTTTAGGATGAAGAGAAATAGGGGAAAAAGTAGTTGAATAATACCATACATGAAAGAAGTGTCTCAACATTAAAGAAAAAAAAAAAAAAAGTAACAAGAACAGAATAGAAACTACGTGAAGCACCTTTGTGCTAGTAAAAACTGGCATTTCCAAAACAGGAAATCTGCTCTAGATCTCCAGCATTGTCTACCAATAATGATATCTATGGAAGAAAGAAGCAAAAATAGAAAATATGGGACAATGGAAAACTCTAATTTCCTAGACATAAACTGAAAAAGCACCATCTAATTTATAGATAGTTCTGGAAAAAAATTCTTAACAGCTTTTTCTGCAAAATAACCAACAGATCAACTGCAAGACTTACTATTTTAATCTTAGCAGAGAGTATCCTATTAAAGCACTAGTCACATATACCAAAGTTGAAAACAGTAGTAGTTGTGATCATATTGAACTTCTCATTTTAGTCCAAAATAAATCTATATTTTATTACAGCTATTACTAATGTTGTAGAAAGGAAAACTTAGATTACTTGAGGAAACACATAGTGAGGTTGATAGAAATGGAGACTGATTAATATGATCCCTTTTAGAAGGGGTAGAACTGGGGAAATTAAGCTTCAAAAATTGTTTCTCTTTCTCAAATTAAAGGAGATCTGGTCTTTTAGGTTTCGGTACATCATACATTAATCATACTTTTTTTTCTGTCAGATTCTTTCAATCCTGTTTTCTGTCTTAATCCTTTCAATATGCATACCTATTTCCTCTGACATGTATGATATTATCTGAGCACAAAGGAAGAAGGAAAAATTGTTTCTTTGTATCACTAAGAATGTTTTTCAGGAGTTTGGTGATAAATCTTCCTTTAGTTTTCATCAGTTACAATCACCAGAAAGAACTATAACATTACAGTACCTTAGATTTGATAAAATTGCTATAGATTAAAAATAAAAATAAACAAGATGTGTGGATTGAAAAAGGGTGACAAAAGCAGATTTCTTACTTTCTAGCATCCTCCAAATATAATTTTAGTAAATACCATACAGATTTAGAATACTGTGACACTAAGGAAAACATCACTAGTATTTTTCTTTTAATTTTTTTATCTTTAAAGAATCTCCTTGTAGCTTGTAGTTCCGGATAGTTTGTGGTCTCTTATATTACATAGGATAAAAACTATTAGTTATTTGCTTGTGATTCCACAAAATTTGGTTTCGTAACCCAGATGGCCTCTGTTAATCCCATATTGTACATTCAAAAAGATACAATTTGTTGAAAAAACACATATGCCACAGTCCTTAATATAGTGCAGTCTTTATGAAACAAAAGTTGCACTTTATGTTTCACAGTAATTTATTAGTTACATTAAAAATTCCTGAGTTTAAGTCACCAGTAGATATAACAGAATTTAATCTAAGAAAGAAGAGCTGGTGTTTTAATTCAGGTGTTACTCTATGTTATTTTGAAATGTTATTTTGTAATGATTTGTCAGAATGTCCAGGAAAGCTTCCTGTCACAGATTAAGCAGGAAGACCAAATACTGCAAAGTAATTGTTCACCCAATATCATCAAAATGTAGCTAACATTGAAAGGTGAATCTTAAGAAAATGCAGAGCAATTTTATTTTAGAACTTAAAAAGAGTGCCAGGCATGCATAAACCATGATTCTTATGAAGTATTTAAATATTAAATCCTTCATTTGACAGTGTCTGACCTTTAAGCTTATCTGCTCCCAAAATACATCTTACCTATCAACCAAAACTTTAATCATTTTCTCATTTCAGATATTGAAAGAAAGATTCCATTTAAATCAACCAAAGGTCATCTTTCTTTGAAATATAGATTACTCACCTGCACTTTCTAAAGAAGTGAAGACTGGAGAACAAACGTGGGAGAAGCAGCTCTCTCTCCACACTGACAAAGTACTGAGTCAGCAGTGGAAAGGATTAAACATAGTTATGCATAACTTCCAGAGACTGTAAGGTCCAGCCCAGAAATGAAATGTAATTCAGTTTCAAAATGTATGAACTTCATATAGTGAAAAAGATATTAAATGAAATGTTATATTATGCAGTCTTTTTTAACTACTTCTTAAACTGCAGTTAGGTTAAAATGGCACCAGAAGCACCAAGAGATAAGAACAAGTGGGTAATTCATCTGAGACCACTTGAGATTAAGATGAAGTTTTCCAACCTCTGATTACTTACATGCTAAATAAATGATCAGCTTCTCTTAAGTCTTATGTACACATCTGTTTTACTAAAATATTGTATTACATATTAATGCTTGGCCCCAAATATCAGCAAAATTCCAACATTTAAGATATATTTACAATGTGATTTCTGTGGGTCCCTGAATGAACATTTCATACAGAAAAACTACTTCTGCTATCGAGTCTTCTAAAATAAAATGTAGCAGAAGAGCTACCTCTAGGTTTTACCCACATCTGAGACTTAGTTTATCTGAACTCATATATGTGAACATGAGGTTATTTTGTATAACACACAAAACTCTAATATTAACCTATTTAGGATTATAATATATTTGAAATAGAAATTTTCTTTTGCTTTAATTTTGCATTGTAAAAGCTATGGAACACAGTACAAGAAAGTGCTGCATGGGTAACTCACTTCTCCAGCTTGAAAGAAGGCTCTCCAGACTGCCAATGTTCCCTACAATGAACATTCTACAGTGATGGGTAGCAAAGAGTTATTCCCCACGTGCACTTGATCAACACAATATGATTGGAATGCCAATTTGAGAGTATATTGGACTTTTTAAAGTTCGGTACTGATGCACAAGACTGTGTTAGTCCAAAATTAGGAACACTAAATAAAATTGATTTAAGCAATACTTACAGAAATGTATTTTTTTCCCCTCACGGTACTGCCCTTCTCACTCAACACTGTGATAAAGACTTGGAATATCACCTCTTTCTACCTGATTCTTACTTGTCATTTGTTTCCACCTTTCTAGAATGTACAATATGGTGTCACAGAAGCTTTTGCTTCTAACAATACAAGGAAATTATAAGATATAACAATGCAAGATCTGAGAAGTTTGAAAAATTTACTACTTAATTTGGAAATAACTGTATAATCTTACTTGAATATTTGCAAATATATACCCAACAAGGAGTTTGTAATTTCAAATGCTTCATAAACTAGTATCTCAACGATGAGAAACACGAATTAGACAGGATTTTTTAAAGATGTTTTATCTGTAGAACAAATTCCATTCTCCAGTATTTTTCTTAAGTATGAATGCTAGAAAGTGTTGGTGGAAGTACCTCTAATAAGAAATAGCATTTTTTAGTTTTAAAGTATAATAATTTTTTCTTAGAAAAATATGTTTTCTGACAGAGTTTACAACTCTGATAACATTCAGGTTTTTTAGATAGTATAGATTAGATTCTTATAATGCTGGGGCACATAAACCCCAATATGTCTTCATATGTGTAGGTTTTTGTATTTCAGATAAAACATTATACCTCTCCTAAATTCCAGGAGAAGACGTGTGTTGTTACTCTGCATGTTGAACAAAGAGTTCTAGCTTTAAAGACTGTTGGTGGTAGCATGGTTACAACCTCTATAAAAGATCATATACAAAGTAGAAATAACAATAACAAAAAAACGTAAACAAAAATGGTTGAAAGACAGAAATCTTAAATGCCTTTTTGGTGTTTTAATGATGTTTTTTACTGTTCAAGGTGGTAAAACCTCTGATGCTGTTGTCTTCATCTCTATCATTGTTACAGAAAGTATTAATTACATTTGAGGTTTCAAGTCACCATAGGTAATTCATTAAAATTCATTAAATAAAATATGCCTGTGTACCATTAATCTCTCCAAGTACCACAGGTGAAAAAAAAAATATCAGTGCTGAAATCTCTTTAAAATGAATAAAGCCATCAGCAATAGACTATTAGTGGACATTTTTAGACTAGAACAGACATTTTTAACAGCTATTTTTGCTTAGGTATTAAAGTTCCCCAAACCATGAGCAATAGAAGACAACATTACCTTGGTCTAACTTTCATAGACTAAATCAGTACCCATAAAAACTTCCTCAGGTTTCAAGGCATAGTATAACTGAAAAAACCTCATCAAAATCTGTATTTACAGAGAAAATCTTATCTTTTCTATTGTGATTAATAGTTCGTTTCTGCTACCATTGCCCTCCAGTAAGGATGACTTGAAATTTATGCTACATATGAATTAGAGTTAATCTTTTTCTATCTAAGCACATTGGCATTATATTTGTATTGCTATCTAATGTTTATCAGATCAAACATCAGTTTAGACTCCATAGCCATAAAATAATCTCACCACACTTCAGCACTGGAGATGATCTAAGCACTGAATATATATATCCTTAATAAATCTGAGCACTTTAAGGTTTCCCAGCCTCAGTCCAAATTATTTGATCACCATGCTAATACTGGAATTTGATCAAGTACACCTCTGCTCTCAAGGATCAGATGCCATGCATATGCACACAGAGTTTTGGAAATAAGGACTGAGTATTATATTCCATTATTTGAGTACCAATAGTCTGTCATTTAATTATGGACCTGTCATGAAGACAATGACTTACAGTTTGTATATGTAACCTTAATTTTGTCATTTTATGTCTTCTGAATGTCAAGCTATACAAGCTTATTGCTTTTTTAGCATATTGTTTTAATAGCATATGTAAATAAGGAAAAATGTAGATGTTGGATGCATGCATTATTTTCAGCTTGCAAATGGTTCAATTTTTCATCATCCAAAATGTATAAGAAATATGCAAATATTTAGTAAATAGAGCCATTAAATTAAAGGAAAACAAATCTTTATCACACCATGGAGCTCATGAAGTTCGCAGTAGGTAGAATTCCTCTGTTAATACTGATACATTTTGGAATACTAATACATCAGGTACAGGGGCATTTTAGTCAATCACAGCAGGTGAACAAAAAAGTATTTTGAAATTATATTGGTGAAGTTTCTTTCTTATGGCTTCACCAGTTTATTATCCTTTTCTTTAACTTTAAAGAATAGAATTATTTCAAAATAAGAAATGCTTTTTGCCTTTCTCAGGAAAACATGAAATTTTCCCTACTTTTGAAGAGTTTCCTGCAGTTAGAACTCATGAAGTATTCAGGTTTTTAAAAAGTATATGAGCTGCTCTAAGAAGTGTAACTTTATAATTATCCAGGTAAAGGTATAGTCTGGTCTAGATCTATATGACACTCATATAAAATGCTCAAGTATAAGCACAACTGCATAAAAATGAAAGTAGTCCACACAGGGAAAATATAAACCACGTGTCACTGATGTAAGTGAAAGTGTGATACAACCTCTCCTTCAATAGCTACATAGCTGTTACGGTTAGCTAAAGGGTTGAAAATAAGCAGTGTGTATACACTGACTGTGGTGGGTTGACTCCAAGCAACAGCCAAACACTCACCCAGCTTCTCACTCACTCCCCTGTCCTGCAGGCCCAGGAGAGAATATAAGGAAGGCAAGAAGACTCATGGTTAAGGATAAAGTCAGTTTAATAACAAAAGCAAAAGTTGTATGCACAAGCAAAGCAAAAAGAGGAATTCCTTCACTACTTCCCATGAGCAGGCAGATGTGCCACTTCCTGGAAAGCAGAGCCACAGCATGCATAACAGTTGCTTAGGAAGACAAATGCCATAACCATGAATGTCCCCCCTTTCTCTTTCTTTCCCTGAGCTTTTATGGCTGAGCACAATGTCATGTAGTATGGAATAGCCTTTTGGTCATTTTGGGTCACACGTCCTTGCTACTTTTCCTCCCAGCCTCTTGCGTGCCTCCAGCCTACTTGTTGAAAAGAGTGGTGGTGGTGGTGGAAAGCCGACAGTTTGCAAGCACTCTTCAGCAATGGCCAAAGCACTCATGTATTATCAACACTATTTTAGCCACCAATCTGAAGCACAACACTGTAAGGGCTGCTATGAAGAAAGTCAACTCCATCCCAGACAGACCCAGTACACTAGTGAGTGATGTAGGAATAGGCAAGAATATTTTTCCCTGTATGCTTCAAGTTAATGTTCTGTTTCAAGGGAGTTTGACTGAGAAGGATGGACCTTCAGAACCATCTCTGTCTTTGTTTAGTCTCAGCCTAAGCCCCATCTAATAAACAAATTACTTATACAGGGCTCTAGCTACTTCAATCTGTCAGTCAGCATTGGTTATCAAATGAGTAATAGTGAGTACACCATGCTCCAGTCATGGCCTGCCACCCCAAATGTAAAGAATGATGAAGCAGTTGGCTTCATAAGCTCTTTACCAGACAGAGGTACAGAATGTCAGCAAAATGTTTTATATAGGCATCTCAAATAGTCTGATGAAAAGTAAACAATCTATTCCCATGACAAATTAGGAACTGTTAGTTATATGCTTATGAGTCAGGAAATTGGAGTTCTGATTATACTGATGCTAACTGTCTAGGACTAATTTTCTGTATCATTGGTCAAAGCATTCAGTTCTCTCAGAATCTAAATTCCTGGATGTCATGGTTTAACCCCAGCTGGCAACGAATATCCCTATGGTCAGTTGGGGTGAGCTGTCCCAGCTGTATCCCTTCCCAACTTCTTGTGCACCCACAACCTACTTGCTGGCGGGGTGGTGTGAGAAGCAGAAAAGGCCTTGGCTCTGTGTAAGCACTGCTCAGCAATAATGAAAACATCTCTGTGTTTTCAACATGGTTTTCAGCACAAATCCAAAACATAGCCCCATACTAGCTGTTATGAAGAGAACTAACTCTATCCCAGTCCCAAACCAGCATATTCTCCACCCCTTATTCCATACCATTTACATTATGCTCAGACCCCACACTGTCCAGTACAATCTTGTTAACCACCATCCCCCTTCTCATCCTTTGATATAATACACAGGTATCATTCTCTTAGTCTATGGACCACCTGTATAAAATGTCCATAAAATGACCACAAATGTCCACAAAATGTTCACTGAGTTCATTTAGTCCATGACTTTGGACTCCATCTCTTACGTTGGTCACTCAGGACAGGAGAGGTGGTGTGTTGCATGGAGTTATTGGTTGGGCACCTAAGCCAGCTCAGGTTGGGTCACTGCTGCTCTTGTACTGCTTCTTGTAAGTCTTGTCTTCTACTGGTTCGGATGGTTCCTGCTATAATAACTCCTGTAACACGCAACTCAAATTCCTGGTTACAACAATTTAAAGGTATTTCCATTACAATCTCCACCCCTGGTTCCTTTGGACCAGACCATAGGGTTTAACATGGCAATGAACTCATACCCTTGCCCCTGCTCCGGCTTGGGCTTACCCACAGACTGCAGTCCCTTAGGGTTATACCTGCTCCAAGTGGAGCCTTATCTATGAGCTACAGTCTCGTCAGGGGTATATTTGCTGCAGCATAGACTTATCCACAGCCACAGGCGCTTTGAGGTGCACCTGTTCCAGCGTGGTCTTATCTATGGGCCACAATGCCTTCAGAGATATACCTGCTCCAGCATGGCCTTACCCACAGCCACAGTTCCTTCAGAAATAAACCTGCTCCAACATGGCATTACCCATGGCTGCAGTGCCTCCAGGGGTGTACCTGCTCTGTTGTCAGCTTATCGATGACTATATGCTTTAAGGTGATCCAGCATGACCTCATGTACAACCACTGATGCTTCAAGGTGTACCTGCTGCAGCATGGACTCATCCACAGCCAGATGCTTCGGGGTGTACCTCCTCAAGGGTGGACTTATTCTTGGGCCGCAATCCCTTCAGAAGTATACCTGCTGTGGCACAGATAAAACCACAGCCACAGATGCTTTGAGATGTACCTGCTTCGGTGTAGACTCATTCACAGCCACTGATGCTTCGGTATGTCCTGCTCCCATGTGAACTCATCCACAGGTCACAATCCCTTCAGCTTGAGTTCACACTGGAGTTCCAGCCTGCCCAGTACAGCAGCACAGAAACAGCACTGGCCATCTGCCAGCCCAGGCGCATTGCCACTGCTGTTAGCAAAATGTTCCCAGGCACAGCAGAGTAAGATAATAATCAGTACAGCAGTATGGCAAGAAGTGAATGCAAAAAACAGCCACTAACGAGCATTAGACTCTAATATATAGTAAGGAAAGCAAGTCCCATGGCAAGCGTAGGAACCTGTCAATTAATAGCTAAACAGCAATAACAGCTATAAATTTGATCTAGAAAATTCCAATCAAATCTGTCATTATCTTGAACCCTTCAAGCCCCACGTTGGGTGCCAAAAAGGACTGTTGTGATTTAACCCCAGCTGACAACTAAGGACCACACAGCCGCTCACTCACTCCCCCTCCCTTGGGATGGGAGAGAGAATCAGAAAAGTAAAAGTGGGAAAACTCATGAGTTGAGATAAAGACAGTTTAATAAGTAAAGCAAAAGCCATGCACGCAAGCAAAGCCAAACAAGGAATTCATTCACTACTTCCCATGGGCGGGCAGGTGTTCAGCCATCTCCAGGAAAGCAGGGCTCCAGCACGCCTAACAGTTACTTGCGAAGACAAAATGCCATCACTCTGAACGTCCCCCCCTTCCTTCTTCTTCCCCCAGCTTTATATGCTGAGCATGACGTCATATGGTGTGGAATATCCCTTTGGTCAGTTGAGGTCATCTGTCCCAGCTGTGTCCTCTCCCAGCCTCTTGTGCCCCCCAGCCTCCTCGCTGGTGGGGTAGTGTGAGGAGCAGAAAAGGCCTTGGCTCTGAGTAAGCACTGCTCAGCCATGACGAAAACATCTCTGCATTGTTAACACTGTTTTCAGCACAAATCCCTGAACCAGCTACTATGAAGAAAACTAACTCTACCCCAGCTGAAGCCAGGACACTGGAATACCTCATGAAATGTTTAACTTCCTAGTAAGGAAATTATGACTTATGGAAGTCAAAATTATAATTATCCAAAGTAGCCATTTTTTATATTATACCAACATTTTTGGTATATTATATAATATTAAAATTTAGCTACCTTGGATAATAATTTTTATATACATATATATTAGTTATATAATATATTATATATTATAAATACGACATATAATATAATAAGGTATAATTTACTTATTAATAAACAAATTACAATTTATTTTACTATCATGTATTTTATATATATATAAATCAAATATGTATATGATCTGTGCTTGATAAGATTATCAGTGAATTCAGTCAGTGTCTTAGTTTCTAAGAACTGTTAAACTCAACTTAAGGTATCTTGCAAAGAAAATAAATAAGCATCTTTGAATAGTTCTGAAATATGTACCCACATTTCTCTTTTTCCATTTGCACACATGAGCATCTTTAAGGTTTTTTTTATCACAACTTTATATTTATAATTCCTTTTATATTTGATTTGATTGTATTTTGGTTTTTTCTTTCATATTGTTTTTTATACTAGTATTTAAATGTAAAATGAATATATTAATGTTATTAAAGATAATATAAAAATTACAATAGACAATGTGTTTCCATATTTTTACATTATTTCTCATAAATAACGGTATGTCATTGTAGATGTAAATAGGATACATCTGTAAAAGACTTACAAACCACTTAGAATATATATTTTTATGAGAAAAAAAAGAAAAACTAATAAACAAAGGAATGCATTTGATTCTTTACAAAATTATTGTGAATTCTATAACAGGAATAGAGAGGAAAATATAAGAGAGATGAAGTTTTGCTCAGTGATTACATTTATTCAACATGCCCTCTTCCATACTTCCCCCCCGCTACCCCCTACAAAGTCCAATGTGAAAACCCACCTCAATTCATGGAGTTTCAGATAATGTAATTTATTGCCACTTAGCAAACTTTTAATTTATGTTTTGGTTATTGAAGGGAAAAAGAAGTCATTTCAACAAATACTTAAGGAGACCCCTTTCTTCTCCTTCTGCCAGGTCCAGCTCAGTGCAACACATGTCCTCCCCTTTCCTAGTCTGAACTCCCCTCGTTTTCATCACGTCTTATGCCCAGTCCCTCCCAGCTCCTTAGGGGAACAGTGAGAGGTGCAGAAGGTTGATATTGTACTCCAGTGGTTTCTTTCTGCTGCACCCTGCTTCTTAGGTGTTTTCAACTGCTACTTGCTTCTTACTCCTCTTCTGCTCTGGCATGGGTCGCCCATGGGCTGCCGCCTCTCATGAGGAGTAAAAGGAGATGAGGCCTTCTTCAAACAACTGAAAAAAGCCTCGTGTTCACAGGCTTTTTTCCTCATGAGGGACTTTAACAACCCTGATATCTGCTGGAAGGACAACATAGCAGGGTACTAACTATCTAGGAAATTTATGGAGTACTCTGACAACAACTTCCTGACAGAGGTGATTGAGGAGCCAACAAGGAAAGGTGCTTTGTTGGACTGGACACTAATAAGGAAGAACTGGACATGGATGTGAGAGTCGGAGGCACCTTTGGATGCAGTGACCATGGAATTCAAGATCTTGAAAGCAGGTAGCAGGGCAAAAAGCAGGACAACAATGCTGGATTTCAGGAGAGCAGACTTTAACCATTTCAGAGATCTGTTTGGAAGATTCCCACAGAAGTAATTTAAAACAGAGTTTCAGTTAACAAAAAAGGTAAAAATGTCTATTCTTTTGCCATTTAAAGCCTAAGTCATTAAGAATATTCACTAAAATACACATGCAATGAGTTTAGACAAAAAAGTATTTGCAATTGTGTAGTAAAGTGTAACCTTTTCAAGGCTACAATTTATAAATAAGACTATCTTCTTCGGGAATTGTGTCTCATTCTGAAGGAATGTTTGTAAATTCAAATACAGAGGATCTTACTGTCCTGCGTTTCTCCTTCATATTTTCTGATATACAGAGCTTTTGAACTGGTAGTATATTTTTACAGCAAGTGCCTTGAGCCATGAGAAAAATGGGATATATAAAGTGACTTCTTATTACATTACCTTTACAAGCAGCTTGTAACTGAGCTTTTGAAGGAATGAATTACACCAATCCCAATATAAAGAACAGGAAAAAAGAATAATAGTACCACATATCAATAGGCTAGCACCATTTTCAAATCCTACAGTATGTGATGAATGCAAAAAGTGATAAAAATTATTTTCTCCAGGCAGCAGGTATATCACTTGTATTCTTCCTTCTTGTTTGTATAAAATAGTCTATATTTTGCTGTAATATTTATGATTATAATGTAATTTCATAGTAGTTGGTTAGGACACACATAATTTTCCTTATTATCAAGCAATAGTGTGAAACTAGCCTTGTAAAAATTCAAACCCATAAATGGGCATCAGTGTCAGAGCTCTGTTGAATTGAATGTGGAACTATGGCAATTTACACAAAGCAAAGAATTCTCCTAAGCTGCAAAGGTCCCTAATTCAGCAAAATCATTAAAAACAGCCAGGTGTGAAGTGAATGAAATGTTCTATTAAATGTAAGAATTTACAATATATTACTGAATGTGTGTCTGAGAAAAGTACAAGCATTTACAAAATACTGTAAGAAAGAGCAGAGAATTGTGACAGAACTATTACTGAATAAGATAGAAATCTTCACAAAATAGATGTATTCTTGTCCTGGTTTCAACTGGGATAGAGTTAATTGTCTTCCTAGTAGCTGGTACGGTGCTTGCTGGCTGGGGTTAAACCGTGACAATTCTCCAACAGATATTCCCATCACAGTTGTTTACTTTTTCCCTACAGATAACTGTAATCTAAAAATCTGGTATTCATAAACAGATCTTGAAGAATACTTCAAGATATAGAAAAAATTTACACAAAATGACAAATAGAAAAATTAATATCACAAATGGGATAGTTAATATATACTGAGCTTATTGATTTGCTTGGGAGAAGTACCTGGTTGTAAAAAAAATAATTAAAAAAATCTGTTATATAATATATCATATCTTACATTTTTAACAGTATTAAAATGATACATTAAAATGATACATTATAATGTACAGTCATCTGGTTCTCAATACATTTTAAAAAATTCAAGAAACAGCATGCAGTAATAATTCTATATGCAATCTTCCCAACACATTTCTAGTAATTTTATTAAGTACCAACTAAATTTTTCTTATTGTGAACCTTTCCATCAGCTAAATAAGGTTGCATTTAAATTATAAAATGAATTTTATGTGTCAAAAATATACACTGAAGACTAATTCAAAATCAGAATAGACTTTTCTTTTGTGGCCAATTCCTTCATACATTTGGGCTAATATACTAAGAGTTTGTCCTTTGTCTTAGATCATATTTAAGCTTTTGTCTACTACACAACCAAATGGAACCCATTTTAATGACGGAGCAAAATTATTAGTTCTAACTCCCCAGTTGTCAACATTCTGGAAAGTGAACTCTCAATTTCTCATTTAGAAAATTCCATATCCTCATTTAGAATTGTGTTTTATTTAAAAACATTTTTGCTGTCTGCAATACTATCTTTAAAACTTCTTATGGCACCTGTAATCTCTTTTATAGGTGGTATTTAGCTCCCTATCACAACAGATTCTTAATAAGATCCTTAAAAAGATTAGGAATTAAGCAATTAGTTCTAACTTCATGTTTTAATTTCTCAGTTAGTACTGAAATATTATCCTTGTTGAACTTTTCAATGCTTTCCATATTTTTCCTTATTGGATCTTTGATGAAGGGCATAAAGTAATGACTGTATTTCTCATACTCTGCCAAACAGTGTGTTTACGCTAGCAGACAACTGAATATTAAAATCTATCATCATGGACATGAAAGTTTCATGTTAATAACCCCACCTTAGATATTCCAGACTTGAATATTTCCATAGCAGAAAATAATTTTAAAAAATCATCTAATAATTTTTTTGTACACGTAAAAATACATGCTAAGATGGACCTTCTCAGGGAATCCCATAGAGGTGGTAGAAGAGCATTTTCCACCAGAACCTCTTTTTCTTGCTCTGTCTCTTACAGACTCATGCAGCTACATGTATAGTTTAGCTCATTTCCTTCTATTTAGCACACACATCAACTGATTCCCCCTCCCTTCTTCCACACTGAGAAATAGTATAAATAGTATAGTATACAGTATGTAGTATATATATCATATATAATGTATAGTATAAAATACACACTATATATAGCAGTATATACTACCTTCTTGAGAGTAATGTGCTGACTGGTTGTTTCCATATGAAATACGAGGTGAATTACTTTCCTTGCGTGTTCTAAAGATGGCAGCGTGGCTCCCACGTTGAGAAGTAACACACACAGATGATATACACAGTGTGTCAATATGAGAAAGAGTCATCTTGAAGCCAAACAGAGACTGTATTTGGTATTCTGACTCACACAGTGGCTTTAACACTGAGAGAGATTAAAACGTGCTGAAATCTTTAGCTATGGAATGGATAGATTCCCAAGAGTGTATCATTACAGTAAGCATCTTGATTCTTTGTTATTAGTTTGATCTTGTAAGTGAGAAAATTTAGTCAATGTATGATATTCTAAAATTACAATCTACAATATTTATTATTTGTTCTGAGTTTAGGTGACTATATATAGATGTGACTATACATGTTCTTTGTCTACCTTTGCAGATGAATATTGCACTGTAGTCTTAAAATAACATGAAGTATGAATTGATTGGAATGTAGTGTCTCTATCTTCTGCTTCCATCTGGGTTATTTATCTTTTCTTTTTTTCTTAAATTACTTTATGTTAACAAGTATTGAATAGAAACCTGAAAATAATAATAGCAGTGCAGTTATGAATGTAAAAGGGAATCATCCTTTGCTTTTTAATACATTATTTCCAAAAGCAGTCGATCTGATATTGCGTTTGTCACAGCCGTTGCAGAAGTCTGCTTTTTTTCCTGTCTTAGCAACTGATGACTGCACAGTCAATGAAAGTTTCAGAATACAGACTGAGGAATGGTCCTGCTACAAGTGAAATAAATTTACTCTACTAGCAAATACAGAGGTCTTTATCAATGAGCATGTGCACATTGAAAAATGTTTACACTTCCAAACTGAATTTGCCGTCTAACATCTGAAAAAATCCCGAAACTAATTACAAGTTGAGTTACATAATCCTAGTTTTCTTAGTTTAGAATTACGATAAATAACAAATGAACATAACTGGCAGCTTTGGGGGTGGGGGTGGTGGTGTTTTCTTTTGTATTTGTTAATATTCCATCTAAACTCCTTTTGCTTTGAGTAACACATAACCTTGTTGCTGTAGCTTTTCTGTTGCTTGTATCTTTTCTCACCCTGTTTCCAAAATAAAAGGTTTCTCAGTTTCTTTATTCAAAGTACTGGGAATACAAATCTCTCTGTTTCATAAATCACATACTTTAATATTTATTACAAAACCAGTTAAGGGACTCAGAAAAACATAATTGGAAGCAAATTAACTTCTGCAGCCAAGTTTCTAGAGGACTACAAATTGAAGGTCAGACCAGTCAAAACATTTGAGGGCAGGGCTGCCATCCAGAGGTTCCTCAGCAAGCTAGAGGAATGAGTCACCAGTATTGCAAGCAGATTACAAACTGGGCATGAGCCAGCAGTATTCCGTGGCAGTAAAGAAGGCCAAGAGAAACCTGGGCTGCAGTAATAGGAACATGGGCAGTAGATCAAGGGGAGTGTTCATTCCTCTCTCCTCAGCACTTGTGAGACCATGTTTAGACTCCTGCATCCAGCTATGGGGGCCCCCATACGGAAAAGATGCAGATGAACATAGGTGAATTCAGTAGAAGGCCATCAAGCTGGTCAGGGACCGGAGCACTTGCCGTGTGAGGAAAGGCACATGGAGCCGGGCTTGTTCAGCCTGGAGAAAAAATAGTTTTGGGTGGATCTAACAGCAGCCCTCCACCTGGGGAGGACCTTATCAAGACCTTATCAAGAAGACAGAGAGAGGCTCTCTACATTGGTGCATGGTGAAAAGATGAGAAATAACAATAATAAAATGAAACAAGAGAAATTGAGACTGGGTTCAAAGAGAAACTTTTTCCCTATGAGGACAGTCAGCCACTAGAACAGGCTTCCAAAACATTTGTGCACTCTCCTTCTTTGAAGGTTTTTGAGACCCAGCCACATCAAACCCTAAGCAGCCTGATCTGACCTCACAGATGACTGTTTTGGAAAACCTGAGGTCCCTTCCAACTTGAATTTTTCTATGAGCCTATGTTTTTTCCAGTAGTTTACCTCAGAATGCATTGAATGAACAGACCCTCCTAGTACTATTTTAGGAGGAAAAGAAAGTAGGAATGAGAATGATTGTGTCTTCTTTTCAGTGAGATGAATTGTAATATCATTGCAGAATAAACTGCAGCAATTCATCGTGTTCCTGAGGTCCTAGCTTGCATGAGTGACCTTTCTTCTTGCAGACTGGTGGAATTAAAGTAGACATGAATCTGAACCAGAGCCTGGATAAAATTCTAGCACACAGAAAGGTAATGGTAAACTCCCCATTGGCTTCAATGGAGTAATTTTTTACTTTCCACATCTAAATTATTATAATTCAGGTAGAGTCCAACTGAGAAATCTAGATGTGAAAACAATTCTAACATATATTTTCCCACAGTTTATATATGCATAATGCTAGGGTACTTTACAAATGACCTTATAAAAGGTGAAGAACATTGTATTCTTAATGGAAGAAGAACTTTAGAAAAGCAATTATTTAAATACAGGTTTGTTGGCTGTGTAAACAGGTCACTTCCTTCACTCCTGTCTTTCTGTAAAATTACAGAACTGTTCTCTCCTTTATTTTTATAAAAATACCACAACACACTGTAAGAGAATGAAAGAGTTAATGTCTCAAACATAGTGGTAGGGCAAGTTCTGCGTAACTATGAACTCTGCATAACAACGAATCCTGCACAGCAAGAAACCTCAGGTGAAAAGAAGCTGATCAGCACAGGACATGAGCAAAAGGATGGGGAAGGCATGCTAGAGGGTGCACAGCTGCCTGTTCTGATGTGCTGTTCTGATAGGCTGAGCAGGGCAGGTCACTGTGTATGGCCAAAGATCAAACAATGGTCATGTCTGCAGAGAAGGAGAAGTTACTCCCCAAATGACCCCCAAGCCCACCAACCCATTTCCCAAAGGGTCTGAAAGCACAAACCACGCATGACACCCAATTAGCCTAATGAGTTTGAGTGCCTGCCAGAAGGAGGGGCAAAGAGATGATAAAAAGACACAAACTAAAGCCCCACATGTGTGCACCCTCCGGAACTGGACCTTTAGACTGACTGGACCAATGCTGGACTGAGGACTGGTGAAATCTTTCTCTTTTCTTTTCCTCCTTCTCTCTCTTTCTTCCTCTTTCTTTCTCTCTCTCTTCTTTTTCATAAACCCTAAAAATCACCCCTTTAGACATAAACCATTGACCAAGTCTGGGACTAGGAAAGTCTGTGTAAGATTTTAGGCATTATATTTGTCAAAGGAAACTTAAAATTGTGGGTTTGTAAATCCTAACATCTCCCAATATTTCCAGTGTATTTAAAAAAAAAAAAAAAGTACTTTTATGACTTTGAAGCTTATGTAATTATTTTGGGATATAAATCATATTTTGGATGCTTGTCATGGCAAAGCTCTTTCTATCACAGTCAATCCTTATTTTCACCTTCTAAACATGGTTTGTAACACAGTCATATGGAACACACAGCAAGCATAATTTACTTCCTTCTCAAAGCTTTACTGTGATTATTCAATCATTGAACAAAATATATAATGTCTCTAATTTTCATTTACATTGTTATGTAAATGGGAAAGTTTCCATATTATCATTCTTCTTATTATTAATAGTTCTCTTACTCCTAATTACTCAGTCCATTCATAACAGACTTAGCATGAAGTAAAATAGGTTTTGACAAAATACTTATTTTCAGAAGCTTATCAGTGAGAACATAGATTGACTCAACTGTTCAGCAACAGTTCCAGATTTCCATTCATGCCTTCAAACTCCAAGCTATCTTTAAAAGAGATAGGATGATTTAAATTGCAGTTGTTTTTTTGACAACTGCGGCACTGAGTACCTAATAAAATATTTAAAAACCTATGCCTCTGAATAAATCTAAATGCAGATAATATTTTTTCTCTTGTTTCTGTTTTGTTTTGATTGAGAATGATGATAGCAAGCACTTTCCAAAAAATACCTAAATGCTGTAAGTAAATTAATTAGAAATAATAAACAAATAACTAACCCCCAGGTCACCAGTATCTTGAAAGCTGAAACCAGTTAACAAGATTAAAAGGCATTAGATTGCCAAGAACATTATCAACATTGCTTTTTAAAAATAAGAGTATAGTGCCACGGGATAGGGTGAGTATTTCAGATGACTCTGGACATCAAGGAAAGTTCTTCCTCAAAGTTAAAAGGCCATATTTTACCAAACATACAAGACTATATAAATACTTTTAACAGAAGATGACTCAGGGAATAAGTTAGTTCCATAAGTTACAACATGTAATTTTATAAAATATAGAATGTGATATAATACTGTTCAAGACAAAACCACTGAGGTTTTCTCTGGACTTTTTCACCTCTTCCCCATTCACACAGCTGTCTCAACTACCTTGCTGTCCTTATTCATTCACTCATTCACAGAAGAAATCAAGGAAGGATTTACAAGAAAGATAGAAAGAGCAAGATTATGTGATAATTAACTTAAATGCTGAATCAAAGTCAAAGCCCCCTGAGATCAGTTGGGTATGATGGGGGAGAGAGACTGAGAGGGTTGAGGTTGTTCAGCTTGGAGAAGAGAAGGTTCTGGGGAGACCTTATTGCGGCCTTTCAATACTTAAAGGGGACTTATAAGAAAAATGGGGACAAACTTTTTAGTAGGGCCTGTAGCAATAGGACAAGGGTTAATGGTTTTAAACTTAAAGAAAGTAGATTTAGACTAGAAACAAGGAAGAAATTTTTTACAGTGAGTGTGGTGAAACACTGGAACAGATTGCCCAGAGAGGTGGTAGATGCCCCATCCCTGGAAACATTTGAGGTCAGGTTGGATGGGGCTTTGAGCAACCTGATCTAGTTGAAGATGTCCCCGCTAATTGCACGGAGGTTGGGCTAGATGACCTTTAAAAGTCCCTTCCAACCTAAACTATTCTATGATTTATAGTTCTAACATGCCAAATGTTGCTGGGTATAAGAAAATTAGTGTCTTCCTCTCACACTAGAGTTTTCTCAGATGACAATGAGATGTTTAGACCAAAGCATACCTACAAATGTTAGTTCAACAGCATAATCTAGATTTTTTTTGTTTTATAGTGGGTTTTCTTCTGAAGGACTTCATACCAAAGATGGATCCATTATCCTCTATTATTTTTCAAGTGTGTATCATATTCATAGTCTAATTTTTGTTCAGCAAACCATTGTTACAAGACTGAATATCCTACTTTGAGCAGCAGGTTATACTATAGTATCTCCTGAAGTCCCTTCCAAAGGGAATTATTTTATGATTTTAAGAACTGATCAATTTCTAGTCTTTTTAAGAAGATACAGAGCCACTGCCCCAGGGTGATAACAGGGCCAAATTTCCTGCACTGTATAACTAAATTATGTTTCTCTAAGACTGTTTCTCAAATATGTATACTTATATGCACACAGAGTTACAAACAAGCATTGCTATGCATATGTATGTGTATGTAGATATCTAAAATATATAAATAAGAGAACATACTATATAAAATTACATCTCATAAAATAAGTATTTTATTTTAAAATTAATTGTGGACTTAAGAAAAATGCTTATAACGCTTTTAAGCTCTAGTTATGACAAAGTATATTTTTTTCTCATTTTTGAAAATTATGTTTCCTCAACTTGTATAAAACATATCCTGAAAATTCTGAATAAATTCACAATAAGATAATCCCCAAATTCTTTGTTAAATGGTTTTGGAAGAAAAAAGACCACAAACAAATAAACAACAAAAATTATGCTCTCTCTCTCTCCTTATCCTCTCCTTGCATATGTTTACACTTTTATGTGCTGTCTGATATCATCGTCAGGACCCAGTGATTTGATTCCTGATACCAGAAAAAAAAAGATACAAAAAAGTATAAGTCTCCTTTTGTGCCCATGAGTGCAGTGAATGTTTTTATATTAAATGATGCATTTGCTAGCTATGCAGCATGTTCATTCAGATAAATGGTACATCTGTCCCTAGATGTAGTAGCTTGAATTATTTTTGCTTTACAACATTTTGTGACATACACATAATAAAAATATTTTTTATAGTCATTTTCCAAATATTATGATAACACAAAACCCCTGTAATCCAAGTACATATCATCACAGTTCACTAAAATCATATCAAAGCTTTCTGTGAATTTACAGTAGAAACATACCATAGAAGAAAAGAAGATAAATACACCCCCCCCACAACC
>JAOBAS010000052.1:24739146-24749601 GCA_025311575.1 Elanoides forficatus
AGAGCACAGCACTACAAGGGCTGCTATGGGGAGAATGAACTCCATCTCAGCCAGACCCAGTACAGGCGCTTTATTACTTTAGAAGTTATACTATCAGTTAGCTTGGGGAAAAAAAAAAAGAATTTGATTTTATTTTTTATGTCCTAAATGTAATATTGACATAGCTACATTGTTCCAGTCCCTCTTTCAAGTATTTTTATATACCCTCTCTTTAATTCTTGCTTGTTTCTTGTCCTAAATTAGAGGCTTTTTTTTCTCTTACATTTAAGCTGTCTGTTATGCCTATGATTTTTCTCCCAGTGTCTCTCTTTATTCAAAAGAATTTTTCTACACATTAATGTTTTGTTTGTGGGGTTTTTTTTAATTTTTTTTTTTTTTTATTTGTAGGGAGAGTCACACAAAGTTAAATAGTCAGATAGGTTTTCCAATATCTGCATGGAAGATCTTTCACATTGTTTTTGTCATTACTCATTTGACTCCTTAATACTGGTTGTCCCCTTTCAACACTTTCTGCAGATTGTCAGACCTATTGACCACATGACTGGATCTGAGACCCTTGCAAAATAGAAAACAAACTTGATTCCTGACTTTCAGAGCTGTTCATTGCTTTCTAATTTATATATTCTGTAGGTCCTTTCTTGGGAAAAAGAGAGAAATCTGAAAATAACTAAGATATTAGTGAAGTTCATGAAAGCTTATTGTTTTCAGAGATATGCATCAGAATAATTGCAGATGGATTTTTAAACCACTATAGGTTTAAGACACTGATTTGAGGGATCATGTGGACCCCATATTTCAGTACAGGTTAATTGGTTATAAGTATGAAACAATAAGAAAAAAACCCTACTCATATAAAAACTGTCTACCTAGGGAGCTGAACTCGAACCAAACTGGTTTTAAGCAGTTACAGTTAACATTACGCAATTTCTCAACACAAACAACAGTGAGAGGAAAAAATGGCATAACAGGATTAAGAAGTGCTTAAGCTGACATTGCACATTCAGAACTCCTAAGACAAGCTATAACTTCAGTAATTTAATTATATTATTTTAATACATTCTTTCCAATTTTTACAGTTCCTGTGCATATTTCTCATTATTTCATCATTTGCAGTTGTAATGGATAAATGTTTAAACTGTTGTAACCCATGACTGGGCTTGTACATTATAGGATGTACTATATTAGGATCCACTCAAACCAAAGGAGCATGAACCTTGCAAGACACCAGGCAAGTGCAGTGATGACTCAACATGAGCTGGCTTTTGACACCCAAAAACTCAGCACAGTGTGCTGCTTCTCCTGTCCTGAGTGACCACCATAACAGATGGAGCCCAAGTCATGGATTAAATTAACTCAATAGACTTTTATGGACATTTGATGGATGTTCATTCAATAGGGGTAGCCCACAGACAAATGGAATGATACCACATCAAAGCATGTATTGGATAGTGTAGGACCTGAGAATGATACAAATGGTATAGAATAAAGGGTGCGGATTGTACTGGATCTGACTGGGATGGAGTTAGCTTTCTTCTTAGCAGCCTATATGGCACTGTGTTTTGGATTTGTTAGTAAAAGTGTTGATAACAAATCAATGTTTTGGTGATTGTTGAGCAGTGCTTTCACAATGTCAATGCTTTTTCTTTTTCCTACTTTGCTCCCCAAAATCCCCATCCCCTCCAGTAAGTAGGCTGGGAGTGAGCAAGAACTGGGAGGAGAAACAGCCAGGACAGCTCACCTAAACTGAGCAGAGGGATATTTCATATCATATGTTATGCTCAGTAGCAAAAGTCTGAGGAAGCAAGGAGTAAGTGGGGACGTTCACAGTTATCACATTTGTCTTCCCAAGTAACTGTTACATGTACCAAGGACCTGCTTTCCAGGATGCGGCTAACATCTGTCTGCTGATGAAAGCTATGAATAATTCCTTCTTTGCTTTGCTTGCACATGTAGCTTTTGCTTCACCTTCTAAACTGCACTGCATTTATGTCAATCCATGATTTGTCTTGCCTTCTTTCAATTTTCTCTTCAACCCACAGGAGAGGGGAGTGAGTGAGTCATCCTGTGGATGCTTGGCTGCTAGGTGAGGACAATCCACCACAGCAGCTTAGTAATAAAAGTAGCAATTACTTTAAATATAAGAATATAGGATTTTATAAATTGCATTTTCTAGTATAGAGAGACCCAAACATGAGAAAGTATAGAGAGAATATTTATTCATGCAAAAGACCCATTTAAATATTGCTGAACATTAGCCTTTGCAAGAATTGAATGAACACAGTTGACTCCTCCGGGCACCTCTACAGCAGTGATGATGCCAAATCAATAAAATAGAACTCTTCACTACAGTCCCTGATATAGTTCCAGGACAGGGCAGGATAGCAAGTTACTTCAGGCAAATTTTTTAACAAGTCAGATTCTGTAATTGTCTTCTGTCCTCAAGAAAACAAGACACTTTTTACGTTACTATATTCTTTTTAAGGTTGATTAGATTTTCTATTAGAAAATAACAGTTAAAGAAAATTTTTTTTTCAGATATCTAATAATAGGCTGGGTAAGACTGAACTGTACTATCCTAGTGAAGGAATAACCTTGTAAAAGATCTACTACGGCCATATTGAAAACTGTGTGACCCAGGTAAGAGAAGGGAGACATTCTCTTCCTGTCCGCAGGATTTTTTTCATGTATTAATCTATTTAAGCAATGTGTCATTGTGCTACCAGTAATTTTACAACATCCCATCATGTTTTGGTCTTGAAGTACAAAACTGAAAAAGAAGTTGATGCACTTAGCAGAAAGCTAGTCTTTAAGAGAACTTTGGTTATTATTACATTTTGAGACTCATGAATCCTTCTTACCTGGCTGCAGCTGGTTTTGGAGCAAGTCTTAAAAGCTTCCTTTATGATAATTTTTCTTCTATAGAATAAAGTTTGAGAAAATATAATCAAGTTTAAAATACTGAAGTAAATCCCAGATATTCAATGTTGAGGGTTTTTTTATAGTGAACACTTAAAGCAACTAGTCTAGCAGGAATCTATGTTATTTTCTTCTATGAAAGCAATGGGAGCAAATTGTAAGGATCTGGATATTCAAATTCAAAATGCAGATAAAAATTACAAGAGTAACTATCCAGATACTCTTTTTTAATTTACTGCTCATGGGTGTAGAGGAAAACTGAACAGTTTCTTAGTGAAAAAAAAAAAAAAAAAAAGGAAGAAGGACATTTGTTCTGTTTAGCAGCTCAAATAAAAAAATATTAGCAAAGTTCAGACACACAAATTAAAAAAAACCACGTAAACAGAACTTAACTAATGTAATAGATTTTACATACAGTCACTGTACTATAATATAAATTTATGTGAGATTCATAGATAATTTAAACACTATTGCATAAACCTATTTCCTTTAAATTAGTATTTCTTATAAATGTGAAGTTCCTTTAGAACACATTTTGAAATTACATAAAATTGCTGTTGGTTGCTCATTGCAGTAATGCTCATTAAAGCTCAGGCACTGGTGACCACTATCCATAGTAGCAGAACATTTTTAGGCTTGATCTGTCCAATGTGAAGATGCACACAAAGTGTCTAATATATGTTAGTTAGAAGATCAAGAAGTGAAAGAAATTATTTATAAGGACATAGAACACAAATGTTCTTCATGAGGTACGTTCACATGAAAAAACAGAATGAGAAATAAATATCCCACGTCTCTCCTGAGTAGGCAATGAGATTTTAAAAGTACCCATGTAAAACCAAGAAATTCCTTATTTCCATTTTGCATTAGTTTAAGCAGGTAAATTACAAAGTTCTGTACCTGGAGTGAAATAATTGCATACAGCAGTACAACTTGGGACAAACTGTTTGAATAATAGCCCTGATGAAAATGACTGAAAGGACCATAAGCTGGTGCTGCATTCTCACTCTAAATAAATCAAAATGCCCTAACCTGGACTACATTAGACAACATGTAGCCAACAAATGAGGGAATTGATTATCCCCTTCTGCACTGTATAGGTGAGGCCTCACCTGGAAAAGTTTTGAACCTCTACTTTAAGAGGAATTTCAAGACACTTGAGAGTGACCAGTGGAGGGCTACCAAGGTGTTCAGGGGCCTTGATTCATTCATTCTAATAAGAGTTCAAGAGCTGCTCTGAAATAGTGACCACAATGTATGTGGGATAAACATTTGTCAGGGCCAAAAAAGGCAAAAAAAGGAACAACAAAAAAAGTAAATGTCATATATGAATGGTTAGGGGCTTTCAGCACATCATTTAAAAGTAGAGTTTGAGAGTGCTGGCCTTGCCTAATCAGGAGATGAGGTTAGGGGATACACTGGTAACAGCCTACAGCTACGTGAGGAGGAATTACAAACAGCACAGTTTTAGCAAGGGTTGCAGCTTGGGAGGCTCAGTTACCTCTTAGGAAAAGATGTATTTTTACTGCCATGGTAGTCCAGCACTAGAACAGGTTGACACAGGGTAGTGTAGAATCTGCATCTTTTGAGGATTTTAAGACTCAGCTAGCCGAAGTCAAAGCGACCACATCTCATGTTGGCAGCAGTCCTACTTCAGGCTGGACATTGGATCAGATGACTTCTGAGATTTCTTCCAAACAATATTGCTGTGATTCTATGAAGTAAAGGAAACCAAGACCAAAACAAAAAAACCCAAACCAAACATGGATGGACAACTTAGACGTAAATCAAAACAAAGTAGACCTCCCTCCTTGTGAGACCTCCCTCCTTGTACTGACCTGACAGTGCAGGGTCTCAGGATTGGTCTGGGTTTGCTTTGGTTTGAGCTGGTTTTACATTGTTTGAACATAAACACCATCCTCTTCCGGTGAAGAATGAAGGAGTGATGATGACAATTTGTTGTAACTGGAAGCAACAAACTGTTGTAACTGGCTGCTCCGTATGGGAAGGTGAGCTGACTGTCAAGAGCCACAGCAAGACAGGACAGAGAAGTAGCCTCCACCTGCAAGAATACAGGATGAGGAGCCAGAAAATCAGAGTCAGGATCAGGTCTGGCAACAGTAGTAATAAATTTGTGATTCTTCCCAAAGACAATGAAGTCTGCCATTATCTGTATTTTCTTATATTTTTTTATTGTTTATTTTTTAAGTTTTTAAATTTAATTTCATTTTAATAAGTCATGATAATAATTACTAATTATAAGATTATATATTTATAAATTCTTAAAATTATAATTCAGATACAGGAGTATTCCAGACTCAGATTTTTATGACAGAGTGACTGAAGACTGCAAACATTTGGATGGATCATTTATTATTTAATTATGCATATGTGGTAGGTTGACCTTGGCTGGATGCCAGGTGCCCACCAAGCCGCTCTATCACTTCTCTTCCTCAGATGGACAGGGGAGAGCAAATATAATGAAAGACTCGTCGTTGAGATAAAGACAGGGAGATCACTCAGAAATTACCATCATAGGCAAAAAAGACTTGACCTGGGGAAAATTAATTTAATTTAATACTAATCAGATCAGAGTAGGATAATGAGAAACAAAAACTAAATTTTAAAACACCTTCTCCTCACCCCTCTCTTCTTCTCGGGTTCAAATCCATTCCTGAGTTCTCTACCTCCTCCCCCTGAGAGGCACAGGGGGATGGGGAATGGGGGCTGGGATCAGTTCATCACACGTTGTCTCTGCCGCTCCTTCCTCTTCACACTCTTCCCTTGCTCCAGCATGGGGTCCCTCCCACAGAAGACAATTCTCCATGAACTTCTCCAAAATGAGTCCTTCCCACAGGCTACAGTTCTTCACAAACTGCTCCAACATGGGTTGCAGTCCTTCAGGAACAGACTGCTCCAGAGTGGGTCCCCCATGTGGTCACGAGTCCTGCCAGAAAACCTGCTCCAGCCTGGGCTCCTCTCTCCATGGGGCCACAGGTCCTGCCAGGAGCCTGCTCCAGCGTGGGCTTCTCACAGGGTCACAGCCTCCTTCAGGGTCATCCACCTGCTCCAGGGTCCTCCACAGGCTGCAGGTGGAGATCTGCTCCACCGTGGACCTCCCTGGACTGCGGGGGGACAGCCTGCCTCACCATGGTCTTCCCCACGGGCTGCAGGGGAATCTCTGCTCCAGTGCCTGGAGCACCTCCTCCTTCTTCACTGAACTTGGCGTCTGGAGGGTTGTTGCTTTCACATATTCTCACTCCTCTCTTCCAGGTGTTACTGCACAGCTGGTTTTCCACTTAAGTATGTTATCCCAGAGGTGCTACTACTCTCACTGATGGGCTCAGCCTTGGCCAGCGGCAGGTCTGTCTTGGAACTAGCTGGCATTGGCTCTGTCGGACACAGGGGAAGCTTCTAGAAGCTTCTCACAGAAGCCACACCCATAGCTCCCCTGCTACCAAAACTTTGCCATGCAAACCCAGTACAGCATAGTATCAAAAGAGAAGCCAATATTCCAAACATGGAAATACAAAGCGTTAAGAAACTTATCCACACAGCAGCATCCTGGAAACTGTCTTTAGTGTCTTAGTTTTATGGATTTTATAGGTATTATGGATCCTCAGAACTGCAGTGTGGAATTTATGCACTAGGGATGAGTTAACATCAGTGTTGTAGTAAGAGTGACCAGGTGAAATAGATCCAAATCCTAAAAGTCTGGATTACAGAGGCACAACTAGTGTCAAAATTTTGGTTTCTCTTTGTAGATAACTGTATTTTGTTGGTCCTGTGGTTCTGAAGAATTCCAAGAACGTTTGAAATGAAATTACTGCTGAGATGATGCTACTTAGCATTTTATTTGATCTTGCAAAATTAAACTCTTTAGTGATATCTTTCTTAGGAAAAGTATGAAAAAAGGTATATAAGTAAAAAGCAAGTCAAACAACATCATGTAGGAGTTCTACAGTTTCTGTAGTATCTGTGTTGAGACAGTATCTTTATTTTCTATAGTTAGCATTAACTACAAGTAACATTTTCTTTTTTTTTTTTAATTTTAATAATTTGTTCCATTTGCATATTTATAAAATTCCTAAGAACATTTAAGAATATAGGAAGCTATTACTTCCAACACTGAAAAGCAGCAATTCATAAGCCTGAGAGTTTCTTAACCTTCACTTTGCAAATATGAAGCTACAATAAAATCTAAAATAGAATCTTCCCTGAGTCCATAGGCCTAAGGAGTATCCTCACTGCAAATGAGATTCAGAATATCATGCTCCACTCATTGCTGCAGGAAATGTCTATTTTTTAGAAATCCAGGATTTTAAGACATTCATTTTAAAGAAGTTTTTAAGAAAAAATATCTCTGACAAATGAACAAATATTTCCCTCTATATTTTTTCATATGAAACTTTGAAATATCTCATTGCTTTTTTCTTTTTTTTTTACTGATGTTTTCTTCCAACTCCTTGCTATTAATCAATAAATATTTTTAGCAGAATCAACTCTACAAGGAGTGTAATCATTCTTGATAACAGTATAATTTACTGTGACACTGTATAATAACAACAAGAAGACATTACAGTACTGCAATTCAAAACAATATCTAAATGATATTGTCTTTTTATTTCTGAGGGATTTTAGCAAACTTTTATTAATCATTATTCTAGTAGTATGTTATATGGCACTTTTGAGATGTCATGTTATTAAACTTCTGTGAACTGCTGCAGAGTACTGTACAAAATCCTGAAGAGCTAAGTCTACAGACTAGTCTACAGCTATCAGATTTTCATTTGACAGACATATATCATATTGCAATGCAACAAGGGAAAGAAATTAAATTTGCTGCAGAATTTTAGCTCTCATGATCTGTTATTCTCATAAGAAAACCAGCTGATAACAAATTAGGAACCTGATGACCAGGAATAGGAAAACTCTACAAAATGAAGCCCATATGTAAAGTTTTCTGGAACAGTGGGACCTCTTTACAATGTATCATATCTAAGAGATCCCTACTAATATTTATTGGTTGTCTGTAACTTTAAATATATTCCTTGTGCAGTTTGATATAGCTCCTAATTCTTTAGATGTAGCTGTTGTTATCCTTCTTTCTCCATCTTCTTGCATGATACTTATTTTGATATATTATAGTTGCCATTAAAAGAAAATAATTTGTTACTACGTGTCTGTAAAATCTTCCATATTATGCTGTACAGTTTTATCAATGGAGCGAAATCCTGCTAAGATGACAGCTTTGGTCCTTTCTATTCTTAAAGAGGGAGATTTTAATTAAAAAAAAAAATCAAATAAAGGCAGAGAGAGAAGATTCTAGACCCATATTTTTGTGATAGAGAGCCTAAATACTGCAAACATTTGGATGGGTCACTTTTAGTTCACTTACCTAGAGTACCAGTAGGTGAGGCAAAATTTCAGCCACTGAAAAACAAGGGAAACAAAAGCTTAACTAAACACCAACATCTGGGCAACTATCAAATATGGTGTTTATCAGTAGTGCTTTGCATGTTTTACACTGGAATTGTAAATCAGAAGAGAATAGCTACAGGAAGTCAGAGACAATTTCAATACCATGTATCCAAGAAGTATAGTTGTTCTGGACTATGTCCAAAATTTGGTAGTAAAATTGAATTTAGATATTTTGGGGTAATGATATTACAATAAAGATTCAACATTATATCTATAAAAAAGATGCTGCCTAGTTATTTTTTATTGGATTGTAAAATAAGATATTTCCTAACACTGCATAAAAATATTCTATAAATTTTAAGCTATTTGATATCATGACTTTATAATGATATCTTGCAGAAAAGTACATTTATTGCAAGCATTATGAGCTCATACAGGCAGATGATAACAATTATAAATAAGCTTTGTTGCTACATCTGAAAAACATCTGCTAATCTCTTCAAGGAGAAAAGAAACATTCCATGGTTAAAGGCACAATATATCTGTCTTAGTTAATGAAAAATATAAATGTTTACACATATTTTTTCTGTCATGTTGGTGATATCTAATTCAAACATACTGTAATATTAATAGAAGTTATAAATATTTCTTCTAATACAAAGCCTTAGTTTCTAGATGAAGTTTTCACTGTTTCTGCTGATTCCAGTGAAACATTTAGGAGTTGATTTCATTAATCTCTTAAATCATGGGAAGCATACCGATAAGATCAAAAAGATTTGTGGTGGGTCTTCATTTACTGAAACAGAGATATCTCACTCAGTTATGAAGGGTTTTGACAACTCTGATGCACACAGATAGAACTAATCCTAATGAACTTGCTGAAAATAAACTTTGGAAAAGTGGGATTTTTCTGAGTAAGGAACAGAAAAATGCAAAATATTCAGCTAAAAAATGAAAACTGTATATTCTAAACCTCTTTTTCTCACAATTTAGCTTGTAATATTTTATTTTACCTGGACCTATGAAAATAACAAAAAAATATTCTGTTATATTTGAATTTTCTAATCAATATTTAGATTACTGTGTGGTAGAAATTAAATGGCTACAGACAAATGGGTTCTTTAATATGTGAACTTATCCCAGGATCCTGTAAGCATCAGAATAGAAGCTTACAAATGCATTTATTTTATGAATTGTATTCTGCTCATGAACCCACTTAGATTCCTTTTGTTGTTACACTATTTATGTAGTCCATTCATTACATTCAGCTCAGTGGTGGCTGAATTAGAACCTTGATGCTCTGTAGGCAAATAAGTGTGAGTTCTAAAAGGGATTTTTTTCCTGTAATCTAGTAATCTTTCCCTACATGTATATTTTCACAACTGAGTTATCTATAGGAATTTCATTACAAAATATTAATGACAAAGGCATTTTTCATTGTTAGTAATTCATTTACTGGGCTTCCTTTTCCATGCAAATTGAGTTTTTATCTGTGCAAAACCATTACTGAAAAAACATGTTTTGAGTGTGTGTGGTGGGGTTTTGGTAGCAGGGGAGGGGCCACAGGGGTGGCTTCTGTGAGAAGCTGCTAGAAGCTTCCCCAGCTCCAATTCAGACTCACCTCTGGCCAAGGCTAAGCCAATCAACAACGGTGGTAGTGCCTCTGGGAGAACAGATTTAAGAAAGGAAACTTTCAGGGGAGAGGGGAGAGCGGTGTGGAATGTGAGAGAAACCCCTCTGCAGACACCGAGGTCAGTGAGGAAGGCAGGGGAGGAGGTGCCCCAGAGGAGGGGATGCCCCTGCAGCCCGTTGTGAGACGAGAGGGCAGGCTGTCCCCCCCCAGCCCATGGAGGGGAGTGGGGGAGCAGATGCCCACCTGCAGCCTGGGGAGAGAGGAGACCACGCCGGAGCACGGGGATGCCCCCCAAGATGGCCGGGACTCCATGGGAAAGCCCGCGCTGGAGCAGTTTGTGACTGAAGGACTGCAGCCCGCAGAAAGGACTCACGCTGGAGCAGTTTGTGAAGGACTGCAGCCCATCGGAAGGACTCACGTTGGAGAAGTTCATGGAGGACTGTCTCCCATGGGAGGGACCCCACGCTGGAGCAGGGGACGAGTGA
>JAOBAS010000052.1:24759189-24775323 GCA_025311575.1 Elanoides forficatus
CTAACCATTCATATATGACATTTACTTTTTTTGTTGTTCCTTTTTTGGCCTTTTTTGGCCCTGACAAATGTTTATCCCACATACATTATGGTCACTATTTCAGAACAGCTCTTGAACTCTTATACTTTGAACTAGGCCTGAGTGCTAGTGAAGAGTTCTTTCTTCCCTCAGGGGCTCTTTAATATCTCTCACTTGAAGTTACAATATCTAGAATTGTAGTCTTTGCATTTTTCTCCAGCATGATAGCTGCCCAGTCTGTTGGATAGCTGTCCACCAGTCTATCAGTTTAGAGATTGTAAGAAAAGCACCTAAAAAGAAATTAAAATATTCAAAGTCTCTTAATAATTAAAAAGACTCAAAATAGATTTCAAACTATAGGTATTCCTATTCCTGAATTCCCAAAAGAAATTTAGCATTGAGGCTTTGAATACTGACACTTAATTCCACATTTCAGTGTGGTGATTGGGGTGTAACCTCAAAATGGTTGTTCAGGTCATTAAGAATCAAATTACACAAGCTGCAGGAGATTTTACATTTAAAAAATAAAAGCCAGCTTGCTTCACAAACATAATTTTTCTGCCTTTCAGAACCATTTCATATGTTTATTTTCTTTGAGTATGCTACTTGCACTGCACATCAGTTTTGGCCAAATCTAAGAAATTTTACAATTTGAAAAATATATAATTTAATTTAACCATCTTAAGATTTAAGACTGAAAATTTTAACTGGATAATTAAAAATAATGTGAATTGAAAGATGATCCAGTTGAATTGAAAAAATTTAGAAAAATATATGACCAAGTGTTATACTAATAGTTTTGATATAGGATAGAACAAAATATTTTCAGATTTTTCCCCTTTGTTGTAATACAAATGGAAAAATAATAATTTGTGAGTAACTCCTGTTATAGTCATTTTTCTCACCTTGCTGCTATAACAGCGTAGATGTCAAAATAAATTATGTATCAGTCTTTCACTTCTCAGCTAGCTTTTTTTTTCTTTTTGCTCTCTACACAAAAACTAAAATGGAATAACATACTTTAATGAACTCTATCTTAAATGACTGCCCTAGGCAAAATGCAATTTAAGTAGAAAGAATAAAATGAAACCTTAATATGTGACACTAATCAAAAATGTATAAATTAATCCTGATTTTTTACAAGAGCTGGTACAAACAGCCTGTTGCCTAAGGAAGATTGCAGTCTAACCTAAATTATTATTTTAGATAATTCTAGTGTCATCACCATGACTATTTTATATCATATGCATTTTCCTTCTAAACTGTGCAGGCTCAGTTCAGCAACGGGTTATGCTGTCTCATTCTCTGTTTTTTTCCCCCCCAGATTACTGGAGGAAAAATGAAGTGGAAACATTATACTCAAGTATGCTTGCACATGTTTATTATCACTTTTGCCCTCTCAGTGTCTTGCAGTTTATTGTCTCCTCCTTTACACGAGAACATTTCAGTTTGGTAGAAGAAATCCCAGGGAAGGAAAAAAGCAAGCTGCTCACTCCTTCTAATCTAATGACAAAGATAAAAACAGACTAGCCTTGCTTTTGTAATACAGCATTACCAAATTACCCACTATGTGAATTGGTACTTAGCTACTGACCAAATGAGTATCAATTCCCCAGTATCCAGGGGGCCTTCATATCCAGACAGTTAGTGGTAATTTTTTTTTTTCCTTTTTTCTAAATATCTTGAGTTCCAAGAAGTTCATACTCTTACACAAAACTGAGAATAAAACTGTATTAATATTCCATATTTATGTAGGTTATCAAGGAAGCATAGTAAAATTGTTTACTTTTTCCTCTTAGGATAACATACATTATGTTTTATCATATTATTAAAATGAGTAGTTAATCAGTTTTTGTTAAATGGCAGATAAATTAACGAATGCTCTCTCTTACATCCTAAATACTTTTATACTGTTATGATTTGAAAGGTGTTTAAAAAGTATGAATACCACATTCAATTATTTGCTTTCACAGAAGTAGTCTTACATGACTTTTTTTAAGTATGTCAAAATTGATGTATCAGTAATTATACAAGAAATTCAAACATTCTTTCCATGAAAGGAAGAATCCTGTTGCTCCAGTGTCAGATAATTATCTGCAAATGAGATTAGTTGCCTAATTTCATTTTTTAGAATCATAGAATAGAATGGTTTGGGTTGGAAAGGACCTTAATCATAGAATCATAGAATCATTTAGGTTGGAAAAGACCTTTAAGATCATCAAATCCAACCGTTAACTGAACATCACCATGCCCACTAAACCATGTCCTGAAGTGCTGTGAAGTGCCATGCTTAAAGGTCATCTAGTTCCCCCCTGCCATGGGCAGGGACACCTTCCACTAGACCAGGTTTCACAGACAGAGTTACTGTTCTTGTAGAACCAGGTGATGGCCCAGCCTGTTTATCTCTCTTTTGTATTTCAAGTTGGGGTGGAAGCAGAGGTGTTACAGTATGCAGATATTTTACTTCAGTTATTCAGTTTACTGCAAATTATGAGTGACCTGAAAAACATGAGAGACATACTTGCAGACTGACCGGAATGGTGCTGCAAAATGCTCCTTCACAGCAAGAAAATTGCTAATGGAAGGGTGTATTTTTGTGAAGGTTTGAGTCACAGACCACACACAGCAAGACTGCATCACCACATATTGAGGGATCATGGCAAACTTACAGTTGAACTCAGATTCAAAAAATAACTTTATATGTTTTAACTCATATTTTGCTGAGTTATATTTTACCATCTTAATTTTAGTGGGATTGTTCACATTTTCATACTATGGTTTCTATTTGCCACTAACAGGAAAAAAACTTTTCCAGAAATAAAATCATAAATAATGTTTATGGATTTTCTTATACTTTTATTTATAGGTTCATATTCTTTTCAAGCAATTCTACATGTTTTTACCTCTCAATCTAAGTAGCCTAAAAGTAATATCCTGGACTTTAAAGTTGTAAACTTTAACAGAAGCCTTTGAGTTTTAAGTGAATGAACGAGAATAAATGTAAAAAGTGAGTGCCAACCACATGAATGTGTCCTTTAGGTTAAAAGGATTCAGAATTTTATTACTATCAAAGTCTGAGTATTACAGGGGTTTAGGTGTCTTAGCCTTATAAATTATAAAATGTAGCCTACTTATAGTTAAATCTTCAACCTGTCTTTTTCTACCATGCTCATACCCTACATATGCTATAATTCTGTGTATTACATTATTTTTTATCAAGTAGAAGAGAAATATATTTAAGTATAAAAAAGGATTAATACTTACAGAATGTAGGGAAACTTTAATAACCATTATACACTAAACATAAAGAGAAAGTAATTCCATCCTGCTCTCCACTTCAAACAATAGAAGCAGTGCCCTTATTCTTTAACAGGAGAACATTGAAAAAGTATCTGAATGACTGAATGCTCAGCAACATGAAATTTCTGAAACTTCACCATTGCCAGAGTTACTTCAGAACCATTTGGTATATCTCCCATCTCAACATTTCTTATTTACAAAATATAGTTTACTGAGGCTTGAATTATTTCTGGTAGTTACTGGGTAACATTTAATCTCTATTATTGATAGAAATACCTAAAGACATTATAATGATGAAGAATGTAAATGTTGGTTTGATTCATGTAGTCAAATCCGTAGCTTGTTATGCTTTTTACAGTAAAACAACTTATCGGAGAACACGATACTGAACAACTTGCATCAAATCTTTAGTGAATATCTTCCTTAAAGGCTTACAGAAAACATGAGTGAAACATATTAAGCTCCCAAGGAGATTATGTATGAAATATATAATTTATATGTCAAAACACAAGCTGAATGTCCTGAACAAAGATGAGATACACTGTATAACTGCTTACTTAATTTCAAATACCCATTTGAAGATCTCTTTGGAACTAAATTTCTATTAAAATACCATGTACCTCCAAATTCAGTCATGGATACAGTTATGGATTCATTCATTGCCTTGAAGTTAGGTTAGAGTTATATTTCGAAGTGAGGTAATGACTTTATGCTTTAATTCCCTTTTTTTCTTTATGAGGTGTCATATAATCACAGAATGGTTGCAGTAGGAAAGGACCTCTGGAAAAGTCCCATCTAGTTCAAATCCCCTGCTCAAAAGAGGGTCAGCTAGAAGAGGCTGCTGTGGGCCAAGTCCAGTTGGGTTTTGAGTATCTCCATAGATGGAGACTCCATATCCTCTCTGGGAAACTTGTGCCAGTGTTTGACCACCCCTACAGTGAAAAAGTTCTTTTATGTTTAAGTGAAATTTTCTGTGTTTCGTTTTGTGCCCGTTGCCTCTTGTCCTGCCACTGAACACCACTGAGAAGAGTCTGGCTCCATCTTCCTTACTCCCTCCCATCAGGGAGCTGATAATCTGACATACTCTCATGTTGCCTAGCAGTGTAACACAAATAATACAAGATGTGAGCAGTAGAATCCAGCCTTGAGAAAGCTATGTACTTATTTTATGCTTATTTTACTATTTTTTTATTCCTTTGGAAGTTAACTGCCTGTTCATATAGAATATTATAACATATTTTATGTATTTTTCATCTTTTACTTTATTTTCTTGGTATTCTGTGTAGGTAGAATAGCTCTTGACATTTCTTATTGTTGTAGAGGACTGCTGTGCATTATTGGAGAGTATTAAAGACATAAATAGCTTAAGGATGCTCAATCACAAACAAGCAATAGACTACTTACTATTTTGGACTATGTGGAGGTGTGCTTGTATTTCAATTACTAACTTTTACTTATTTTATATACATTCTAGACCTGAAAACATTTTTTTAAGACGTTCTCTTATTCGTAATTCTGTAAGTTACTAATAATTCTGTAAGAGTACTTACATAGTTCAGCTGCTGGTAAGTCAATGGATACATTCATCTGACCTTAATGACCAGGCCTAGTTATCATCACTTCTTGCAAAATATGAACAAAATTTCTTAAATCCACTATAGGTGGTATTAGAAGAGGAACTAACTTCACGATAAAGTTCAGATGGTTAATTTATCCTGAAAAAGACTGCTGTTTTCAGTCCACACATACAGCTGTGTTTGATGTTAATGAAAGTTCTACTACAGGCTGGAGTTGGATAATATGCCAAAAGTGTTTGGAATCATAACTGGAATATATGTTAAATGAGCTGTCAGTTTTCCTGAAAAGGATAAACAGAGTTAAAACAAAAATATGCAGAAGCTAGTGTCCATGACATAGTATTTGTCTAAGGTTTATCCAGACACCTGAGCATTAGTTTTTGAATAGACTGTTTTAAAAGTAGATAAAGGCTAGAGGGAGATATCGCAGGGCAGGATCAAAAAGCTTGGTGAGGTGAAAAAGATCACTGGATTTTGTGAAAAATTATTATGTTCCCTGAAAAAGAAAGTGAAGTGAGGCTAGAGAGGCCTGAGAAGGTACTGGATTCTTGTTCAGGAGCTCTGTCTCTGCAGAAAAGACTTTAAAGATCTGAAATCTTAGCTAACATAAGGAAGCAAAAGCCCAGCACCCAGTATTTTTTTTTCTCCATTTGGTCTAAAAAAATGCTATTTGAAGACACTGATGGATGGCATTTGAGACCTAATCAGGGCTTTGTTTTTGAGGAGCAAAGGAAATATTGTTAATCTCAAAGATTCAACTTTGCTAAAACAGTATTATACAGCTGGTAAAAAAAAATTTTGATATACTATCAAGAAAAATAGAGGAGGTTGAAAGAAAAAGAAAAAAAAAAGATGAAAGAAAGAAAGAAAGAAAGAAAGAAAAAAAAAAAAGAAAGAATAAAAAAAGACTTTCCAGGAATAATTCTATCCCTATGAGCATAGCAGAGAGGAAGATGCGTTAGTGTAGTCAGACATTGAAGAGAAGAGAAATTGCCACTATGTCATATTAGCAAAAGCAATACTGTTTTGTTATGTTTATAATCTTCATGATGCTCTTTAAACGACTTTATGACACTACAGAATAATTCTCACCTTGGATAAACACCCAAAAGATCACACATAATATGAACATCTTATGCTTAATTAAAATATTCAAAGCCCAAGAAAATTGTATTGACACAGATCAAATACATTGTGTAATATGTCAACAAGGTCTACCAGTTAATTTATTCTAAAAATATCTTTCTGCCAGTTCATCTAATGACCATTTCTCTCACCCTAGTTCACAGAGAAAATCATTTGAAAGTAACAATAGACATTATTCCATTTCTACAAGTAATATTTCTCAATAAGCATTTTTGGTTAATAAGTTCATTATGGATAAATTGTTGTCATATACTTGTTTTCCCTTTGCCACAGGAATATCTTTCAGGAATATCACAACAAATTATTATTTGCAATGTGATCTGTTTAAAATACTTGCTTTCACACTTCAGCTTAATTGTTTTAAAAAAAAGTAAGATAAATTGTTAGAAAAAAACCCACAAAATACAGTTCAGAATTCCATTTCTAAGTAGAATATAGCATTCTATGTAAATAAAATATAGAAGACATTTCCTGAGATATATTCTGGCAATGGATATACAGAATTCAACAAAGGTACGTGTAAATTGTGTTAATCTGGGATGGACTAACCTTTTGAAACAGTATAGGCCTGGAGATGAGTAACTAGAAAGCAGCTCTGCAGAAAAAGTCCTGAAGATTTTTGTGAACATGTTGAATACGAATCAGTAGCATGCCCCTGCAGCTAGAAAGGCCAATGGCATAAGGGTCTATTTTAGAAAGAGTGTATTCATCTCTGTTCATCACTTGTGAAACTGTATGCTGAGTGCTGTGCCCAGTTTTGGCCTCCCCAGTACAGGAAAGACACTAACATACAGGAGCAAGGTCAGTGGAGGGCCACCAAGGTGGTCAGAGGGCTGGAGCACAGGATGAACAAGCCTAGAAATTAGGCTTGGAACATGAGAAAATCTGGGTCCATAAAAGGAAAAAAAGATCTACTGTGATAGTGGTCACATACAGGAACAGGTTTCCTGAAGTTGTTATGAGTCTCCATCCTTGGAGATTTTCAGAACTTGACTGGACATTGCTCTGAGCTACCTGTTCTAATGGGATGTGCTTTGTGCTGGAGGTAGAACTAGATAACTGCTGGGTTTCCTTTCTAAAGTACATGATTCTATGATTCAATATGGTAGGAATTAAACCTGGAATGTCAGATTTATCCCTGGTGTCACTGCATTTACAAAACCATTGAAATCAATTTGAGAAGGGATATTCAGGTACATTGCAGACTTATAATAATTAAAAGTGCTACCTAGATGCAAATTCCAAACGTGCTCTATTAGGTAAGGCCCATCTGTGGGGACTTTAATTTCTGCTGTAATGTTTATTGGTTCTGTTGCTTCCTTTTGAAGATACAATGAAGGAAATGTGTTTCATAGGTATGGCTTTTATTAGTCTCCCTTTAAAGAAACCCTGTAGAAACTGGAAGAGTTTATTAGTTAATTTACACAACTTGTGGTAGGTGAAATGGATGAGAAAATCCTTATGCTAAACTGGACTAGTTCTCAGTATGCTGCAGGTACCTTCCAAAAAAAAATTCTCCCAGCAGAATGATGTTTTCTTAGAAATAAAAAGAATAACATTCAAAGTTTCTATCGACCTTAGGCATTGAAGAACTTAATTGGCAGTAAGATTTCAAATCCATTTTCCTTATTACTTCATGCAATGATCAATATAACTTTTTTTTCCCCACCTTTTTACAAATATCTTGCCTTGCTTGCAATGGCCCTGTCAGAAGAGTGAAGATATGTTTTAAGTTCGTCAGTGAAGTTATACTGTGGACAAGTACTCAGGTACAGCAAGCTTCCTTAAATAATTCACACAAGCCCCCAGATATTAAGTCCTACCCTCCAGCAGCCAAAATGCATGTCACACTAAGGCTTCTTCTTGGGCTTTCCTAGTTGCCATCAACAGGTATCCTCAACACTGACATTTGTAATGTTCCAGAGAAAGTAATTTACCTTGCAAAATATTGCATTTGTGATCTCCCTAGAATTACACAAAGAAAAAAAAAAAGGAATTTACCTAAAATTTCAGTTTGTCTCAACTTATCAAATCTACTCAGAAGTAAAAGACACTGTGGGTGATACTGGCCAGAGAGTCTTGAAGTTATTGCCTTAAACCTACAAGGCTAATGACCCAAGTGAATAGACTCAATGCATCTATTTAGGTGAAAAATAATTAAAAGTTCTAATTAGAACCAGTTAGAAAAAGTGCTTTTATTTTCCTTGAGTACCAACCAGGAAAAAAATCAATGAGCCACGTTGCAGGGGTATCCTTTTTTCTTTTTTTTTTTTTTTTCCTTTCCTGTTGGAAGTTAGACATTTCTTTACGCTGGAATGCAAAGTGACTCTAAATGTTACGATTACTGCAATAGCTGAAGGTTTGAAAATAATTAAAATTCTTACATTTAAATATTATTTTCAGTCAATTGAAATTAAGCATAGGAAGACAAAGTACTATGTTGCTTTATTTCAGGAAAATTGCATATGATTTACTAGAATAATATAGATAAAAGATACAGTTCTGACAACATACATTGTAAAAAGGGATTTTACTATAATGTACATAGTTTATAATTCTGAAAACAGTTTCTCTGGTTAAATAATGTATCTGATAGAAGAACAACTGAAAGTACCATACACTTAAGCTCCAGTTATGATTCTGGAAATGAAAGAAGGATAGAGCAGATACATGCCAGGAAATACATGAGAAGAAAAGAATGAAGAATAGAAGGAATGTAGGACTGCTACATAAAGATAAAATGTCACTAGAATAATAGTTTACTAATTTAAAGTAATACCACATGTTTTCATTTTGAAAAAGCTATTAGGAGATACCAGGAAACTATATATATACACACACTCTAATAGAATCTCAAAAGGGTAAAGACAGGAGGAAAAGAAAAAAGGCTTTTCTCTTGCCACCTATGTGGGTCATTTCTTTCTAGGGAAGCAAACTCACCTACCTCCCCCCATGAATACGCATAGGCATACAGAAAGTTTTCTTTCTCATAATATTTAAGGATATTCTTCTGATCTAAATTTTATGATGTTATTAGTGGTTTACTATTATGGGTTTGTGTGGCACATTTTTTTGGTAGTGGAGGAGGGGTCACAGGGGTGGCTCCTGTGAGAAGCTGCTAGAAGCTTCCCCAGCTCCAAGTCAGAGCCGCCTCTGGCCCAAGCTGAGCCCGTCAGTGATGGTGGTCGCACCTCTGGGAGAACAGATTTAAGAAAGGAAACCTGCAGTGAGTGAGGGGAGTGGGATGTGAGAGGAACCCCTCTGCAGACACCGAGGTCAGTGAGGAAGGAGGGAGAGGAGGTGCCCCGGCGGAGGGGATGCCCCTGCAGCCCGTGGTGAGATGAGACAGCAGGCTGTCCCCCCCCAGCCCATGGAGGGGAGCGGGGGAGTGGAGGCCCCCCAAGATGTCTGGGACTCCGTGGGAAAGGCCATGCTGGAGCAGTTTGTGACTGAAGATCAGCCCACGGAAAGGACCCACGCCAGGGAAGTTTGTGAGGGACTGCAGCCCTTGGAAAAGACTCACATTGGAGCAGTTTGTGAAGGACTGTCTCCTGTGGGAGGGACCCTACAGTGGAGCAGGGGAGGAGTGAGGAGTCCTCCTGCCCCTGAGGAGGAAGGAGCGGCAGAGACCAGGGGTGCCGAGCTGACCCCAAGCCCCATCCCCTGTTCCCCTGCGCCGCCGGAGGGAGGAGGGAGAGAGAACCGGGAGTGGGGTTGAGCTGGGAAGGAGGAAGGGGTGGGGGGAAGGTGTTCTAAGGTTTGATTTTACTTCCTAATGTCCTTGTTTTGTTTTGATTTGTAGTAAATTAAATTGATTTTGTTTCTTCCCCAAGTTGAACCTGTCTTTTGCCCGTGACCATATGCACTCAGTGATCCCTCCCAGTCTTTATCTCAACCCACAATCCTTCCTTCATATTTTCTCCTCATCCCACCATGGCTGGGGGAGGGGAGGAGTGAGCCAGCAGCTATGTGGTGCTTTGTTGCTGGCTGGGCTTAAACCACAACACTTACAATGCTTCATATTTTGAGCTCTGTTTATGGAAGTACTCTAATTTGGACAGACTGTCCTAGATAGAAGTTAGCCAAAATCACCAATCACCTTCTGTACTCAATATGGAAAAGGTATGGGTCAGTGACAAATCTCAGCTTAAGACTCTAGTTTCTCAGCACAGGCAGCGTCAATATTACTGTTTAAATTCTGGAGATTGCCACATCTAGTTTTAGAGACGTTAGCCACTGCTAGGGTAACTGAAACCATTACTAATATTATATGTAATTTCTCTGAATATTAATTGGCAACAAATGAAGTTATTTTTCTCTAAGTCAAGTCTGTTTTGCCCACCATAGTAACTGGTAAGCAATCTCCCCATCTTTATCTCGACCCACAACCTTTCTCATTGCTGTTCTTCCTGATGTCTCTCCTTTCCAGCTGAGATGAGGGGTATGAGCGAGTGGCGGAGTGAGTGCTTGGCTGCCAGTCAGGGTTAATCCACTGTAGCACTGTTCTGCAAGTTCAGCTTACTCTGAAGAATACTCTGGAAAACTATGAAATTCACAATGCCGCTAGTAAGTAAAAAAATGCTTACAGGAAAAGTCATTAAATAATGAGAAGTGGTAGTCTACAAATGGAGAAATGCTAATCATAACTACTCCAGCAGCTGTTCATCTATGATTTCAATACTATGCATCTAGGAAGGCTTGTCACAAACCTCTGAAGGACAACAACTTAGGACTGTGCTTATCCAACATGCCTAGTAAAAACAATTTAAAAAAAAAATTATGTTTTATGGAGCTGATAGTTTTTTACTACCACATAAAGTAGTCAGCACTTAAAGCAGCACTTTTGAATGAATTTTGATGCCCAAGGACACAATTTAGCCTTTAATCTGTTTTCATGTAGAGAAAATTCACTGACTTCAGTGAAATTGCTTCCAGTTTACTGTCATGTGAAAATCAGACCCTTATTACATTTTTTTCCAATTCACTTCCATCAATAATTTATTGAAGGGCATTTAGCACATCAACATTATTGATGTAAGTATAGTCATGTGCTTTGAAAATGACAGAACATGGGCTTGGTTTATCCCTAGTAAGTGACTTTTTGAGACTGAAAGTGTGGGGCAGAAAACTACATTTGATACAATGAATGTCTGTTGATCTCTCTGCACTTCTATGATACATTTCTCTAGATGGTAAGAAAGTGAATTCACTCACACATTCCTTTATCAGGAGACAAGTTGTTAAAGCTAGACAACATATTTGGGTAGAAATATAGTGCATTCTTTGCTGTTAAGAAGACAATAAATTTATTGCAAAGAGAAATCCATCTTTTTCAGCAAGCAATGCATCTAAACTCAGAGACAACATATATGGAATAGCCAATATGTCTATATCAAAAAAGTGAAGAACCTGTTTCAACAAGTGACATTTCTAATTTGATAAGAAATTACTTTGGTTTGCTAGTTGATACATGGTATCTGTCTCAATATGAAATCATTCTCATTTGCAGGTTTGAGCAGATGATGCATGTAGTTTATGTTCTGAGAGTCAGCACGTATGTTTCAATAAGAAATACAACTGATTCAAGTACAATGTATCAGATCCAAGAGGAAGACCATCTCATGTGATGAATAATTTATGATTGTCTTTCAAAAGATAATGTATCTATGACCTATAAAAAATTTACCAAACATCACATTTTTTCAGCTGTGGTGTGTAAGGTTTTCTTGATCTCAGTAATTCATGTTTTATATTCCTGCTAGTATTCTACCATATCCATATCACTTGTACTTTTGCACGTGAACAAAAAATAAATGTTATAAAAAATGAAACACATTATACTGCAATAAATTCAATCTCAATTCCATTTCCAAATCAATTGTGATGCTCCAATCTCTTATGTAACACCACAGCACTGTACTACCTGAGTAAAAGCAGTATTATTATTCTTTCACCTTGAACACTTCACAAACTTTTTACTAAATTTTTAAGGTAAAGTTTATGTTAACAAATAATTTAGAAATATAAGGGAAGTAGTGTTACTAAAAAAATATATGCTCACATTAAATCTATTAAATCCAACACACTTTTGTTCAAGTTTTCAAAGCAGTCTTAAGCAGTTAAAGGTCTTTTTTCTACATTAAACTCAAACTTTCACAAGGTTATCATCTATTTGATCATTTTTTTGAGGTTGCAAAATTCAAATTAATTAAGTTTGATCTTATTCCTACTGTTGTGCATATCTACATATGCATCATTTCTTCTCTCTTTTCTGACATTTCCTTTATGTTTCTCAGGAAAGCTTATCTGAGTTTGTAGTGCTTAGTAAGAGTAAATAAAACCTCATTTTTATGTCAGTTTTAACTGATGTATTTCAGCAAATTATTTTTTTGTAGAAAATTTAATATTCTCTTTCTATGTGTAATAGAAACACGTTAGTAATTATCTTAAATTGTACTTCTGTAATATTGTAATTTTAATTTGAAAATAAATACATAGAGTAACATTATGTAAAAGTGACAAACTTCCCACTGCAATTCAAGTTAAGTATGTTTGTTATTTCCTATTCATATTATGAGGAACATTTCAACTATTGTAGTGGAGATATTGTAAAGTATGGTTTCATGTTTATTTAAGAAATGGCTTGTTCTTTAATGACCCCTGAAAAAATTTGGCCAATTTAGGCAACAGGCCAACTCATTAACTGCACTACAGTCTGCATGATTATCGTTTGTAGTCATGTGGCATGTGAAGAACCATACAAAAAACTAAAAAAGATACTATATTGTGTCAAATATATTGCACTTGCCTGTTATTCTGCCTGCTCTGGTGGCAGATGCTCTTTAAGAAGAACGTGCAATCGTGTCCACTAACTGAGGTTTGTTCCCCTCATTACCACTCCCCCTCCACTCCCTCCCCAAACACTGCACAATAGCTGAATTAGGACAAATTATCTTTCTTATCTTCTTCTAGATATTTTGTCTATGCATTTGTTTCATTCCTTTTTGCACCTGCAGATACTATCTGCTTCCATAGTCTCCTGCAGCAATGAATTAAAAAAATTCACTAACTGCTGTGTAAAAAAGTGCTATCTTAAGTGTTTTAAACTGATCCTGTACTACTTTAATGACTGTCTCCTAGCTCCAGTATTGTGAGATTGTGTTCTAAACTCAGCTTGTCTATCTCTTGTTTGATTCTGTTAATCTCAATCATATCCTCACCCTATCTTTCTCCTCCTTGCATTGAATAGTCACAAGCTTGTTAGTATCTCCTTGTAGAGCAGCTACTGCATTCACTTTTTCAGTTGTCCTTCTCTGTACATTCTTGAATTCTACTACTTCTTTCTTCAGATGCAGAGACCAGAACTTTTTGTAATAATTGAAGTTGTGAGTGTGCCAAGGTTTTCTACAGAAAAATGTGCTTCTCCTTCTACTCAATTCCCTTCCCAATGATGCTCAGTATTTTGCTGGCTTTTTTTTTTTTGCTCTTGCCAGGTACAGAACTGACAGTTTTAGATATCTGTCAGCATTTTCGTGGCTGCATTAAGTTACAATTATCTACTCTAAAGCTCACTTGCCACTGTTTTGCCCACTGATTCAACACTGCCAGGTCTTGTGAGAATTCCTTATCATTGGCATGATATTTGACCATGCAAAAAAAAGCTTAGTTTCATCATAAACTTAGAAATTTCAGTGTATGCTCCCTTCCCCAGGTAATCAAAAATAAACAGTGTTCTCTAGGTTCTGTACAAACATGTTTCTCCATCCAGGAAGATACGTACACCTGGTTTAGCAGGTGAAATGTTACACTACAATTTAAAAGGGGGTTTCAGAGGAACCAGATACTAGCTGTTATCAAACTCTTTGGAACACTGACATTAAGTGAATTGTGAAATTAACTGAAGAAACCCCATTCCAAATTTGAAAATCCTTAAAAATCAGTTTCTGTTGTTTCAAAACTGTAAGTTAAAAAACTCCAAAACATACCTACTCTCTTTTAGGAGTAACGCACCTTGAACTGTTCTATCTGAACAATGTCTTAAAAAGTGGTTCAGCACATTACAGGAAACTTAAGATTAAACTTGTAGGAAATACTTTTTTTCTGTTTTTTTTTCTTTTTTTTTGGGTGACAGGAACTAGATAACAGAACAGGATGTGATCACTACAATGTAACACAGTGTGCTGTGGGATTTTTGGCAGCCTGCAATGAACTTTTTTAAAGTTTAGGAGTACTTATCCCTCAGAGCCAAATCTGAACTTTAGAAGAGGCTAATGTTTCTGTGTTAACCATCTAAAGCAGATTTCTTTTAAGCTTTTCAGGTGGTTTATATATACATATTACCTTAAGGAAAGCCATGGATCATTTCTATAAGCTCACATTTTTTGTAGATATTCAATAAAAAAAAATATGGCATGTAATACTGATAATTTATGGTTCATAACAATTATTCATTGCAGTTGTTATTTTTTCAAAAAACTGTCAACAATATAAAAACGAGTATAGACAGTAAAACTTTAAACTCTTAAAGATTCTATCTCTTTCAAAGAGTACCAATAATTTGTAATTTAGTACCATTTAAGAGACTTGAAATAAAATGCGGAAAGCCATTATCATTTTGAGTTGAAACTCAGCATTATCTTTCTAGAGAGAGATGAACCACTCTCTATTATCATCTCCTTTGCATAAATGTACACAAACTGAAAACAAGAGAGGATGGCAAATGGATCTCTACTCAAGCAGGTGAGGTATACTGCCAGATTAAATTTCAATTCAGAGCAAAGCATTTTTAATAATTCAGGCAACAGCTTTTATGATCCAACATATTAGAACAATGCTATTAATCAGTCATTTTAAAATTTGCCTTGGAGAATATTAACTAAGTATTTATAGGAATATTTAAACTCTAAAGTTAAAGAAGATGAACTCCCAGCCTTTGAGGGTGATTTTGACCTCACATTGATCTGAAGTAACAGGTTTTCTCCCACTGAAGTTGAGTGCAATGAGAGGAAGTTCTGGTTCTGAGTTTAAATGACAAATAATTTCTGGTGACATTTGAAAAGATCCTCAGCATTTAGATTCAGCCTGTGCAAACACTGTGTCAACAGAAATTGTCAGGGCACTATTCACGGTCTTGGAGCAAAAGGCAGACATGGATTTTCACAGTCACAGTTTGCATGGAACAGCCCAAATTTTAAGGAAAACTGAGCAGTCGCAGAAGGATACAGATACCATATGACCTGAAAGGAAGTCAAAGTTGGAAGCTTTTAAAGTAACACCTGAGTCATCATCTTCTTTTTATTTATTTTGTTTTACATGTTTCTCTTAGGAAGCAGAAATATCCAAATTTCAGAAGAAACACTAAACTCATATGATATCAGTCATGGTCACTTGGCAGGCTGTTCTTTCTGAGTCTCTGTTTCTGATGCCTGAACGTATTTCAAGTGAGAGGTCTGATCAATAATTCTGTTCAAGAAGGGACCTTATTGTTTAACCGACTATTCCAGACTGGATATCTGGATTACCTATGCAGTTTCTAGCAGTCTCAACAGGTTAAACAGATCTTGGAGTTTCCTTAAGGCATCTAAAGAAACAGGACACATGTGGTGGCATTAAGAAACAATGGATAAGCAGGTGAATACCAAGAATAAAATCCAAGCCATTTGTTCTAAATAATAATAATCCTTCTAAATGGTAAGCAAGGAAAGAAGGTAGCTGGACTTCAAGGAAAACAAATCTTAACCATCTGAGAGTGGAAGGAGAAATAATTTCTTAGAGGTTTATCATGCTGATGAAAAAAGCCAAGAAGAGAGACAAATGTTTTAGGATAAGACAGAAACTTGATTTTCTTGGAAATGCTGGCTTGCTTGCCGGCATATTATTAAATAAATAATATAATTTATTGGGAAATATAAAACTAAAAATTATTGATGATTATAGTATAGATGCTACTGTAAAATCATAGTTTTTCTTACCAGTTTCTTCTCTTTCCTACTTGTCTTATGATTTTTATATTTCAGCGTAGAGAATCAGAATTGCAAATGCAATTCTTGTATGCAAACCACTTGCTTTGATTTTGATTTTTTTTTTATATATA
>JAOBAS010000052.1:24775423-24803302 GCA_025311575.1 Elanoides forficatus
TGTCTTATGATTTTTATATTTCAGCTCCCTAGACAAGAGGCTGGTTATAGGAATGACAGAACTTCCTCTTGTTTAATGCTAAGACCTATGAAATCTTCTGTGAATTAACACTTATGTTGTTAATCTACTGCTGTTCCATCTTAGGAAGTGATTTGCTTACTTCTGAATATCAAACATCATTACTGCTCAATTTCTGGAAACTCTGTGTGACTAGATATGGAAGTAAAGACTCCCTGTTGACAGGTTTCTGTTTATCAGTATGTGTGCAAAAGCTGAAGAAAGGATTGTAAGTAGCAAGCTGCCTATATATCTCATGTTTTATCTATACTTGAAATTCATTTTTTAGTGGTGGCACTTCTGGTTATTATACAGATTGCTGACATGAGGGTTTAGTAAGGTTTTCTAAAGTGTCTAGAAAAAAGTTAAAACTGAACAGCATTAAAAGGTTATCTTTTTCATATTTTTTATTCATGGATCTACTTTCAAAACATTAGCTGACTTTACTGAGGTGGGGGGAATTCTTGGGAATAATTTTCCTTCAAAGAGTAGTTTCCTGTAAAAATGCTTATTATTAGGTATTCTTAGTAGTACTTGAGAAGAAAGGCTGGAAGCAAGCATTCAAGCAGACTCCATTTTTAAAGGTTTGTCATGCATTTCAGTCCTTAAAAGACAACAGTAAGACATAATATGACCCATGAACTTAGCAAAGTACAATGAAAAAATGACAGTGATTTTTTTAAAATATTTTAAAATGTAAAATTTAAAATAGACCTCCTATTCAGAAGATAATGAAGATAATTAATTCTAAACCAGAATATACACATTTAAGAATGTGTGTTAGGCTGTCTCACTTAATGCATGAGTCTCTCTGGCATTACAGTTTAACTATATGAATTTTGTAAAATTTAGGTCATCAAGGTTTCCTTAAAGGACTGTGTTCTACTTTCGTTTTCTGGATAATAGTCTGGATAATGAAAGATAAAAAGACTCCAAAAAGGAAAAGAAAAGTTGACTACCAACAATTTTAAATAATCTCATATGCAGGAATAAAAATCAAAAGCAAAATGCAATTCCTTATTAGCCCCAAAACTATCGTAAGCTTTGTAGAAGGACAATTACCTAATGAAAAATTAAAAATAAAAAATTCAGACAGTCAACCAAAGCCAGTATTAAACCAGGAATAAGTTGTAACAGTATCTTAAAGTATCTTATATACGGTATTTTTTTGTTTGCTTGTTTATTTCCATTAGGATATTATGAATTTCTATAAAACCAAGTAATAAGCACATAATTCACCTAGTTTTTGACTCCTGAGTATAATTCAGACTTGAAATTCATTGTCTCAATGTATAAAACAGTGAACAAAATTTGAAGTATAGAAGTATTCACTTCCGTTTCTGTTGAATATGAGCTGAGTGACAAAATGTCAGGGCCCTGAAGGTACTGCCAGACCCGACTGTCCCTGCCCAGCCCCAGGGCTCCCCACACCCTGCCAATGGACCAGGACCCCATTTCAGTCCCCCAGGACCATCAGTCCCTGCCCCAGTGATGCCACAGCAGGGCCAGTCTCCAGCTCCCCACAGCCCTGCCCTGCCCGTCCACGGGCCTCACTGAGCTGGGCCCACACGTCTTCTGACATCTTAGTCCAGCCTTGGCCAGTCCCTACGGCCCTGAATGGCCATCCTGGGGCTGTGTCTGACCCTGGTTCCCCTCACCAGGTCTGACCCTGACCCCCACTTGTGGTCTGATGTCCTAGCTGGCCTTGGCCCAGCCCCATCATGATCTTTGAGGACCACACAATAAGGATTCCTCCATATCAGTACTTTCCCATTCAGTCCTAGTTATTGTGAGGTCTCTCTGACCAGGACCTTAAAGTTCCCCTGTGTATCTCATCTTTATCATCACCTTTGGGTTTCCCCTGCATTTTATCAGGTGCTTACTAAGACTCTGAGACATTATTGATTCTTTTCTAGAAAATCATTCACCACTCTTCTCAGGCATGGTCAAGCATTGGCAAATGCCTACTATATTTTATCACTTTTTTTCCTTTTACTTATACAGATTGCATTGGGCAACCCATATTCTGTTATCTTGTAGCTCTTATATTGCCGCTTCTAGTAACAGTCCATAAGCTTCGCACTGAGTTTGCAAGACCTCAGGTCTGAGGCTTGTCAGGCTTGCTCTGTCTGAGTTTTTCTTGACCTGCTTGCAGATTGATTTTGCTTGATGTAGCCATAGCAGCATTTTTTAAAAAATTGATCAAGTTTCTATGACTAATTTCATTACCTCAGGAGTTGTGTAATTATGTCCTACTATGGGTCATAGAATCTTTTGGGATAAGTGCTCAATACTATTTTAAAGGAAAAAAAAAAGAAAAAAAGTGTATGTTTCATGTGGAATGAATTCACATTATTTATCTTACTGGGGATTTAGTCATTAAAAGTCTTAAAGACAATAATTTTAAAGGAATAAGGTATTTTTTTTTCAAATTTCACAAAATCAATCTGTTTGTAAATTAAGTTTGAAGCATAATGAAAACACTTTATCTGCTATTATTTTACAAGAAAATTATTAAGCATTTTGAAGTTAAATGAAAAATCTCTTCTATGTTTCTTTCATCTTTAAGCTTTTCAAACCCTTTCCTTCTTGCATTTCACTTTCCCTTCTCTGAAGATACGCTGCCCATGTTCACCATAATTTTTCAAAGCTCTTTTTATGTATTCATAAGGCTTCCATACAATCATCTCTTTTTTTTTCTTTTTTTCTTAAAAATTGTTATGGGTGTGATACCTACAGTAAATTTGGCAACACTTAAGCTGCTGGTACTCTGGTACTTCATGGTGAGGTAGGTTGCTTTATTGTTGCATTGTATTTTTCTATCTCTCTGAATCCATACTTATAAATAAATAAATAAATAAATCACATCCTCCCCAACCCTTTTTCAACAATAGTCATTAACACTGTCTCTCAGCTATCTCAAAAAAGCACTGGAAATAGCATAATTACAACATAAGATGTCAATTACAACTGCTTGTACATTAGACAAAGCAATGTCACTACATCTGAATGTAATATATAATCAGCCTCATTGAGATATGATTTTTGATCAGTTATAATCAAGAATAATCGGTTGATTTTTGGAGAGGTGAAAGCATTAAATGAGGTGACAGAAACTAGGTGAAAACTACTGAAAGAAGAAAGAGAATAATTTAGTAGCTGAGGTTCACTGCCTCTTCTACACATACATATACACACACAAATTTCTGCAGCAAGCAGATCTTGCTGGAGATCATGGTACATAACTGAAGAATCATCTCCAGATCACCAGATACTTAGTGTTCTTGGAAGGAATCTCTTTTCCTTTTGAAAATTATCAACTTTATATGGAATATTTAAATTACACTGGTCCACATCAAGAAACAGGATGAAGAAAAGAAAGAAAGAACATACACCTCTTCCTCTTAATGGTTAAAGTGTTTGTCAGAAGAGGATTTTGTGACTCTTGGTTTAATTCTACTCCACTTTTTAGAAGAGCTTACTGAACTGTGCAGCACATCATGCTTGCATGTTTATAAAAAACATTGGTGATATCTTCCTACTTCTGAACTCATATCTATGATAATTTATGCAGCAATGTCCATTTTAATATTTTAGTGCTATGCAAGAAATTTACATGAAGGTGATACATGGAGAACTTTCTGTGGTATAATAAGGGGAGAAACATAAAAGGAGCTAACTTAAGTCAGACCAAAGATCTACTTAATTGAGCATGCTCATCCACTGTCTGGCAGTGGCCTTGGAAAAATGCCAGGGTAACTATGGAATAACAAAAAACCATGCTGGATTCTTTCCCAGAATGCTTTCCCAGTCCCTAGTAGGTTGCATTTCAGACATTTTCCAAGTCAGAAGGTGTATGCGTGCATTTAATAGACCCTGAGAGGGTTTTATTTTGTTAATTTATCCAGTAGATTTCTAAATATATATGCAAACTTTTGCATTCACAGTATTGTATGGTATATTACAGGATGGTCAGTCTATGGTAATACCTCAAGTTGTTTCACAGCCTCACACTTTATGTGATGGATAACCTTCTTTGGTTTTTTTCTGGTCCTGCCTCCTTATAATTTCATTTTATGCTTCAAAATTCTGCATTAGAAGAGACAGTGAACAAAGACTTCTTCCTTTAGAAAGGTTTCATTCTTGTAGTTATTCCTTCTAGCACCTCTGTAATGAGAAAGAGTAGTTTTATGTTGTTCCTCTTTTTGAGATTAAACATCGCAATAGTGAAGAGAAACATCTTTCCTAGTTTAGGTAAATAAGAACATCAAAAGAGTAATAATGGATCTCAGTGGCTATGTCCTCTTCACAGAGTATAGCCACACCAGCCCTGAAGGTTGCCTTCTGTGTTTGTAATTTGGCATTTTTAACTACACATCTGGAAGGAATTATAGGCACTTATCCTTCACTTCATGTAGTTGCATTTACTTTGGAAAGACAACTAGATGAGCAGGCAGACAGGGAGTCAACTATTTACCACCAGGACAACTAGAGGATTGGGACAGTGTACACATTACAGATGGTACCTGCTCTGCAGTATATAAAAGTACTGGTGGTGGGTTGAACTTGTCCTGCTTCCAGACACCCACCTATCTGCTCTCTCACTCCCCACCTCAACAGCACAGAGGAAGAAAATAAGATGGAAAAGTAAATGGGTCAAGATAAAGACAGGGAGATCACTTACCAATTACCATCATGAGCAAAACAGACTCATCTTGGGGAAAATAAGTTTAATTTATTGCCAATTAAAAACAGACTAGAATGGTGAGAAACAAAGGCAAAAACTCCAACACTTTCCCCACCCCCCACCCCTTCATTCCAGGCTCAACTTCACTTCATTCCCAACCCTTCTGCCTCCTCCTCCTGTCCCAAGCAGTGCAGGGGAAAGAAGAAAGATGGATTGCAGTTAGTCCATAATAGTGGAAACCAAATATTTCTCTGTTGGTCTATGGTCTTCTAAGGCTGGAAAATGGGTGAGGCAGATAACAAAGTGCTGTAGCACTCTGAAGGTACGCTGACATCTGACCCCTTTGTCATGGTCTACGATAGCTACATATTGCCCTACATGACACTGTGCCTAAGATCGCTTGTAGATCATGAAACTCTAGATGCTTCATAAGCAGCTACAGCATATGAGTGATGTAACCTGTGGCATACCAACAAAAAAAATTCCGTAGAGTAGCTAGTGTTGGGAAGGGGGGGGGGGGAGGCGAAGAAGCAGTCACAATTGTAAAACAAAACAGAGAGGACTCAAATGCATCAGAACTGTCCATTTCTCTCTATGACTTCTCTGAATTTACGTTAAAGTGGGGACCACTCTAAATAACACTCTGGTCTGTTTGAAGGTTCTTTTTGTTCATCTGGTTTTACAAAATTCCTACATGGACATTTCCATTACCAAAGAAAGGATGCTATCTAGGAGGTAAACTGAAGATTAAATACAGACTCTGCCACAAAACGCAAAAGATAATTTTGATATAGCAAAATACAAAAAAGAAACCCAAAACAGGAATCAATATTCTGTGTAAAATAGCCACTAGCTAAATATAAATCTTGTTATTGCTATTCTGACTACATAAGAAATACTATTTATGGACAACCTGAAATGTTAAATCAGATTTTGTAATTATTCTGGTGTTGGCAAGAGCTTACCAGCCAAGGAGAAAAAAGGATGAGTTCAAGATGTAGGGCTCTCCTACAATGTCACCTTCATAAAGCAAAACAGAAAAACAGATGAACATGCAGCCTTTGTTCATGTAAGCTACTTTTTCCTTTGTGATTATTTTGGTTTATGTTGTTTGAACAGGACTGTCGATTCTGAGATTTTGCTCATCCTATAGCTTAACTTGTTCCGTGAACAAGTTTTGGGTTTTTAAGTCAAGTAGTTTGTCTCATGCCTGCCCAAATCACTTCTTATACAACCCCTCTACATTAACTGCATTTACATAAGATGTTTCTGCCAGCACTGCTACATCAATGAAAGATGTAGGTACTTAAAATCATGATCACCAGTGCCCTCCTGCAGAGTACGGCTGGGTGTATGTTCATTGTGTCACCTCTGATGAATGGGAATACAATTGTTTTGATAGATTGAACTAACTACTTGTTTATGCATACACACAAAAACCTGTCTTGCACTTTTTCTCATAAATTATGCAGGATTATCATCTTGACATGACTTTCCCTGTCTGACACACCCAACCTTTAATCTTTCTCTAATGCATGGCATTGACTCACATTTCATAGGTCTGAAATAAAAAGCTCATTCTATTTTGTGAATCAGTATTCCAATTTCTTCTATTAGTCAACAGTGTATCACTGCTCAACCCGCCTCTCCTCCCCCCAAAAATGGAAGTAGGATGTATGACACCAGGCAGCAGAATCTATACTTGGCTGAAAAGACTGTAAATTACTGTAAATTACTGTAAATCCTCAATTTTGGACTCTACAGTCCTAAAAAGAATATCCAAGATGTTTTGAAGTGACACAACAGGAATCTGTTAAATTCTTCATGTGCTATTGTAGAAAAAGTAATTGGGCTTGCAATCTTTTTTCAGTTTCAGTAAAAAAGAGCTTAAATACCTTTTAGTTCAGGTAAAAATACAAAAAAAAATTAATCTAACAAGTTAGGTTACTTAGATAATTTTTTCAAAATTCATTCTGCAGTCTATAATCTCCATAAACACCAAGTTGCATCAAAGAAATGAAGGCAATTATTTGGTCTATAGCTACATAAGAAATTTGGAGAAAAAAAACCTATAAACTTTTGCAAAAAAACTTTATTTTAAATGGACACACATCACCAATGATGTTTCAGTGTGCAGCTTGAAAACATGCTGCAATGGAAAAATAGGGGTACATTTTTCTTTGAAACCTTTTTGGATGGAAAATTCAAACTAAAGACAGAACTGCAACATATCTAGCTATCTTTTATACTTCCCTTGGAAGGAAATACTTTGCGATTTTAGTAGCACAGCATGCAATTTAAATGCACCTTTTTACCAGGCAATGATACAATTTGGGATTAAATCTATTTTAGTGGCAATACCTTTCCCCAAAAAAATATTTTAAGTCTTTGGTAAAGTTATTTGAGAGGAGGGAGAGGTGGAATACTAATAAAAGTATTATATCAAATAGTTTATAGATTGAGATAAAGAGAGTTTAATCAGTGAAGGAAAGAGAAAAAAACAAATGATGCAAAGGTAGTGTGGAATAATTCCTGGAGGTGACTTATTGATATGTCCCCCTCTTAAGGGAAGGTAAAACTCCAGGTTGAAATGCGGTGCATGTACAAGAAATCTGTTCCATGATAATTCCCTAAGCAACATAACCTGCAACCTTAGATGTTAGCAACACCAGTGGAGCTTGGTATGCTGACTCTTGAGAAACAATACAGAGGGTGGAGCAGGGTGGAAGCACTATGGCCAGGCTCTGTGATATCAGCAGGGGAGGCAGAGTGAGAAAAAGAGAAGACCTTGATGCTGTGCAGGCCCTGCTCAGGAACAGCCAAAACATTGTTGTGTTACCAACACTCTTTTGGTCACAAATCCAAAACATAGTAACATACAGGTTACTATGAAGAAAATTAACTCCATCCCAGGCAGATCTTGTACATTTATATAATAAAATCTTTATTTAAATTGGCAGTTCTAAAACATTGTAATAAATAAACCTGAAAAACAAATCAAAACAATTAACCTAGTTGCCTTCTGATCCAGTATGTCTAGCATTTTGAATTAATATTTTCTTTTGGTCATTTCTAATGACCTTCTAGCTATGACGTATGAAAAATAAAGAGAAGTGTCACAAAAGCATTTAGTCTGAGAAAGGTCTTTTTGTTTGTCTCTCCACCAATAAAGGTATCCTAAAAAAATCTATATTGTGAGGCATGTTCACTGAACTGTGTTTCCCATATCAAAGCTTGTATTTACTATGATTATATTCTTTAGAGCTCTTTGGATAATTTGCTGCCAAAAGCTACCTTGTTCCTACTTCTGACAATCACCAAGATAGCATGAGATTTGACCTTTCCTCTGATGTCACCTACAATAGTCCTTAAAGAATATTAAAGACAACCCCAAAGCACCACAAAACTATATATTTAAGTGGAAATCAAAGCTAAATCTCCAAGTTCCTTTTGCTAGATGCAGGTGCTTTAACACTCCATAAGAAACTTCTGCTTTTGTTGTGGAAAGCACTTATGGAAGAGGAAGGCACTGTCATGAATAAGAGCTAGGTGAACAAATTCTGTTCTCTTAGTTTAATCAACTCAGGATTGATGAGAATAGCTCTTTGTTTTCAAAGTATGAAAGTCCTAATGGCAGTAGCAGAATGAAACAAGCTATTTTGAAGTTTCCAAGCAGACAACTATATAGAGCTGTATTTTTAACATTCTGACTCTAAATGCCATCCAGGAAACTGAATTTTCAAACAAGCTGAACAGAGTGTGTACTTTAAATGGTGAGAAAAAGTCAATGAGAATGCTCATAGAAAATATGATGTACCATATATCTTGAACTTGGATACAGTGAAACTCTCTTACTGGTTTTAGAATTGTATATTTTGGAAACTTTTCCACCATATCATGTTCCCATACTTAGAACAATGCTTTTGCAAAAGACAGAATTTATTTCTTTTTTAACATTTTTACTCAACCCAAACTTTACTTGCTTAACAGCAATGATATTCTTCTTGGTCATGAACAGACCAAAATTCAGTCTCAGTCCATTTTTCCTCACATTCAAATTGTTTTAAAGACAGAATGTTCCAGATCATAAGCAGAGGTGATCAAATAAATAGATGGACAGCTGTAATAATTTAGTGTGGAGCTTTGCACCAGAGCAATCCAGTGGCCATTTTTTAGTTGCAGGATATAAATAATTTTTAATTAAAAATTCAAATATTATTAGCTAAAAAACCAACCAAACAAACAAATGAAGTATCTAATGATAGACTATAGGTACAGAGATTGGACAGATGTTCTTAAGTGGTCAAATCAATTTATAAAAAAAAGATTATTAAATATAACAGGTTTCCCTATTAATCACTAAGTGTTTTCTCCAAAGTTCAAGTTCCTGCTGAGCCACAGACAACCTCTTCCACTTTATGCAGCTCATTTAGACATGATTTCATTTATAGACTGTGGACATAGGAATCTTCGTTTTTAGCTTAGTTATGTGTATACACATGTTAAATTCTGGATTCTGGAATATAAAGTGAAGTAAGTTCCATACATAAATAGGTGAGGGAAAAACTTTCAGAACACAAAGTCTCCCTAAACTAACTGGGAGTTTTTTTGTTGTTGTTTGGTTTGTTTTTTTTTTCTCTTAAAGGACATTAAAACAAACAAAAAAACCTCAAAGACAACAACAACAACAAAAAAACACAAAAAGACCTTTCAATGTCTTTTTCTGGCAACTTTCTTACATTTACTAGCCAGAAGAAGATGGTGAGCTTTTTTTCTGTTTCCAGTCAGGGTTATAATTAAGAAAGCATACAGAGTGAATGTGCTTTAATGCTCTAGGCTACATACATTTTAATGCAGATCATTAGAGAAAGAAGAAAACAAACAAAAAACAACCAACAAAACTGCTTTTTCAGTTTGGGTTTGTGTTTGGTTAGGGGTGGGTTTTTTTTTTGGGGGGTAGTGTTGATTGTTAGGGGGTTTTTGGCTTAGAAAGTTTACTAACATGCCATTAGAAACAGTACGTATTAGGAAGTGATATTTTTAAAAGCAATTGCTATCATTGATTTAAAGAAATGCTTAAAAGTTACAGCTCTAAGCAATGAGTTTCAGATACAAGCTCTGCCAATTTTCACTTGCAGTACATGCAGAATTTTTGAAGAAACTTAGAGCTTTTTTTCTCATCACTTCAATAAATCAAATTCTAAATTAAAACCTAACAAACAAACAAGAAAATGAAGACAACACAATTAAAAATGTCTTGAGTGACTTGACTAACATCAATGAGGTTTTTGTAACAATTTCCTGAATAAAATCCAATCCTTCAGGTACAAGGAGAATGAAATAGTCCAATAAAGACAGTTAGAACAAGGCTGAAAACTACTTTCCCTTGACAATACTGGCTTTTTTTTCATGACATTGTAATCCTGATTATGATGTTTTTATGATGAATTTGAGACTATTTCATAGAAAATGAGTCTATAACACTTAATTTAGGCTTGTTTCACTTTCCACAGAACTAAGTCCATGGATTTAATTAACAATAAACTCAAATAAAAATTAAAAATATTTCTTTTCTCATGAATAACACCAGAACCAGACATTTGTCATTCAAGTAAATCAAAGCTAATGTTACATAGCTGAGGATCAAATACTTGACAATGGTGGTTTTCACAACAAATAGAAGTTTGGAATTCGCATTGTCCAGACAGCATACAATCTCTGTCATAAGATGCTTTATTATATATTGTTTAAATACTTAAAACTCATAAAGCAGTACAGTTTGGATACAGTACATTTCTAGAACTATTCACTGTATAGAAGTAAAACATTTTCCCTAGCATGCAATAACCTAAGGCTTTGTTGCTTTGTTGTTTGTTTTTGGTTTTTTTTTTTTTTTCTTGAAAGAAAATACTAAATATGTTACAACAACGAAAGAGGTGTCAGTGACAGAAATTTCTACCAGTACCAATATCAGAACACTAATAGAATCCAAGTCTTTCATTATATTTTTACAGTCAGTAAAATTATCCACGTGATTGTCAGGATTCTCACATACAGCAATAAATTAGATCACAGTGTTAGATATTAATAATCCTAACTTTCCAATTCTTCTTATTTTACACTGCTTTTAGTCTTGAACTTCAAGTATTGTAGCATAGAATGCTATCAAGAGCTGTTACACAAATATTGTAGAAACTATCCACAGCCATTGAAAACATTTCTGCCTCTGTATTCACTGAACCTCTCACAGAAAAAAAACCTGTTTATGGGAAATACTTTAAATGAAGTTTTGCTCTATCTATCTATTTTGTCAATTTTACTAGAGTCCGTGAAGTTTCACATAGGTATGTGTCTGAAAACGTTAAGCTGTTCCTCTTTGTGCAGTTTCCATTTTCTTGAAAATCAGCAAATAAAAAATGAACAGGGCATCTTCCTATTTGACTGTTTTGTTTGGCTTTCCTTGCATCATATATTTTGTGCACTTATGCTACAGATGTCTATTGACTGCAACAGTTTTCTGACATTATACTAAAGCTATTCGGAAGTGAGTTTAAACTAGCAGAATATATGAGTTTATACATCCCTTTCTTATTATCAGTTGCTAACATTCTTCTAAGTTTTCCTCACAGTAGAATCTCCCATACATATTAACTGTTGCAGCAATGAAGAAAAACAAAACAAAACCAACACAGTTTGCTTTTATGAGACTAGCAACACACGCCGAATCTTTTTTCTGGTTTTCATATTAATGTTGTCCTGAACAAATAAGAAACCCTATCAGAAGCTTGGAATACTCAGAATGCTGCAAAAGTCCTATGTTTAGCTCCAATTACAATAAATGCAGCTTATTATTCTTGAATGTCCCCTTCCAGATAGCCTACAAGGAAGAGATGGCAAGCATCATTATAGGAAAATAACTGGTAATTTATTAAGGGTGAAACTGACCCTTTTGAAAAGGATCATAATAATGTTTAACTGGAAGGGGTTTTTTAATAATTCTCAAACTGATCTCATGTCAGGTTAATTAACACTTGTTGCAAGACAAAGAGAGTATTACACTTGCATTAAATGTATATTTTCAAGGGTAGGAGAATAGACATGCTTTAGATGTAGTTTGTGGTGGACTTTTTTTTGAGAAGTAGAACATATATTAAATAGTATTTCACATGTGAGTACATTTTTTGAAAATCTGTTACAGGTTTTTTTAAGTGAGAATGGAAAGCAGAAATTAGAGAGGAACTCCATGTAAGGGTGAAGGGAGTCAATGCACTCCAAAGCTAAACAGCTGTTTTTCTCTTAAATAGATAGACACTGTGAATTAACTAAAAAAACTTTCTCATCTGAGGTTAGACAAGGAGGTTTTTTTGGGGGGTGGGGCAGGAGTACTGTAAATTTTTGTTTGTTTTAAAGCAGTTTTGGGGTTTTTTTTAATGACTGTCCAATCGCTTGTAATTAATCTTCAGTCATTCTCATTAGTACATATTTTATTCTATTTGCACTGGTTCGCTTACTACAAAAAAAAAGATACCACTGCAATTAGTTAATCTGTTGGTTTGTTTTTTGGGTTTTTTTTGTAAACCTGCTAGGTAATCTGAAAATCTCATTTGTTTAATTTTAGGCATCTTTTTTTTTCCTCAGTTATAGGTAATCTAGATGTTTTCAGAGACCTTTTTATCTTCCATGCTTTCTTGTTTGCTTCTGCCTGAAGCCCAAGGAGCTTCCAAAGTGCTTAGTTAGTAGCATCCTTCAGATCACCAGACCAGGTCTGGTATCCCATGGCCATTGTTGAATCAAAGCTCCATTTGGCAGTTTTCCTGTTAGTTAATTATAGGTGCCATCATCAGCCAGCAGAACTGTTGAATAGTTAAAGAACAAGTCATTAATTATTATTATTTTGGGACTACATTTGCATTGTTGATTGTAATATTTTAACTGTGTCTGCTTTGAAATTTGTTTTTAAAAATTAACAGCAGTGTATTCTGTTGGTTGGCTTCTGGTCAACGTTCCTGAAGAAATTTGTATGCATTCAAGCCAGCTATATTATTATTATTAAGTGTAGGAAAGACCATGCTTATTTAAAATCTGTCCCTTCAAGTTATCCCAGAGCTGACCATTTTGACTATGAAGTGCTAATTTGTTTGTTTTTCTAGGGCTTTCACAGGGTGATCCAGCATAGTGTAGGTCAGTGATGCCTTGGCTTTCAGCCTGTGTATTTTATAAGGCTCTAAATCTGTCTGTCAAGAGAAAGAACAGAAAGGTAACAACTGCTAGTTAAATCAAATCACTTTGACTAAATTGGACAAATTTGGTTAGCCTCTGATGCACCCTGGCCCAGGTCCATGTCAGCAAGAATGATTGTGTTCAATCAAGGCTAAGCTCGCGGGTGAACAAAACACAGTCCAAGAATACCACAGAACATGCTGTCTGCAAGCACATCTTAATATGGACAAAAGGATGTTACTCAGACTTGATGTACAGATGTGACTGTAAACAAGTACTAGGATTTTGTCACAAGAAAAAATCTTAGAGAAGAATCAAAACCTATTCTATTAAAAGAAATTTCTGGTTATTTCAGGCATGAATTTCAGATATTCAATATATTCAGCTTAAATATATATCTCCAAGATTTTTTAATTTTCTTTGAAAGAAAGATGTAATGATAGCAAGAATACCCAATACAGCAGGATCTAGGAATCACAGATCTGTTATTTTTAAAATAGACTTTCAGTAAATAACATTGCATTTATCAGTACTTCTAATCTTATGAGTTTTTATCAGTATTATAATTCCTGTAAATAGCTGGTATATTACCCACACTGAAAGCAGGATTTCCCACTCTGAGACGTGATCCATTTAACAGAGCAGTTACACTTCACATTTTACTATAGACATAGGAATGAAATAAATGTACTACATTTAGCTGATAGTATGAGGGAAAGGGAGAAATTTAAGTTGACCTGATTTAATAATATCAAGGCAAATTTAATTCAGACACAGGATTTTTTTTTCTAACTAAGATTTTAAGATTTTTTAAGTTTCTATATAAATTACATTATAGTACTAAAAAACCCCCAAACCAAACCAAACCAAACCAACAACAAAAAAACCACCCCAAAAAACCAAAACACCCAGAAATCAGACACTTTAAAACAATCACGCATGATTAATAATCTCATTTTTGTTATCCTCTTTCTTTCAGGCTAGGCCTTAACCTAGCTCTGTTCAGTCTTGCCTTCTTGTTTTGAGTGTACACAATCTTATGACAAGACTCATTTGTTATGTTTGGTGAGCCACAAGTCTTCATTCTCCATGTGATAAATAAGAATGACAGAAGTCAGAAATACAGTTTTAATGTTAAACCAGTAACATTTTCAGCTATACTATGATATGATTAGCATGGCATGCATTACAGCCTAGCATCAACTAATACAGAAATATATTGCTAGTTGAGTGTTAGAAGACCAAACCTATCATACCTTCAACCTCTCCATCTTCTTCATCTATGGGAACATGCATGGAATAACATCGCAAAATAAAATAAACCCCCCCAGTTTTATAAATTAGCAAATTAGCAAAAGATTATGAATTTTCCATAGCAAAAGAAGAGTGCTAATGAGTAGGTTGTAATGAGTCTATTCTCCACACCTAAGAAGGCTTGAGGAGTTAATATTCTTGTTAGAAACCAATAAATAAATAAATAACTAGATAGATAGATAAATAAATAAATAATCTGCAACAGATCCTTTACCTTTCCTAAGATCCTATAACATTTCTAACACTGCTGACCTTTTGCCCTACTTTCTAATGGAAAACTTCTCACATGTATTAATGATAGCTTTAAGTGTCTTTTCTCCAAGACTGCAGTTTAGCTACCTTCTGGGTTCTGGATGTGACAGAAAGGCAGCAGTGACTAAGTGACAAAACTGCAAGTCTTTCCCTAAAATTTTGGTAAGTCCGCAGTTTTGGTATTCCATGTTGGTTAGGGAAAATCCAGTCTCTCCCTGTGACCTCAGTAACTTGATAATGTTTTGGAAAAACTAAGTGAGCATTTGGAATAAATGTGTAGAAAATAGACTACTGGTTGTTTAAACCAGCAGTTAAAAATAATGCATGTGAAAGTCAAATATAACATGAATGAAAAATCTTATGTCATAGAAAACTGCGGTGGCAATTATAGAAAACCAGCCTAGTTTTAATATAGACAGATGATATGTAAAGAACACATGCAAGATAGTAACAAGTGGTGTATTGATGTATTGGGTGTCCTTGGCAGTGGGGGGCTGCAGGGCGGCCTCTGTGAGGAGAGGCCAGGGCTGCCCCATGCCGGACACAGCCGGTTCCAGCCGGTTCCAGCTGGTTCCAATGGACCTGCCACAAGGCACAGCTGAGCCCCTCAGCTGAGCTGGCACTGCCTTTGCAAAAACATATTGCTAATAAATCAAACATTTACTCATAAATCAAAAATCCATTAAGAAGGAGGTTTTAAGAATTGGCTGATTTAGCTATTCTTGAGCACTCGATCAAGAGTAAATGTGTTTTGCTTTCAGTTTGCTGTCCTGTTTTGGAACTTTCAGCATACGACCAGCAGAGATTTTCTTCAGATGACCTCAGAGAACCTGGTTTGTATAAAACTAGGTCTATGACATGCTGTTTTTTTCTCTATGAACTGCTGAGGAAACCAGTTACTTTGGTGAAAGGCTTGTCTCTCTAGTTACACTTCCTTCCTCTGTTCCTTTCTCCTGAAGAAATTAGATGCAGGAAACCCATGTAATGTTCAGTTCACTTGATATTTTTAGTTGATGTTTTAATCATATATAGAATATCTATGCTGCAAAAAAAGCACTGGTAAGTTGCAGGAAAAGAAACGAGAACTGGCCCTTAAGTGGACATACACAGACACTTGGTATACAAAAAGAATAAACATGACATGCTGACCTTTGGAGAGATGTTTATGTATTTTTAGGAGACCAGCTACAATGTTCCAACCTGTCAAAGAAACCAAACATGAATATAAATATTTAAAGAATATAAATAGATTAGAATGTTTAAAATATTTATAAAAAAAAAAATACTTCCTGAATTGACAGTGGACCAGCTAGTACATATATCACTGTATTAATATATTTTTACTAGTTCCTAAACATTGAAGAAGCTGTGCATCTAATAGATCTTATTGCAAATTATGTTTCTATATGCAAATTCAGCTGTTAAAAATAAGAGCATGTCATAATGATTAGTATTTGTGCACCAATTTAAATCCTTGGGAGCCTGGGGTTTTTTTGTTGTTTGGTTTTTTTTTTTTTTTTTTCTTTTGATTTAAACTACGTATTAAATTAATAACACAGAAGATAAAATACTTCTATGTAAAGCCAATACATCCTGGTGCACCCAAAGGGTTTAGAACTGAAATAATCTGAAATTTAACACTTGCTTCCAGTATAATTTTCTCCAAGGTGCAAGGTGAATGTCTTGTCAAATATCATCCAAAAGAATGACATGAGATAAAAAGCAATGTGACCCCCCAAAAAGAAAACAGGTGAACTGCTATTTCCATGTGATGTTTTTCAAATTTATTTCTCATATAAAATCTGTATGTCTTTTAAATGTTATCATTTTAGTTTTAAGAGTTACATAACTATTCTGATGATAAGTTAATCTGCTGGTCTTTTAGAAAACATGTTCTTAACGAGAGCTATAAGCAATACCTGTATTTCTTCTTACTATGCACTCCAACAAAATTAATAAATTATTTTGCAATTTATGAGATGAAACAAGGAGAGAGAATAATTCCTTGTTGATGTCATGCTATGAACAGAGCACAAACATAAAAACATTTAGAAGTACAGCTGAAAGAAAGAAGTCAAAAACATTCTGTTATGCTTTACACATCAAATAAACCCTGTATTTTATGTCAATGTACAAAGGGTAAGAATACAGCTTTCCATTTCTACATAAAATATTACCCTTACCATTTAGCCTTGAATAAACATATAAACCAAACAGGGCCATAAAATCCTCACAAAATTTATGTCAAAAGTATCTCAGGCATAGCATGTACCATCCAGTACAGAAGCTAAATGAGCCAGAATTTAAGGATGTTTTGCAAATATATCCACTTTATCTTCCAAAACCTAATTCAGGGATTGTTGAAAAATGTGCTGACAAAATATATATAACGTTTTCTCCTTCACTGAAAATCTTCCTTGTTTTGCTTGCTTTGCTCCAGAATTGAAATCTTAGGTTTTCCAGATACACTAACATTTGCCTCGAACAATACTAGCTAACTTAAGCACTTCAAACTAATATGAAAAATGAATTATCAAGATCTACTTCAGGTTGCCAAAACAAATCTAACAGGACCTGTTCCCTTTTTACAGCTCCAGTTTTCATTTCATTGTCTTTCCTTAAGTTCCTGTTATCTTTTTACTCACTGAAATAGCTCTGATTGCTATACCTAAAACTATTTCTCTTTTCTATCTGTTTAGCAATAAAATAGCACTACAAAAAGCAGGGTATTTTTCACATAAGGACATATTCCCATCTGGCAAAAACTAGTCAGCCTTCTCCTTTTTAACAATATCTGAAGGCAAATTGATCAAAGCAACCTGATACATGCTAACAATTACTTTAGAGACATCCTCAGGAGACCATTCTATGCTATGAATTCTAAATGGACAGGAGCTTGCTACCTTGGAGCTTCAGGGTACATCAGCACAATATAACTGCGGTTGGTGCAACTCTAAGTTTACAATAACAAGCCCTACTGAGAGACAGAATATGATTGCACAGACTTGCTACCAATTTTACATGCAGGCACAGTTTACTTTGTAAGTCTAGACCCAGCTTTCTTCTGCCAGCAAAATAACACATAGATCTACCTTAAAAAGAAGATCCCCGGTTTTAAGGAGTCTGCTTTATTTCACCCTCCTTATCGTGTAAGCACAGGCAGCCCACTACCATGTGTGCTGAATGATCTGTGTTTCCATCATGAGTTGCTTAACTCTTCCCAGATCTAGTCCAAACTATCCAGATACTTTTCCCACTCTTAGATTCTAGTCCAGGCATGTTAAACTTAAACACCGTACTCCTTCATAGGATAGGAAACAACTTCAAAATGGGAGGGGGGGGGAATGACACCAGGAAGGGAGGGTGCAGAGGGGACTTTCCTCCATATGGCTGAGAGTGAAAGCGAAAGGAACTCAAAAGAAATCAAGTATGTTATGAAAATAAGTGCAGTAGTTTTACAACACCGCAAAGTAGATCTGCCTTTAAAACTTGTCATTAAAAATTAGTCTTATTATTTTACTTTCTTCCTACTATTCCACCTTACCGCAGAGACTTTTAATAGCAAAACTACCCACAACAGCCTGTGTGGCAATGATTACTTACTGTCTACCTGCATGACTAAATTGAAGACAGCATAGCTGTCTGGTGCCCATTGTTAGTCAATGACAAGGAAGGGATTAAAAGATTCATAAGCTTGTGAACTCCACAGAAAGATATTGAAAGTAAGGTATCATAATTTTTGTTTAAGTAAGCAACTAATTAATAATGTATTACTGTATTATACAATAAAGTAATATAATACCTTCAAACCGAGTGTAACATGAAAATGCATTAGTACAATATTTTGTCTTTTCTCAGTATTAGTTCAGAATGTACTGCATTATGGTTCTTGTATTAATCCCATATACGAATAAATACTATTTAAACATATTTTTGGTTTAATGTTTTATTTGTAAATATAATTCTTTATGATGAGATATTGTTCATGTTACCAGATCGCTCACCTGAAATATTTAGCTAATTTACTAATAGCTTCTCAGCACAGTATTGTTTACAGTAAGAAGACAGAAATGTGTATAAATTTAAATCTGTTTCTTGTATAAGGAAGCATAGAACCTCTTTAATTTTGTGTTGTTAGAACTCACTGTCTTTTTTCCATAATTTTTTCTCTCTCCTACAGACACCTCTGCATCATCACTTCATGAATACTGAAACACAACACTGAAGGAAGCAAACACAGTTTAGCAAATGTTCCCTAACCACTGAGCCTGTCAAACATTTCTGATCACAGTTCTCGCTGGCAGTCAGCCTTCAGCTGTTTAAAAGTGTGACACACAGTTTTCCACTCCTCTCTGCAAAATTACAGCACTTTTTTAGGTTAAGTTTGCAACAGAATTATAAAGTGGTTTGAAGATGATCCTGCCAGTTTTTTTCATATAACTAACCCCCCACTGACTTGCAAGACCAAACCCTAAGAATAGTGTTCTTGCAAGATAAAATAATTGCTATATGTGTTCCCAAGGAATTTCAGAAGATGACTCTTTTTAAGTGAATGTGGTCACAGTTCTTTCTGAAAAATATATTAGTCACATTCGTTTCTTCAGTACAAGGTTTAAATTATCGACTTTCTTTGGTAAAGAAATAAAAGACTTTCAGATCGTATTTGATAATATTATTGAATATCTTTATTTAATTGCATCTCAAAAGTAGGTAAAAATTAAGCATATTAAGACACTCCACTTAGCTTTTTCAGCTATTATTTTAAAGTTTGCTTAAGTTAATGAATATTAACAACCTTCAGAAGACTGGTTAGTATTGAATGAATATTTCAAAAAATGTGCATTCATTTAGAAAACACCCCTATTAATTTTTAAACATTTTAAAAAAAAATTATTTCTTGCCCTTTTTATGTCCTCTGTGAATCTTCTATCATTAAATTTTATTTAAATAGTCTTAAATATTTTTCTCATTTTCAGTTTGTCTGGGCCAAGGAAAAAATATTTAATATTTTCAATCTTGTAACTAAATTTTTTGAAATAATGACATTATTGTTGAAAAATGAAAATGCAGTCACTGTTAGATAGCTTTTTGTTCTTTGTTGCTTTTTTTCTCCAAAAAAGGGCTTTGCTTAAACCAAGGGACATCTAATTACGGTCAAGTTTGAATTTCTTAATTCTAAAGTTTTATTTGTTCCTGAATACCATTAAAATTGAAATTGTTTAATCTGTTTTAAAACTTACTTAAAATTATAAAGCAGAAAATACATGTTGGCAACATTAATGTCTACTCATTAGATAACATTGTTTCCCGATAGTAATATACAAGTATATTAAAAAATTGCTGAGAGATTTGCATCCATAGGAAGAGGGAAATGCAAAAAATTTGTGCAGTATATATATGTTTTATTCTTTGTGTACAACTATGATTTTGTCCTTTTTTTCCATAGTCAAATACCTGTTGTGAGTTTTGGGATTTTTCCTACCCATATTAGCAGATGTGTATATTAAAGAGGGACTTTAAGGGCAAGAAATCAAATCTGATAAGCTAGTAAGTTTTCATGTAGGAGCTGAGAGGGAAGATTTAATGTAGAAGGCCAGAGTGAAACAAGGTATTTAGAGATAAGGAAAAACTGATGGTGGCAGGGAAGGTTTTCAATGAACACAAATGTCACATTTATTACTGGTAAAAATTCATAAATACAATGAATATATACTTCACTCAGAAATTTCCTAAAATACAGTTTAAAAGCTCACAAGTAACTACTGTTAATTTAAAACTGGAAAAACTTGATTTTACTTTAAACAGTCCATGTATAAACGCATAGTTTTTCAGTGAGAGGAATTACCCATGTATCTGCACAATTGACAATGTATGCAGTTGACACAGGCAGTTTCAGGGGAAAAAGGAAGTGAAATACTACGGTTATTTTTATGTCCCAAAAGAAAATAAATTTTACACATTTATTCTGAATAATTTGTAAACAGCCTAAAGTGTTGTTTGCTGAAGATATATGGCTAGGTCCTAACCATAAATATTTTTAATCTTTACAGATAATTTATGCTCTGTTAGAAGCACAATAAGTCAAATTAAATATGAATAATAAACAAAAAGATGACATTGATATTGATGAAGAATAAGAAAATAAATACAGATGCTAACGAAAACATAGGCAATATTTTCCCCATTATGAATTGTAACTCTTCTAAGATTCTTCCTCCCCAGTTGTCATAGAACTCAAAAAAAAAAAAAAAAAAGTTAGCAAACCCATCCACAGACAGTGAGGTAGACCAGGCTAGGGCCAGAGGGTGATAATCAGTGATACGAAGACTAGTCAGAGGCCAAGAACTAGTGGTGTACCCCAGAGGCCAACGCTGGGTCCAATCCCATTCAACATCTTCATTAATGATTGGGATAATAGACAAGTAGAGGGGGTGGAGCCTTGGCTGCAATTACCATAAGACAGGATGATTCGAGATCCTGCAGTATTTAAGATGTTGAAGTGGAGAGAGCAAGTAGTCTAAAGCCCTAAGCGAAGGCTTCTGGCTTTATGAGAGTGGATTTCCACTTGTTCAGGGAAGTGGCAATCAAGATCCTGTGCATGGCAGCTCTAAAGAACAAAGGAGGCCAGGAGAATTGGTTAGTATTTGAAGACAAGGTCCTCCAAGCACAACAATTCACCCTGATCTATGAAGCAGAGTAGAAGGTTAGCTTGGCTAAACAGGGAAGTCCTCCCTGTACTTAAACACAAAAAATTATTCATATGGGAGGTAGTAGCTGGGACAAACTATCTAGGATGAGTACAGACGCAATCTCAAGCATGTAGGATGAAATTCCAGCCAAAGGTCTGCTGAAGCTGAAACTGGAGGTATTTTAGGTGTAACAAAACCATCTACTGATATGTCAGCAGCAGAAGGAAGACCAAGGAAAATGTTGCCTCATTGCTGGATAGAGCAAGTAATCTAAAGACAAAGGAACTGGAAAAGTTGGAGGTTCTCAGTGCCTGCTTTGCCCTTAAGGAAAGACAAGAAGGAGGATCCAGATATCTGTAGGCAGGTCAGTCTCATCTCAGAACCTGGGAAGACTATGGAGGAAGTGCTCATATAACCCATTTCCAGGCTCATGAAGGACAGGGAGGTGATTATTCTATGATCCATGGCATATTGGGAACCTTGAAGAAGACACCGTATTTGAGGAGTTAGCATCTTTGGTCAAGTCATGTCTGCTCTATTGGGCCCTGTACTTAAGGCTTGAGAAGCCCATATGTTAGTGTGAGTAACTGTTGTTTAAGTCCATGTGTGCAACAGTGTAAGGGAATATGCTGGGATGCCCCACGCTGGTCTGTGCTGCACTCTAGTGGGTAACATGAAAGTGATAGCATTCCTACCTGTCAGGAGAAGATACATGCTTTGGTTTGTCACACAAAAGGCACCATGGCACAGGAGAGAGGTAGAACCTCTCCATGGATGGGCTTTGTAGAGTGGGCCATGGGAATTCATTCAAATTCTGTCTGATGCTGCACAACAGTGGGGCTCCCAGCAACTAATGGCACATGATTTACTCCCTATCTATATTTTTTTTCCTATTTCCATTTTATTATTAACATAATTCTGGTTTTCTATTTGCTGTGAAGCTTTTCTTATTGAGGTCTGGAAAGAACCCTGCACCCTGCCCAACATCCTGGTGCAGAGCATGTGGTCACAATCAGAAATTGTTTCACCCATTTATTAAATCAGTCATTAAAATTAGAACTTCTTTCTTTCCAACTACACTGGATTTTTCAACCTTTAAGATGCCCAAGACTACCAGAAACAGGTAATAAAGCAGTAGGGTAGTACACTGTTGCTAAAATTGTTAATTGCTAACACAACTGCTTAACAACTGAAGCAGAAGAAGTAAAAGAATAAGAAAATTGGAATTTTAATTTCAGTTTTAAGTAGGAATCTCACAATATAATTTTTTTAATCTGGGTCATTCAGAGGAAAATGGAATATTGCTAAAATATGCCCTAAAATCTGACAATATAGACTGGTATAAAAATTATATACAATGCATTTTTCAATGAATACTGTTATACTTTTATTCTGTGCATCAAATGTATAATGTTAGCTACCTCTTACTATTGCTAGAAATTGATATTTGAATAAAAGTGTGTATGGAATATCTAATATTTATACAAATAATGTTTTCTTCTTCAAAGTAAAAATAGCTCAGTATGGGTATATTTATCCATATTCTTATTTTAAAATGTTAAATGAATCTTGTTGATAGATGTGGTTGATGATATATTTAATAAGTTTTGTCTTTGAACAATTTCTTAATCTAGGATACTGTTATCTTACTCAGTATCAAATGCTCAATATTACAGCAAGGTTCTTGTAGGCTCAGCTCTGTTGCTGTGGACATCTGGCACATATGACGAACAACATGAATGCTTAAGTGATTTTTTTAATGCCCATTAAAAGCATGGTGAATGGCTGACAGGTAGGCCATTGAAGTCTTGTAAAGACATGATCAAGGCAAATCCTCAGCTGTGTGGTACCAGCTCCACAAAGTGGGAAACTACAGCTAAAGACCATCTGTTATAGCAAAGATTGTGCACCATTGCCTTCAGAGCCTTTGAACAAACCTGGAATGACAGAATGACTCTATGTCTGTACTGACTCTATGGCTGTACTACTGTTCCATAGAAATGCAAGCATATAGCGCGTCATGGTTTAACCCCAGCCAGCAATTAAGAGCCACGCAGCAGCTCAGTCACTCCCCACCCCACAGTGGGATGGGGGAGACAATTGGGGAAAAAAAGTAAAACTCGTGGGTTGAGATAAAGACAGTATAATAGCACAGAAAAGGAAGGGAAAGTAATAATAATAATAATAATAATAATAATAATAATAATAATAATAATAATAATAATAATAATAATAATAATAATAATAGAATATACTACAAAACAAGGGATACACAATACAATTACTCACCACCCACTGACTGATGCCCAGCCAATCCCTGAGCCACGGTGCCCCCTGGCCAACTCCCCCCAGTTTATATACTGGGCATGATATCATATGGTATGGAATATCCCTTTGGCTCATTTGGGTCAGCTGTCCTGGCTATGTCCCTTCCCAGTTTCTTGTGCGCTCCCAGCCTCTGCTGGCAGGGCAGTATGAAAAGCTGAAAAGTCCTTGACTTAGTATAAACACTGCTTAGCAACAACTAAAACATCAGTGTGTTATCAACATTATTCTCATCCTAAATCCAAACCACAGCACTATACCAGCTACTAAGAAGAAAATGAACTTTATTGCAGCCAAAACCAGGACAGTGTGTTTAAGAAAAAACATCTGTGGCATTTGCGACTGCTAACATGCTGTGACAATCTGATTGATTTTTCATCAACCAAGCTACATAACAGGGAATCCTCAGTTATTAAAATATACTCATTATATATTTTTTACAAAGATTTTCCCATTCTAAGCAGATTAAATTACCATCCGCTGTGTTTAAATAGACCCCTATCTAGCAATCCTTTTCAAGCCTAACTCTCAGGATTTCAATTGAGTTCTATTCATCAAACACCCTGAATACAAACTGGAAGAGCGGCAGTTTTGTTAGGGTGTGCACTGCTTTGTTTTTACACTGGATTCTATGCCATAAGAGTTTGTATTTTAAAGTATATTTTTAGATGGCTTTATTATTTTTACTGTTAATTTCACTTATATAAGTTGTCTTTCAAACAACTGAATATCCATTGACACTAAAAAAAAAAATTAAAATTTTAAAACTAGTTTTTATCTAAGGGAGGAGGGGCTGATTTATTTCATAGTATCTATGATTTGTGTATCTCTTCTCTATATTGAATATTTTTCAGCAAAATCCAGAAGAGTGAGTAAGCATGCCAAGAACAATATTTTCTCTAAATTTACGTTTAAAGTTTCAGTCTCCTAGATCCCAATGAGCAAAGTAGATGAAATTCCCCCCTTACAGAGCAAATCATTAATAATATGAATGTAGTAGAGAGAAAGAGTGAAGGTGATCATTGCTAGCAGTCAGAAGGGGAGGTAAGTATGTGGTGGAAAACAAATCCTTGAGCATTGACTTTAATGTGATGCTATTTGAGAAAAGAATGTGATGTTGTTTGAGAAAAAAGCCTGCATATGTTAGTGTATCATTCCAGCAACCTTAATTTATGCTGGAGTATTGTACAGTCAGAAAGGCTCCAAAAAGTATCTATCACTTTTCTTTCATGTCTCATACTTACAAATGGTCAAGATTCTCGTTTAAGATTGAAGTTTGGCAGGCAAGTCTGTAGGCTGGGTTCCTGAATTGGATTTTATTAGATTACTAAAACTGATGGTCAGACATTGAATGCTTGGATTTGGTTGAAATGTTTTACTGCAATCAGATAGATATTACCACTTAGAAAGGTATGATGTTTACAAGCAACAATTTCCTGGGGCATCTTGGCAGCTGAGGGGATATATATTATTTTTGAAAGAAGTACAGATAGAATTAAATTACTTGTTCAAGTAATTAAAATGTAGCACTTAGATTTAGGAAAGTTGATTTTCCTGTGAAAAGTGATGTGTGTTATCATATGAGTTTGAAAAGAATGGGTGATTTCCAATCTGAAAAATAAAAGAATAAAACACTTTAACTTTTTTTCATGATCCAAAATATTTGGGTTTTTTTTTTTTAAGAATTAATTTCATTGGAAATTTAAATATTGAATAAAATTACTCTAGTAGTCAAGGTATAGTTATAAATTATACTATTCTGTTTGTATACACCCAGAGGCATAAAGGAGAAGAGATTGAATGTATTATATGTATGTGTTTGTTCAAAACCTTTAAGTAATTTATTATTACCAACCCCTTACCCCCCAAAAAAAAAGAATTAAGCTTTATCTCACTAATTAGTAATGAGCTTGTAGTAGCTGAGAACAAAAAGAAGCAACAAGTTAGAGTTTACATGAAAATATTTACTGAGTGCAGCACCCTTTCCCATCTCTGATATGTCACAGAACAGTTCACCAAGGGGTGTAATTTTGAGCTGCTTTTTATTTTTTTTATTTTCCCTGTTATTGTTATAGCTTAAAGAAGGAAGCTTACCATTGTTTACAAAACCACAGCTACTCTATGTATGCCTATTTGTTCCAAGTCAGTGCTAGACCAGGTAATTTCCACAGCGCCTGATTTATTTCAGCTTGTTTGTCACTATTCTCAAATTAGATTGATTCTCCTTTTAGAAAGCAAAGATTTTTAACCTTGCAGATCTCATCCCCCAAGTTAAAGCTCAACTGTTTTCTATAAAAGTAAAATGCTTTGGTAGGCTTCTTCCCCTTAGAGAATCAGTCTGCTCCAAGAGCAACACTCCAGACAAGTAATCTACTTTTATAAACAGTATAAATAAAGCAGAAATAGAGGAAAATATCTCAAAAAAACCTACAACATGTCTTCCTTTACAGCACCCTGGTTAGTTTATTTTATTTCTTGCAGAAGGTCTACAAGCTGTTGCAGTTGGCTATCTGTGGGAGGTCCTCAAGCTGTTCACGAAGAATTTAGGTAAGTAAAATTACAAGTTTTTTTTCCCCGTCTCACTGGTAGAGGTACAAGTTAAGATACTTCCACAGAGAGTTTCTTAACCACCTGTGCATATTTTTTAAATATTTTGGTGATTTTACAACTCTATAAAGGTGGTCTTCCCTGTAAGAATGCCAAAAAAAAAAAAAGTTTGTGATCTGAAGTCACCTATCTACCCATTAAATCACATTCATGCATAAATATGTTTCCAGCAAAAATAATAGTATTTATCAAGAATAAACAAAATGTCACTAACTGTGTAGTTAGTTTTGATAATAGAATCATTTCATACTGCTGCAATATGGTCAGTGTTAAATATCAGTCTTGATCCCATGTAGAAGAGAAGACATTTTTGGTTTTTTTCCAATTTAAGTTCATGAGAGAAAAAACAAAAGAGAGAAGAAAAAAAGCATAAATCATTGTGATTATTTGGATAACAAGATATGTGAAGAAAATAAACCTGATCAAATGTTACATTCATTATATAGGCTAAGTTGGTAATGGTAAGTATAGATACACTAAAAGATGCACATGTAATAATCCCTGACAGATTCATTAAAATATATGCTATTTAATGTTGTTAAAAATATATTAAACAGATTAATAGCAGGTTTACAGACTTACCTTTAAGATAGTGATTAATAGGAGACAACATCTCAATAGGATGCTTTAAGTAGAGTTCTGAGAGAATCAGTAGTTAGGAAGTAGCTAGGAAGACAGTTTTTTTATGTTATCCTATTTTATAGTATTTTGAAAGTCAGGCCCCCAAAAGACCCACAAAAACTGACTCATGAGCTGAAAAAAATGTGTAAGAGACTTAAAAAGACCAAAAAAAAAAAGAGCTTATCAAAGGTTTAATAACAAATCTATTTATACAGTAAAAGAAACACATTGGATATGAGCAAGGCTTTTAAATACCTTTTGCTCCAGAAAAAAACCTGAAATACATTAAACTTTGTATAGAGGAAGAACCCAAACTAATTTTCATGTAAAATGTGTCATACATTTTAAGTACTGAACAATGAAAATAAAGTGAAATTAAATATTAATAGAGTAGCAATTTCATTGTTCCATATATTCAAAAAAAGTGAGCATTTTTCTGGAAGCTGCACTGTAGCAAAACATACCTTATTGGGCTCTATACCAGTGATAGCTAGAGAAAGGCAGTGTTGTGATATGTAGCTCTTCATATTGTGTGATCAGTGCGATATTGTAGCTTTAAATTCTTTACGAAAATAATGGCTTGGAATTAGAAGAACAGAAAGTGATGTGTGATATTAAAAAAAAAACAAACCAAACAGACCCTACAAAAGAAAACAAACAAAACTCCTAAGTAAGAAGGATAATAGATTTTGATCATTAAGAAGTATGGTATTCACCATGCATGTAGTAACATTACTTCTCAGTTGTTGGGTTTTTTGACTGTTAGATGTTCATATTTATCCAAGGTAGGTAAATACCATTAATTAATATGCTTTCCTCTGAGGAAGAAGAATAGGAATACATATCTCTCTAAGTATATAAAATAATAAAATATAAAATATTTTTCTTCAAAGTTGTAAAATCCTTTATTTTTCAAGAAAATGAGCAAATTCATCAGCTCAATTTGCACATGACCCCTTAAACCTTAGCAATGTGTAAATAATTGTCCTGGTTTCAGCTGGGATAGAGTTAATTGTCTTCCTAGTAGCTGGTACGGTGCTACGTTTTGAGTTCAGTATGCGAAGAATGTTGATAACACTGATGTTTTCAGTTGTTGCTTAGTGTTTA
>JAOBAS010000052.1:24819890-24842249 GCA_025311575.1 Elanoides forficatus
TTCCATTAAACTGTTCTTATCTCAACCCACGAGTTTTACTTCTTCTCCCAATTTCCTCCCCCATCCCACTGGGGGGGGGGGAAGTGAGTGAGTAGCTACGTGGTGCATAGTTGCTGGCTGGGGTTAAACTATGACAATGCTGAAGTGAAGGTCTATGACTGCAATTTAGAATAGAATTAACAATGTCAAGGTAATAATGACTGAAGTATTAGAAATAATTCGATATATAATTCAGCTTCAGACGCAGCTTTGCAAATCTTGTTTAATCTATTGATTTCACAAGTTTTTTACTTCACTCATTTATATAGCCTGAATCATGAAGTCAGGATGGTTTTGATTTTTTTTTTTTTTCAATCTTGTAGTAGTAAACAATATCTTTTGGATTTTAATACATGCTATGTGCCTACATCCTTTATATTGTCTAGTTGTTCCTGTTTACCACAGTGGTCTGCTGTATTGAACCTGTCTCAGGAAACCACTGACCTGACCCGTCATGTCCCTACTGTCTTGTCATTGATGCTGATACCCTGTTCTCTGCTCACCTTCATTTCAGTCTTAAGGGTTGTTATCTTAAAGCTCCTTGTAAAGCCTGCAGTGTACAACCGTATACTAGCTCATTCCACAAACCAAAGAAAAAATCGCAGAATGCCAGAAGTCATGGCTATGAAAAGAAAATCTCAGGACTCTGGTGACAGCTGTTGTGACAAGTATTCATCCTTCTTGATGAGGAGGCTCTTTCTTACCTTTTTTTTTTAAAAAAATGTCATTTACACATAGATAGCATTGAGTCTGTTCTATATGGTGTCTGTCATGATCTTTTGTGTAATGGGAATAAAATTAATTCTTGTCACCCTTAATGAAGTACTGTGCTTGATATTCAAATTTAACGTGTTCTTCACCAGTTGATTATGGACTGTTTATAAGATCTAGTAGTTACTTGTAGAAGATGCCTGTTAGAAACTTTACCCTGCCTGTCTCAGCAGTCTTAAAACTTTGATTACCTGCTTGCTGAATAAAATATTTGGCAGATGTTTCCATCAGAACAAGGCTTTCAGAATGAGGCCTTAAGGTTGGAAAGGAGCTGAGGTTGGAAGAGAGCTCAGGACATCTCCTGTTCAGCCTCCAGGATAAAGCAGGACCAGCTTTTATATCCCACAATGTTGCTCAGGGCTTGGTCCAGTTGGATCTCAAAACCCCCCAAGGATGGAGACTGGACAACCTCTTTGAGCAGCCTGTTCAACTGCTTGCCTGTTCTTTTGAGGAAAATGTTTTTCATTATATCTAGTTGGTCTGCCTGCTTGTTTCAATTTATGCCAATGCCTTACATCCTTCTGCCATCACTGTGAAGGAGCCTGGTTCTGTCTTTTTGATGGCCCCTCCATAGATGCTGTGAGTCTGCTGTCAAAGCTGTCTCTTCTCCAGGCTAAACAAACCCACCTCTCTCAGCCTCTCCTGATAACCCTCTGCTACATTTGCCTAGTCTATCAATGTCATTCTCGACTGGGGTGCACCAAAACTGGGCACAGGACTATAGACACAGCCTAAAGAGCAAAGAGGAAAGTGCGGTAATCACTGCTCTTGACTGTGTTGCTGTTAGTACAGCCCAGGAACCTCTTGGCCTTTGCTGCCAGAGCATACTGCTGGCTCATGCTCAGCATCACCAGGTCCTTCTCAACAGAGCTACTCCCCAGCCAGTCAGGCCCCACCTTGTGACATTGCAAGGGCATTTCTGCCTCCCCAGGAGCAGGACTTAGTATCAGTCTTTGCTGAATTTCATGAGGTTCCTGGAAGCCCATTCCTTCAGACTGACTACGTCTACCAACATGGCAGCCCTGCCATAGAGAGTATTGACTCATTCCCCTCCTTCTTCCCTTTTCCCTTCCCAGTTTTGTGTCATCTGCAAATGATGAGAGTGTACACTGTCACTTCTTCCAGGTCATTGATAAAGACAGATCCCTCCAATTTTTTAAGACGTTTAGGTAGAATGAGACCTATTAATCATTATCCTCTGAGCCAAGTCCTCTAAACTATTTTTTACCCATTTAGCAGTCCACCCACTCAGACTATAACATTCTAACTTTGACATAAAATTATCTGGGATATAAGAACAATAACTTCTTTAAGCCAAGTACATAGCAACTCAGGGTAACTGGAACTACAGAAAAGATTAACACAGCATAATAATGACAGAGAAAGACTGCTATTAAAAAATAATTGCAATTTTCATCTTCTATTTGAAAATCTGGAATTGTTTCATCATAATGACTACCTAAAATTAAAAGCTAAAGGGTCTGAAGTATTACAAGTTATTAGTACAGTTATATATACTGCATAATATATATATACCTATAAGTTTTATAGAGGAATTTCTTAGTAATAAACCATGGATTGTAATACATTTGTTAAAACTTAACATTTACTAGACCAAGGAAAAAGTTCATTGATGGGGTATAGAATAAGTAAGATGGTCACTTCCCTAAAACAAACACAAAACGAAAAAATCCCAGTGTCTATCTAAGCCATGTTGGGCTTCAGAGTTCAGCAGAAAAATTATTTAGGAACCCGAACCACCTTTTCCCATGTTATTTGGCAAAACCAGAATATTTCAAAGCAGTCACTGATTTAAGATCAGTAGCATGTTAAGATCTTCTCTTTCCGCTGGCATTGGGTATTCAACTAACAATTTATTCATTAGACACTGATTTTTTCTTTATAGATTTTTTTTTTAAATCCTTGCTGAATGTTTATCACATACTTCCTGAATCTGTGTTATTAAATGGTTATTTTTGAAGGACATATGGTTGGGACCTTTAAGGTGCCACTGCAATCATATGGAAATGTAAACATTTGGAAACAGAATCTTAGATCAGGTTGCAGTATGAAATGTAATTTGGGTTTATTTATTTATGGATTTATTTAGTTTCATTGATATTTCATGTGTTGTTACTTCCAGTTTTGAGATAAAGTGAGATGATGTGTGGTTTCAGGAGAACATCATGCAAACTTCACAGTTTTGCCATGCAACAAGATGAAACTCAGTGATTTTGAGCGATTTTCATTTCACATTTTTACTTTTCTCTGAACCAGAAACTCAAAGTGAACCTTGAAGAATGGGTGAAATAGAAGGTGCCAACCCACACGGATCAAACTCTAAGAAAATATTCACACAAACATCTGTGAAATAAAACTGTGAAGTTTCACACACAGCTGTCTGTAGAATACATTTTGTCAAGGCATTGAAGCATCAAACTTTTTTTTCTTGGTTTGCATTTACTATCTCTGTGTCATCTTTGTATACTCCCTGTTATCTACTAGAAAAAGTTAGGTAGACTCAAAAGAATCTTGATTTAGTTTTGAGAACACTCTTATATGAAAAGCAAAATAATTCAGTCTGATTAAGTTCACTCTGAATCTTTCGAAGAAAACTTGGGCAAAAATTTGCTAAAAGCCAAATATTTGAAAAAGTCTTTTGAAATTCAGATGCCATAGTTGTATTTTGCCTTCACTGAATCCTTTCCCTAATACAGAAAAGATTGAAAGCTACAGCATAATCATATTGTCATATTGTCAAATAAACATAGACACACTCACTTTTCCAAAGATTGTTGGACTGTTGTAATTAAGTGTATCACATACAACATACATTGCCTAAACAAGGGCATTGTCATATTCAAGCAAGTAGGTTTATTTATTGGTACTGCAGATAAAGCCAGTCATGGTGGGGGGGGTGTTGGGAAAGGCAGAAAAAAGACATTTACAGACTGAGTTCAGATGTAAGAAACAAAGGATGTGATCTAGAATCCACACACAGATTTGGTAATCAAATGGAGACAGGAATCTTAAACTTAAAGAATCTTGTCATCTTAAAATGTTTTGGTTTAAGAAATCAAAAAGGAAAAATCAAAGAAAATTAGCTTTGTGGAACAATAACTGAGGTAATAGAAAATAAGTTAATCACCTACTTTTTGATAATTACAAACTTTAACTGATTACTGAACAAAGTCTCCAGTGGGTTGTTTCTTACTTTTTGTGACTTACTATTTGATTTGAACTATTTAATAACATTTTAATTAGAGAATTTGTGATTAAACAAAAAATAATATTTAACAAGTGAGAAGTCTTTAACATTCTGTAAGTGGCTAAAACATACAGTTTTCTGTTTAGTAGTAAATTAACTTGAATTGTTTTTATTCCTTGTCCTTACTAATGTATAATCTCTGGATTTTCTGTTTCATTTTATAGTTGCTATGTATTTATCAAAATACCAGAACTTAGATCCACTTATAATCATGAAAAATAAGTAAAAAATAAAGCTTTAATTGTCCCTCTATTACTGTACTTCATATACAATAAAATATGGTGAGTTTCATCACACCTGTTGCACTTCATTGCAGATATTCAGAATTAATATTCTTACAACTGTGTTCTGTTCTATTTCCTATATTAGCAGCTCATTACATGTATCTATATATATTAGCTTAACAAATCCTACATGCAGGAAAAAAAGTAAGTTCACTATATACCCTCTTGGGTTTCTGAGTCATTTGATACTTACACACTTATATGTCTGCAACTCTAGAACACCTCTGTATAGGATCCAGACTTCTTCTTATAGTTCAATTCACCTCTGGTTAGATTTTTTTCTAATTGCTCCAATCTAGTCCAAAAGGGGATTTTTGTGCCATAATCCTGACCCCTGAAATGTTTATCTTTTATCATAGTTCACAGATCTGAGTAAAGCCTTTATCAAAGCCTTATCAAAGCCTAGTACGAAAGCTTGGACTTGACAAACAAGATAAAAACAAACACTAAGAAGAGCACCTTACAAGCCATCATGCAAATGATGAGTTGTCTAAGTCTTGACTAGTAAGGAAATGTGAAGTACTGTGTTATAGATCCTACTTCTATGTTTTTTTTTAACCTGGCTGACAAGAAAAGGCATTGCCCTTTACTCATTGTCATCAGAAGTTAAAGAGGGAGTCTACAAGAAGACTAGAGACATATGTCCTGTTTCTTTCTGAAAGGATTATATCCACTACTAGACACTTGTAAACATTTGTCATAAAAAGAATTCATGGTTAATTTGTTGAGACAAGCAAGCTTGAGACCAAAGATCAACTTCAGGCTTAGTCACAGGATCTTTAGCCTGCAGCATGAGGACAACAATATTCTAAACCAAAGACTATTTCTGCATTTTTCTTTAAAGCAGGAATAAATTAATTAAATACAGGTCTTCAGAACTGGAAATGTCATCATTATCTTCTCTCCCAGAATAATTTTAAAAGAACTTGACAGCTACCATTGCATTTTTCATGGGTCCAACTCATTAATCTTCCTTGAAAACTCATTACATCAAATGTTTTAGAAAATACAGATAGAGGAATATTTATTTCAAGAATCTAATGAATATTTGGCATGAGTAAAACATGATGTTGCTGAGGTGTGTTAATAATTCTATTCACAAGCAGAATCTTCTGTGACTAGAGTCTTTTTACACATGACCATCCCTGTGCAGTACAGAAGCTCCCAAGGTAAATGTAAATGATCTCCAAAGTCAATGGGAATTTGGGGATCATAATTTTGAATTTAGGTGTCCATGTCGCTTTTTGAAATATGTTCTGTCCTGCTCCTCTAAAATCAAACCTGTTTAACACAGAACAGATTTATTTTAAAAGACTTTCCACCTTTATCTCCTCCTAAATTTAGTCCTTTTTTCAAAAACAGAGGCTAAGTGTAATTGTAGTCAGCCTAATCATTAGCTAACTTGGATTTTTCAACAACACCATCTTTTTAAACATTTTATCCTATGCTTACACTTACACTGTAAGAGAAGCACAAAAGAGCCCCAAGGCTCTATGTCTATTGCTGTGAATAAGGCAATCACCATTTACAAGTGGTAGTTCCTGCCTAGAGTCTACCAAGGACTGAAATGAAAGAAAATCATTCAAGTCTGAAATCTACAAAGGTCACTAAATAAATTAAATTTGGTTTTTTTCTCTTCAAGTAAACTAAGAGAGCAGCATTCAGATCACAGCTCCCTCCTAAAGCTAATGCTAATTTAGGTGAATTTTCCCTGAGAGATTGAGAGGCAACTGATTTCACAAACTTTAGAACTAATGGGATGCATTCTTAATGCTGATATAAATGCACCACCTTCCTAGTTCAGCTTTGTCCTTTTGCAATATAAAGGTCCTTTTATCACCTTTTGGTCTCATAATCCCAAATCATGCTGAACACTTAAACGATTCCATTAATTCTTACTGTCCTTCAAAAAACCTGAAATTTCTGATTGCTTGTGTCCTTCAAAATCTATTTTAAAAAAGCAAAAGGGAAGTAGGGTGATTTGCTATTTTAATTAGGGTTTTTATATTGGTTGGCGGTTCTGTTTACTTTATTTTTCTGGCTGACAAAGTGGTTGACCTTCCTTTATCTTGTCAATTAAAAAACTAAATTCTCCAAAAATATTGTTATGTATACAATCAATAAAAAGTATAAATTAAATATGTAAAACATTTTCACTGCAAAACATGAATTAATAAAAATTAGAACATGCTGAAATTATACCAATTGCTTAGTGAAAAAAAAAATCTACTTGTTAAAAAAAAATAGCATTTACCTGCCAGATTAGAAAGAAAGTAGACTCAGATTCTGTATCAAACCTAATTAATTCAACACTGTCATTAAACATGTGGTTGACATAAACTGCTCTTATCCAACCTTCATAATTTCTCACAAAATTAGTTTATTCAAAATGGAAATTTTCCATTATTAATCCCCAACAAAGGGGCTAAGATTTTTTATTATTATTTCTGAATTATTTATTTTTAATTATTGGAATTTTAACAAACTCAGTGAATATATATTCATACTCAGGCTGAAACATTCTGTGGTAAATTTCAGCAAGATTGAAATTTTATGGAAGTATTAAAAAACCCTCTTGTAATAGAGTTTTATAATGGAAGTACTGTCAGATCCTGAAATATTGTTGTGCTGTTGGGCACATAATGAATGTTGTATTCTGGAAACTAAGTAATGACAAATACACTAGGCAATGGATGTTTCTATGGAGACCATGGTGTACATAACGTGTACTGAATAGCTGTTAGCACAATGAAACTTAGATTACAAAATGTACTTAATCATCCTTTATTACAATGAAATCTTATTGACCTGTGACCTCCTAGAACAAAGCTAATAACAAATCCATGATAAAAATGATAAAAATCCCAATTAAATATGGAACTAATGGAAGTTTTGGAGTTTCCAGACTATTAGCTGTTAATTTAACAGCATCCTGTAACCCAGTTTCAGTGCTACTAGGCTTAGGGGTGTGGGTGTGGGGGGTGGATACAACAGTTGTCTTTTTCCTATCTCTCTGAGGCTGTTCAACTACAAAAAGAAAAAAAAAAAAATAAAGAATTCATCATAAAGACCACAGACCATAGAAGTTCACTATAAAGAAAATAAAGGTTTAAAAAAAGTGTTTCATACTGAGGTTCTTCACTTACTCATCATCTTTCTATTGTGCCTAAAGAGTGTGGTGACAGACCAGGTCAGATGTGTTTCCTACAGTGCAGGAGTGAACGCTTGAAATCACCTCTGAATTTGTCTTGAATTTTTGCCCATAAAGGCTGTGAAAATGAAGGCACTTGTAAGATAATCAAACTAAAACCGTTTTTCTCTGTGCATTCAGCTAGTTAATAGGAAACATGAAGTTCTCCACAGCAGATTGATGGATTGCTGAAACTCGGTCATAACCTTTCATAGTAGATTTTTTAAATTATTATTTTATTTTATTTTATTTTATTTTATTTTATTTTAATTTAATTTTTATTAAGGGAAGCATTTAAGTACTTGCTTACAATTAAATTTATACTAAATTTCCTTAAAGAAAAGTGAAAGGAACACATGCTTAAAATGGAATGGGTATTTCATGCACCTGTGTAAAACTGAAGAACATTCAAAAGAATATACATGGCTTGACACCAAACTTACATAATCTAAGAAATTTTATGCAGAAGTACAGTGCTCGTAGAGTAGTCTCTGTGATAACACAGCTTGTTTAAAATACTTAATTTCCAACACGGGAAAAACAGAGTGGAGTTTTAAATAAATTTAAACAACCAACTACAGAACCGAACACATGAAATATATGACATGTTTAGGCAAAACTTTAAGATGTGCTTTAGTGTAAGACAGAAATTTACTACTTTAAACACATAGATTTTCTTTAAATGAATTTGTCTTCTCAAGGATTAAATAAATTCTGTTAATCTTTGAGTTCATTGAGGTTATATTTTCACTGAATCACAGAGTGGTTGAGGTTGGAAGGGACCTCTACAGGTCATTTTATGCAACCTCCCTGCTCATGCAGAGCCACCTAGAGCTGGTTGCCCAGGGCCATGTACAGATGGATTTTGAGTATCTCCAAGGTGGGAGACTCCACGTCTCTGGAGAACATATTCTGAATCAGCAAATAATCATGACCATTGTTTTTTGACTTAACAATTTCAACAATGTATACATGATAACATATTTTCAACATCCTAATCAGAATTCTGTGCTAATACTTAGTTTTCCCTGAGTACAATCTCCTTTTATTTTCTGCTGGGTATTCTGTGATTTTTTTAAAAAAAAAAGGTTGCTCTGTTCTTTCTAAATGTGGAAGAGATATTTCTTGTGCATAGAGTAATTGTGCAGTTGGAAGAAAGATGGCTTTTAACCACAGTGAACCTCATTTACAATTAGTATTTGATATCACTTTTAAAAATTATGCATTTTGAATTACATTAAAATCTACATTTATATATTATCCTATTTTTTTAGTTTCTTATTACATATGCCTTTTATTTCATTAAAACAGAAAGAACTGTATCAATGTACTTTTAGAAATGTTTATATAGAAATAGTTTTAAATATCGCATTATCCTCATAAACACTGCAAACACTTTATAAAAATGAATTATGGGTAAAAATTGTTTGTCTTCAAAGAGCTTTTCTGTTTACATTATTCTTTCTTTGTCTAGATTCCTGTATTATTTTTATGTGTGTTTATTGCAATACCAATTAGTTGACCATCAAATAACAGTTTTTTGGATGATGAAAAAATGTATTCACATACTCTTATGTGTCTATATTCAAAATTGTTATGGCTAGATTGAAAAAAGAATGTGTTTAAGAGCCACAGTCTTCACAATCTGTACTTTCTAGGCAGTTAATTACCTAAAGGGATCTTCCCCCTTATTGTGTGTGTGCAGAACACCAAATAACCAAAGAATATAAGTGCTGCTTCAGCTATTGAATAGAAAATCATAAACAGAAAGCTACATCTTAAATCCAGTCTCTTTTTGAGACTTAGTGGCCTTTCTCCAGGCTTTGGGTAAATACCAAACTTTATCAGGGCTCTGAGTTCTTATGACATTAGCCACATTTAGCTTTTTCTCACAAATGGAAGCCTGACAAGATTCTGTCTACTTTATAACCAATATGCCACAAGCTATTATTTTCCCATAAGGAAGTAGCTCCACTTTGCATTCCTTCTGCATGAAGGATTTGAGCATATCCTGGGTATCTGTCAGTGAATTCTGGAGGATGATCTATATCATGAGCAAGTTTGTGTATACCTGTATACACTTTCAGTTCTCCTCTGTGAGTTATTTCCTTTCTCATTAAGTATCTGCATATTCGCTGAGCTGAACGTTATTGATTGCTAGTCAAATTATTAAAGTACCTGACTTTGTTTAAATACACCAGCTCAGCATCAGTGCTAGAATCAGGGAAAAAAAACTGTACACCTTCACACTAAAGCTACAGACTCAAACTCACTCTCCTTAGTTTAATGTTTCTACATATACTACTCAAAAGACCATTTAACCCAGTGACTCTTGACTGTGGCCAGTAACAAAAGCTTAGAGAAAGAGAATAAAAAAAAAAAAAAGGAGTATGAATAGGATTATAGTTTTCCCAGAGATAACATCCCAGTGTGCACTAGCCAGTGGTCCAGGGATTTCCTAAGCTGACGGTTTCATCAGACTGTTGTGTTTCACCAGTGCTAAATTAAATATTCTCAAAGATTTTTTGAAATTACCCATGGCAAACAATTCCCAGTTCAGAATATTTCTTTTAATTTTTTTTTAAAATTTCATTTCTAACCTAGTGTCTAATAAGTTCACCAAACAGAAATGTTCTTTAACTAGTTATTGAAAAACAGTTTGTATTTACCTCCTTTTCTGTTCACAGTTTAATGCATTTCTGGTACATCTGGTCTTTATTTGGCCTTTTTACAAGGTGAAGAATTCTAAACTACTTAGTTTTTCTTCATCTGGAAGCCATTCCTCTGGAAATACTTAATAAAAACATGTATTCTTAGTTGTATTACTATTTATTATTATTATTATTTCAGAGTTTGCTGATAAAAGCTATCATGGATTTATAATTTGTCCCCCACTTTTTTCTTTAATAATCTTATTTGGTTTTCAGATAATTATTTACATTTATTCTTTTTTTTTTTTTGATCCATTGTTTCCTCTTTGCCCTTCCGTTTATTTTTTGCATATCTCTTGAAATGTCAGTGAGGACACAATGTGTCCCACTTCCACACCCCATTCCCTCACACATTTCAGAATGGGAATTCAAAAGGCCAAGAAAGTATCTAATCTGCTGAGTACAGTAAATTGGAACAGAAATTTCATTTGCAGTGAAACTCTTCCTGAGATGACCAGAATATGAAAATGTTAGTTTTGTTATATTAAAAACATCAGTACATTAAATGAATGAAAACAATGCTGGAAAGATCATGCAAGCTGTTCAAACACAAATAAAAAAAACAAAAAAGAGGGAGAAAGGAAAAGCTGAATGTATCATACTTGTTTCTTTATTTTCCTTTTTCATGGGTAGTTTTCAATGATGTAGTCATAATGCAAAAAGTATATATTTTTTTTTAAGGTTAAATATACCAACTGAAAACAAGTTTTTTTTTTTTAAATAGTAAACTTAAATTCAAACAGAACAGATGCCAGAATGTTGCAATTAAACAAATAACTTTAAATTATGTTCATTAATCCACAGCCTTGATTTAGACTGGGATAATCCGAGGTTTTGGACTTAAACCCAAAGAGGCTTTGGAGATTCATATTAACCTTCTGAAGGGCATTCCACAAGGTCAGAACCATGTCACAAAATGAATGTTAATGTAAGAGGAAGCTGCGGAATGAAGCATTGCTGCCATCAATTTCTTGAGAACACCACTTAAAGGAGGACTTTTGGGAAAAGATATAGCAAATAGTTGTCAGTGCACAGCAAGAGCTAGAGGCTCCTTGGGGCCAGGATGCTGGGAGCCATGGGGGATGCTCCTGGGTGTGGCAGGGCAGGACCTCACCAGCCAGGGCTGGTCCCACAGCCCCAGCCAGAGAGCAGGGCTGGCCCTCATGGGCAGGGGGTCAATCCTAGCCACAGCCTAACCCTTTGGGGAACTGGGACCCTCTCCCCTCAGCAATCAGCAGGACAGGGCTGCCCATGGCCATGCTGGTGCTGAGCTGGCCTCCAGCCCTGGCACACAAAGGCACGGCAGAAAGGGTCTCAAGACCCTTACAATAAGAAACACAAAATTTGACACAAACAAACTGTCTCATGCTACATCATATAGCTGATATCTAGGAAAATTCATGATAGGGACTGAACAAGCGCTCATTGTCCTCTCTACAGCTTCATGGACCTTAATAGTTCTTTCACAGAATAACATCATACATGTCAGAAGTAGGAAAATAACAAAAATTGAAATCTCTGGCAAATGTGAAAGATAAATGTGTAATTATTATCCTGGCACTATTCTAGTATATGCAACATCCCCTTAGAAAATGTTGCTATTATTCTAGCACTGGAAGTTTCCAATTATCAAGAACTTGTAAAAAATTGAAGTTATGTAGCTATTTAAGTCAATACTAAATTACTCAGGAAAACTGACTATAATCTTGGGTTGTGAGTATTCAAAAACTTACACTTAAAAACCTACAGAAAACCTTTGTACAGTCTTTGGGTCATCAAGTTGCTTAGTTATGAGCCACTCATTTGATGAAATACTTTCAAATATCTAGAACCTTGCTGAAAACAATTGTGGAAATTCACAAAGTTTGACAGTAGTCTTTAAACTTGAGAGCAGATGTGAAGTTAACACATTCAAAAGTGAAATCCTGAGAATGTATGTATTTTAAGACATGTTGCTGAGCTAGATTTCTTGCAGAAAAAAATATTGAGCATAAGTAAAATAACAACTATATGCACCATATGAATCTAAGTACATTTTTCTTTTAGGAGCTTGTTAAACTTTGATAATTTCAAATAGGCTGGGCACCTCAGCACTTTTCAAGATTTTACCCTTAACTTAGTTTCTACTATTAAATTTGATTCTGCTGAAAATAAAAGGGAGTATCATGGAGCATGAACTGGCTCTATCAGTTATTTGCTTTAATTTTGCACTGCAATGGAAAATCAGTTACATAAACTGTTATATTATACCCTCAATTCCATCCATTTCCTTTCACCTATGAGGGGGTGACACACTGGTTTTTTTGCCATATCCTTCCTATTCATGTCCCAAAGAAAATTGCTCAGTTTAGATAGTTTAAGTCAAATTAAAATCAAAGCATTTTATATATTTATTAACAATCCATAATTAACCAGCTATCAGTGAACCACATAAGAAAGATCAGTATCAGCAGTAAAAGATACACCACAATACTAGCCACCTACAAAATGTTAGTAAACACCTGCAGATGTCTTAACAGCCTTCTATAAACAATCCCAGCAAATTCTAAACCTATACAAATGGTCATTCACAGTTACGTGGCTGCACACACTCTCACAGGACATGCAGACTACAAGCTGATATCCCTCTCCTGGCACCGTGGGGTCCCCTACTAGCACACATCTGTGTCCGAGATGTGCATGTTCCAACTTTAGATGTACCTGTGCTGCTTCCTATAACTTGGTAATATGAATGTCAATGACAAAGGCCCCCACAAGACGACCACCCCCCCCCAGGCTGTGGGTGCCCACATGCTGCACTCACTCCTGTCACTTCAGGAACAGGCGCAGGCTGCTCACAGCATCTGATGGAGAGGCTGCTCTCTCCAGCCTAGGCAGAAGTTCTGGCAGTATAGAATTAGTAGTTCCCGTTACTGCTCTTTCCTCTACATGGTCTCTACTCCCACATTACTGTTTTTCATATTTCTTTTGTACTGCCTTTCAGGTTTAGTCCTTGTTTGTTTCAATAGCGTCTTCAGTATTTACTGGTTATTGTTTAATCTTGATTGTCATTTTCCTCTTTAACACCATCAATTGGGGGCTGATGGTCACCTTCCTTTTTAATATGATCAGGTTTTGGCAAACATCCATCAAACTTTTTTTTTTTTTTTGTATATGATCCACATGTGCCCTACATACACTCACATTCCTACTTTTACAAGTGTTGTCTAAAAGATACTTTAATTTGGGAGGGTCAGATTCTCAGAGATTTTAAAACTAACATGATTTCATAGGGGATTAATGGTAGTCTAATATAGTGGGAGACAGCTCTTTAAGATTTTGTTATTCATTTCTTCTTCTAAGTAATAGTTTCCAGTTAAACTTATGCAGATCATCCTTATTCATGGTCAGCTGGCAGAATATAGCCTTACTTATAGAAATGTCCACCAATATAAGTAACAGTTGAACCATCTTACTTCATATGTGAATACAACTAGGTTGGTAATTTTAGTCTTCCATGAATCCATGTGCTGTTGCTCTCTAATCCACAATAGCTGTTGGCATTAATACTGGTGACTCCAGTGTTGGCTGCTGCTTGATATAAAGTGCACTGCTTAGCAACTTGTCTTTCATGTACAAGCCAATATCAGTGCTTCATGGAAATACTGAATCTAGATCCATTTAAAATCTCATTCTGCCAAATAAATGTACTAAAGGAAGTTATTGTTTCACAGTATTAGTCACATCATAGAAATGTTTTGTAAATCCATTTTGAGGCAACCTGCATGTGTTCAAGGGTGCATAGGCTCTGTCCCTTAAAAAAAATCAGTGACTTTTTTACACAACAACATCAATGACTACAAAAGCATTTTGCTGCATCATTAGCTTGGATGACATGCTGAAAGTGATGACAGAGATGCACAACTAAGCACTCCTACCTGCAAAAAAAGCATAGTTACTCTGTCACATAAAGATCAAAATTCTTTGATAGGTTATTGTTATGACATGTTAACCCAGAGAAAAGCATTTGCATCTCCTTACTTTTCTCTACCATCAGGTAGAGAACTGAACTGCTACCAGTTACCCATTGAGGAAAAAGACTTCTTACAGAACTTACTTGTTTATTAAAAGGGATTTATACTCCATTCATAAATGTAAAGTATGAGGCAAAGAACACTGAAAAACATAACAACATGACAAAATGGTGTCAGTCTTCCTGTTCTCAGGTATTTTTATTAATTATTTTTTAATATTCTTGCAAATGCTAGGGGAAAATACATGTTACTATAATAATTCATAATAGATCAATGTCTTTATATTATATTAAACCTGGTTGGAAATGGATACCTAAATGTATAATAAGTATGTTCAAGATTATTTGTGACATAGTTGGGAAAAACTTTAGTTTGAGCAATTTATTGCCCTTTTGCCAATGAATTTTTGCATTATTGTTTATTCTGTACTCTGTATCATATATAAACTCCAAAATGGCTGGGGGGATTCCTAGGTTATCACTATATTTCCAGGGCCTGGACTCTTAAATGTGTCCAAATATGATAGCTTTATGTATTTAATAGCAAGATATTTTTACTGGTTGCTATCTACTACTTTATTAGACAGTTTCCTCCCCCAGGGCAAGCAAACTGTGCATTTCAGTGAGGGAAGAAGTGCTTAATTTAAAAACTAGGCATATAGGTTGTTTGCCTTAAATTTGTGTATAATATTTTTTTCTTTTTGTTATGTACTTCACTTTTATTCTATTTTTGATCTTTCCCTATTTAGCACTTCTGGAGATTGAAGTCAAAGGCATTATTGTCTGGTTTTCCTCTTGACAAGTAAATGACCTTGTTTTATGGGCTTATTTTCTTCCCCCATTGAGTCCTCAGCTAAGTCTATGAGCCAGATAAAAAGGGGCATTTCAGAGTTTTCAGTGTGGTTGGAATTTAAGTCACATTTAAAAATCAGCAACAATGCTGCAGAACTGCCCGCATACTTGAGAGTCTGTAAGCATGAGAGTTTTGGCTGTAAAGTTACTTAAGCATTGAAAGTGCTGTCGTTTTTTGAAGTCATTTTGTCAGAGTTTGGCAGCTCTGGATCTGTATTTCATCTAAAGTCCACTAAGATTCATTGGTTTAAATAAAAATGTGGTCATGCTATGCCAAATGCCTCCTGCAAAATAAATACCTCTTTGCTTCCAAGACATCATTGAAAAAGGACAGAAACTATCTTACTATGCCAAATCAATAACTATTTACTCAGCAGTAGGAACTTTGAGTTTCTTTTTGGTCTGAAATGATACCAATGTACATCTCCTAAAAAAACAGTTAATCACAAATAGGCAAGGCTGAAGAAGAAAGTATCCTTCATCATTCTTGTTGATGTTGCTCCACTGTGCAGGAAAAAAGGTGTAAGATTTCTGTGACAGTTGGAAACCTAAGTGTCCATGACTGGCTTTGAGAATTCACAGAGCCATGCAGAGAATTAATCATTATGAGAGAGATCATCTTCATACCTCAGAGTCATTGTGAACCTCATCTCATAGCCTTTCATAAAATTGCTTACCTATCTTTATGTATTTGGTCCTGCCTTTTTGAAGAAAAGAAGTAAAGATTGTGCACTATATAAATGAAGGTTTGGAAGAAAAAGCACAAAACTATCTAGGTGAGCATTCTGTACTGAGGCTGCTTCAAATATTATAGTTAAAATGTCAGGTAATTACTTGATTTAACCCACATGCTAGAATGGGTTTATTCTTTGTTTTGGGAAGCTTGATTTTTCAACATTTTAATTTCCAGCCTGTGTGGGCATTGATTAAAATCATATTTTATTGGGCTTTGTCTTTCAGCACTTTGCCTTTGTTAACTCCTTTCTTAAATAATGTTACATTTGAAATTTTGTCTTCTTGTAGAGACTACAGACATCTTAAGGAAGCCTACTCCAACAGTCCCTGGTAAGCACACATTGCATATATCTTCTTCAGCTCTGTGCTGTGGTAGTCATAATATTTTATAGGAGGAAGCTCGCCAGTCATTTCAGGCGTGTCCATAGAGCCCTTTGTAGAACAGTCCTCTGAAACTATCCTTGGGGAGAAAGAAAATACATTTCCACAGTGTCATTATCTTTACAGTTTGATTATAATGACTACAGCTATAGTTCTATTACTACTGACGCTACTATTACAACTGTAATATACCACAGCAGAGTGTGACATTTCCTAGGCTATTGTAAAGCCTCTAGAAGCCATCAAGGATTTGCTTAGTGTACTACAGAACATGTCCGAGCAATTAATTTTATGAGACAAGGCACCACTGTGAATAAAACCACCTCCAGCTTTCAAAGTGAGTGCTTTGTACCCAGTGTGATAAAGCAAGAATTTTGTTTAAGCCAAAAGAATATCTGGAACACTTGCTTTTCCCACATACCACTTTTTATTAGAACAGACAAGAACAAACCACATAAACTGAGAATAAAAATTACCGGTGTGTGTTATGGGTATGCCAAGTTTTTATGTCTGGAGAGTACATTTGAGGTAGGAAAAGAAACTCTGTTGTGCGATCCAGTTTTGTACATGAATCTACTAAAATTGCATTGGATTGAAACTTGGACTTATATTTTGTTAGTACTTGGTTCACATTTTTTTTAGAAGAACTTCTGGAAAAAAATATGTATTAAATTATTTGTATTAAAATGGACTGAGAAGATATTAGGTTAAAATTGATCAAAAAATAAAGAAACACGAAGGACAAGAAAGAAAAATGTTCATAACAAACTAATTGAGGAAAAGACAGAGAAACAGTGAAGTAATCAACCTAATACAAGTCTAGGCATACCTGCAGTTCTCTACATAATTTCTAGGTACCTTTATACTTGCATGTTTAAATTAAGATTACGATAGCACATGAACATTAGAAAAGTCTAACCTCATGCCTTTTTTTTTCTTTTTTTCTTTTTCTCTGAGGTTATGGATTTTATAACACAAAAAATATATTAGGACATTTTGGTCTGATTTTCTGTATTATGTGGGCTAAGGAATTTCATATAAAAACAAACTTCACACTGGTTAAAGAAATACAACTTTATTTTAGTATGGATTAATATTTAGAAAAAGGAAGAGAGTTCTAAAAATAAAATAATTCCAATAACCTTTTAAATTTTGTTTTCCCCACTTTAAACTTTGTGAGAAATGTGATGTCTGAAAGACTGTTTGTATTCCATGCAAGAAAAACTAGAACATAGTTACTTACATAGTTAGAATTATGTCCTAATTTTCTTGAGGAAAAGTAGCCTTTACCCCTTAAAGGAAAGTACTATAAATTCTTTCAGAAACAGAAATTCTGGAGAGTCAAAATAATGTCTCTTATGATGCATGGAAAGGAGATTCATAATGAAAGAGTATCTTTTTTTCCCTATGAAGAAGTTGAAAATCCTTTGAATGCATCATAGTTAATCCAAAAAAAACCTTGGGATTGTTAAGAACAAATATGATCACTCATTCCATATAGCATGCACACACAAAAATGCAGTGCAATTCTACAGTTTTGCAAGGAATTTACTGTAGCTAGAAAAAACACACCAACTCCCTTTTTTTTTTTTTTTTTTTTTTTTTTTTTTTGTGATGTGTAGTTCAGCATCTGAGCAAAGGGACAGTCAGTCACAGATTATGTTTTCTCTCAGGGCCCTTCAAATGGAAGCAGTGGGCTTGAAGAGGTAGTCAGAAAGAAAATTTACATGTAACAATAAAAATTTAAGGTGTAAATATCTTCAACCTCTTAAACTGTCATTCCTGTAAAGTGTTAAGAGTCAAACATAAAATGTATCCAACAAAATATATCCAAATATTTTGGGTGTGAGTAGACAATATTTCTCTTTCCTGCAGTAGGAGGTATCTTTAAGTAAGAAATTTTGTAAAGACACATCTTTAAAAAGAAGCATTCAATATGTGAATATGGAACTGTACTCTTATGCACAAATTCCTTACAAATTTCTTGCTGTAAACTTTGAATGGATAATCTTTGTGGATTATATATTTTCCCAAAGTTATTTTTTTTTCAATGCTATCAATAAATGCATGGTAAGCAAAATATCTCAGAAGTGTTTCCAGTGAAATTAGTGTTTACTATTCTTAGGTACTATTGAGAATAAAGTTGGTTTTCCACATTATTACTTCTAAGCCACCTGATATTCTGAATACATTGCTTCCAGAGACAGTTTATGCATGAATGTGTCTAATACCCAGGACAGGGCACCAGATACATGACTGGAAATTCAGATCGACCGTGTCCTTTAACTAGTGTACCAAGCCCCCTTTATTATGAAATATGGCCTAAGGAACAGATTACTTTCTTGTCTGCACGAGGCGGCGGTTCATTTTCCCTTCTTCTCCGAAGTTAGAAAACAGATCTTTACTTCCACTGATGTTTCTCATGCACCAAGAAAGCACAAGATACCTTGTAATATGTAGGCATTTCTTCTTCAAAAGTGTACAGAAGCTAATCAAACATAAAAGCATCTTTTGGAACCTATTTTTTTCCGTGTTCAAACAAGCCCATTTATTGCCTAACGCTATTGGTATTACTGTGGATGATACTCTCAAATAGTCCTAAAAACAACAACTACATTAAACAATACAAGTGTTTCCTCTTGATCTTTGCAACCTGCACTTGAAGAAGTGGTTTCATAACCCCTGTGTGGTAAAGTCAAAAGCTTTAGAGAGCAGCATTGGGAAGTCTAGCATAACACTCTGCTTTTGTGCTATTAGTTTTCAGCCAAAACAAAGATGTATCTACAGAGGTGATTCCATTCAAGGAAATGCAACAATTTATTTCTTAGTAGTATCTCTAGAAAAATGAATGTAGTTATAACACATTCCAAAGAATATGAGACAAGTGGTTAAATAAATATGTATCACTATTTTATTTATTGATGAATAACAATTATCCAAAGCAAGTAATTAAAATACATTAACATTTGACTTTTCTAACAGTCTAGCCCTTAAGAGAGAAATGAACAATACTCTGCACAAACACACAACAACCATTAGCAGCAAAAAATGCATTAATCTAGTCCTCATTAATATTCATTTTTATTTCTGTGGTTAATATCTAAGCTATGAAATTCTTGGACTGTTTTTGTCCATATCTTCCTAACAGACCAATCGTCTAAAACCTTTTCTGTAATAACTGCTAGCACTTTGATCACACTGTGCAAAATGTCATAATCACGGTATTCCTATTCCAGAAGTACTTGGTAGCTGTCCTACATCATTGAAATTACAGGCATTTGCAGATATGCAGTTATTTCACTAGCATTAGTGCATAGATAAATATTTTAGTTGCATAAATCATAAATAGACATTTACAACCATTGTAGAAACTGATAGTTAAAACCTATAGTCTGTAACATGCAGAAGTTTGGGATGTAGCAGTACATGATTCTGTGCTTCTCTGTTAACTCTCAGATTAATTATTCTGAAACAATCTTTGACATAAGGATTGAAAATGTCAGAGGGATCTTATTGCTGGTCACAGTGTTGATCTGAGAAACAGAAAGATACTGTGTGGTTTAACTGTCACAGCTAAGATCAGCATTGCTGTTGTATCTTAAAGCAAAATGGATTAGATTTCACTATGATGTCAAAATATAAAAAGAAGGTCAAACGATACATGAATCACTTCAAAATTTCATGGCTGGAAATATAGCTGGAAAACACAGAATACACTAAATGGTAAGAAATAGTAACAGAAGACACCAACAGAACCCTAAGGCTTACAAATCTATCTAATTTTGAGGGTAAGTGCTTATGGAAAAAGAAACTAGTAACATAAATATATATTTGATTATACAGCAATGGGTATGAAACTAAGTGGGTAAGTGAATGCCATTGGATTGCAAAGAGTAAAATAAATGTTTGTGTATAAGAGAAAGACTAGAAATTGAAGTATCTGGAAAGTTTTCCAGAAAGTTTTCCATAACTGTAAGTTCATAATACTTTCAGGCTAATAGTCTACACACTAAAATTACATAGCAAGCAACATGACTGAGCAACTCATCCCACAAATTAACGAGCATATCATCAGTTATTACTTGGTGGCCACACAAAGATACAAAAACCTTTACAATTCTCAAGCTTAATCAACTTTATGAGCTTCTCAAGTAGTTAAATCTGCAGCTGCCGTGTCAGCAGCTACCTTCATTTTTTTTCTTGTACAATATCAGTCAGTTGGCAGAATCAGTGCTTAAAGAATCAATATTGGTACCTGTTAATAGTAATCATCACCAAATTCAATAAAACAAAGACCTCTTACAGAATTCTATGATGTTCATGAAGACAAACACTGAAACGCCAAGATGAAATGCTTATTAAACTTATGCAATGTCTTAAAAAAAAATCCAGTTAGGATTTTGGACTAAAAAAACCAGTGAACTGTGTATATCAGCTTTATTCCTACAAGCTGTCTTGCATGAAAGAAATTAAATGCTGAAATGCTTTTTTGTTTCCTCGAGAAAATAGAAAAGATTGAGTCTTATCCTGATAAAATGATATACCTCAACATCCTCTGACTAATTTTATTTGTAGATGGCTACTAGCTCAAGATGAGTATTGCTGAGAAAAGAGTGATTTTTTATGTAATTTGGTCATGTGAACTTAACTGGTTTTACACTTTAAGACAATTCTTTCATGCTTTATCAGTGTTTTTAAAAATAGTATCTTTTGCTGACCTTTGATACTTCACATTTTTTATCTTCTGTTGGAAATACCCAATTTGTAAGCTCTGAAATAGTGAAATCATCAAAAATTATGACCAACTATGTAACAGACCTGTGTTCCATTTTACCTTTTTCAGACTTTTACTCCTTCTCACCACAAGGGAATTACATTTTGGTCAGACAACAGACACTACCAATAGTAAGGTTAAGATATAAAACACTAAAAAATAGTTCATCTCCTTTTTCAAAAAGTCAGTCATCCAAAATATTATTTTCTAATGCCTCATTTATAAAAAAAAAAGACTTGTCTCAAAAGGAAAAAAAAGGAGAGTAAAATAAGAAAATAAAATAATAAGCCTTTATCTAAATTTTTGGAAAAAGCCATTCAATATCTTTCTTTTGGTGGGTGAAAATAAATATTTCTCAAATGAAACATGTAGTATATAAAACTGCGCTCTTGGTGCACTTCCAATTCTGATGTTCTAATTTTGTGTTTAAATAGCTTCATACATAATGACCACTACAACTATATCAGGTCTGAGAGGAGAAAAATCATACTGCTTTTTTAGCTGTCTTTTCTTCAATATAAAACCTAATGTAAAACCTAATGCACTTGCTAATAATCTTCTTGCTAGTTACAGTTTAAAATATTTCTGTCTCATTTATAGGTCTGTCACAGTTGACTCCTACCACAAATGGACACAAAGTTTATGAAAGAAAATGAAAAAAAAGTCAAGCAGCTGTAGTCAGAAGAAATGTTTGCTTCAGCGTTCACTGTGAGATCCTTTGTCAGGTTCAAAGATTGTGATTACACTGCATATAAATACATCTGTGAAGAACACTTACTTTTATACTTTGCAATAAATTACAACAATGAGGAAAATACACCTACACTGGAAGAACAATCCCTTTATGTGATTTTCAGAAACAAGATATGTATTATACCAGCAACTAATCTGGAAAAGGCAAGACAGCCAGCTGTATTTGGGTTTGTTTTATTTTTCTGTTTGAAATTATTGCAGGTTTTCACCATGAGGAGGTAAAAATAAAGCCCTATTAATATCTTGTAAAAGACTAAACTTTTTCTTATCCAGCTTTGCTACAAGTAGGAAAAACCAAAACCAAACAAAACCCAAGCTTTTCAGAGCTCAGATATATAAGTAAATGAGATATCGCACTTGCCATGAAATGTTAAATGTGATCCAGAGAAAAATGAAATGGTTTCATCAGAGTGTAATCTTTTGTAATGATGCTGTTTCAGATGGAAGTGTAACTTAGTGCATCTGAATGTGTTTCAAACAGTTAAGTAAGAGGTCCAGATAATGCATTGAGGGACAGAGAGAAAGAGAGTCGAGTCTGCTTTCAAATGCATGAATTCTTATATTTGCAGAAGTGGCCAAAGAAATGTCC
>JAOBAS010000052.1:24870024-24884726 GCA_025311575.1 Elanoides forficatus
GCCATCCTTGGGGGCATCCCCCTGCTCCGGCGTGGGCTCCTCTCTCCCCGGACTGCATGTGGGCATCTGCTCCCCCGCTCCCTTCCATGGGCTGGGGGGGGGACAGCCTGCCATCTTGTCTCACCACGGGCTGCAGGGGCATCCCCTCCTCCAGTGCACCTCCTCCCCTGCCTTCCTCACTGACCTCGGTGTCTGCAGAGGGGTTCCTCTCACATCCCACTCCCCCTACTCACAGGTTCCCCTTCTTAAATCTGTTCTCCCAGAGGTGCTACCACCATCGCTGATGGGCTCGGCCTGGGCCAGAGGGGGGTCCAACTTGGAGCTGGGGAAGCTTCTAGCGGCTTCTCACAGGAGCCACCCCTGCGGCCCTGACCCTGCTACCAAAAAAACCCATGCCACACAAACTCATAAAATCTAGTCACATTGATGGATATGATTACGTGATTTAAATGCCATTGGTTAGCAGGGGATTACACTAACTGACCCAAGGGGCACTTCAGAGTCCTATACTCCTGTTAACAGAAATAATTTTACATTAAATGATACACTGTACAAAAAGATTCCCTTTCTTCTTCTGTTGGAGATAATAATCTAGAGTTCAGTCTTCCTGGTGTTAGTCTGCCATAAAACTTGTACGGCTATGAAGGAGGTACAAATACATCTGAGAGGTTCTGAAGGTACCACAGCTTTTTCTGAATCTAGTTTTTCAATAAAGTATTTTATCTGCAAGTAAAGGACATTAAAATTTAAATATAAAAATTCTGTATATTAAAGTACAGTCAAGTTGCTGCAAGATTTTAATAGAGGTCTTGAAATCAGGATATATGATATACAGAGACTAATGTTGTATTGTATTAAGTTACGGGAAAAGAAAATGAGATTCCTGGTATCCAGCCAAAACTCACATAACCAGCATCTAAGTATTTAAATTCCCCAGAGGACTGAAAACTTCAGGTTCATGGTTGTTTGCACAGTCAGCACATACAGTTGAACAAATCGTAAATATTAGTTGGTTTTTTTTTTTTCTGATCATACATGCAGGGCCACTAGTGTTATTTACTAGTAGGTGTGCTGGAAATAATGGATAAAGAAGACTGTAATATATTAAAAAGAAAACCCCATCACAACATAAGTACATTTGGAAACTTTATAGATCACTACAGAATAATTTATCCTTTAATAAACATGAAAATTCATCAACAAAAAAAAAAATTGCAGATGAAAATTAGGAATAAGATTTAGAGATCATTTATAACTCAATAATAAGATACAATGTGGTTTTTTTTTTTCTAAATATTTAAATATTCTACTGGTATATGGAGAAAAAAGTTTACTTCTGAAGTCCAAAACCAGACAAAGATCAAGGAGAAAGACAATATACAAGCAAACACAACAAGATCAACAACACCTACAGCGATGGGGATCAGGCATTGACTTGTTAGTTCCTTTTCCTTTCAGTCTTCCATTTATTTATTCATGCTATGCCAAAATAAAATATCAGGAATCTTTTCCTGCCACAATGTTATTGCTCCTTCTTGCTTTACTAAAATCCAGGCCTCCGTACACAACAATACTTGATTCTGCCATCATCTGCCATTTGCTGCCTTAAGCAACTGACATTGTTTAGCTTAATACTGCTCTGCTCCTGCCTATTTTGGCAGAAGTCTCTCTACTGCATAGATCTTCAGGAAAGCTTGTACTGACTTCTTGACTTTTAATAAAAAAAAAGAAGGAAAGTAGAGTTCTGTCTTTGTATCACACACAATCTGATAAATGATCTTTAACTTCCAAATAAGCTAGTTTTTTTCCACCTTATAGATGCTGCTATAAAGTCATAAATTCCAGCACAGGCATGGCAAGAAACTGCTCAGCTTAAACTGCTCCAACAGTTCAGAGTCCAACATTGCTAAGATTCAATATTTTTTCCTCTAATTATGAGAATAGAATTAAAAACTGACAAATTGTTAGCTTTGTCCTATAAATTATTTGACTTTCATTCCTTCAAGGCTTTTCTTCATGGTATGTTCTCTTGTAAACAAAATACATAAGTGGGTTTTTTTTTGTTTTTTGTTTTTTTTTTTGTTTTTGTTTTTTTTTTTTAATATAGCTACATTGCATATTCTTTAAAATATATTTGGGGCTTTAAGTAGGAAAAAAGAGCAATATCATACTCTTTCTTCAATCCTACTTACCCACAGGGGTCACACCATGCCCCTCCTCATGTTCATAACTTCCTGGTGTTGTCAGATATAACTTGCTTCACCAGTTATTCAAATTACTTACAGATAGTTTGTTACATCTCTAGCATCATAAGAACATCTGTCACATTACGCTGCACAGAATTTAACACTGACTTTGCTTCTAAAACTTACAGTTCTCTGGCAAATTTTGTAGCAATTACAGGCTGATTATACCTCCCCAACCTTTGTGAAACCCACCTTTTAATTTAATTCTGTTAAAGAATTATCAGAAGGAGGATGTATTTAGAGGCTAAACAATGTGATGTACTGATTATTCTAACTAAATGTGCAAAAAAAATCCCTATCTGTTAAATCTAGAAAAAGTGCAAAGAAACATTACATTACCAAACTCCATCACTCCCACACTACATAGTATCAATTATTCCAGCTATCATGTTCTGACATCTGAAGGTGCCAGATAATAAAATAGAAGAACATTTAATGCACTAGTCGTGTATATTGCACCAGTGTATGTTTGGAAAAAAGTGGAGGACAGAGGGATGCAGTATTATCAGCTTTTATATTCAGTTATAATATTCTCTTTAATATATGGTATCTGCAGTGTGCTTTCATAATCTGCAGAGTTTGGTAGCATGACAGTAAGCATATGCCAGTTCTCTCAACCTTTGAAGAAGAAATGGCTTTAATTTGAAATAAATAAATAAAATCCTAAAGTCAGTGTTTATCATTATCTTCTGTCATAGTTTTAACTATGTTTTCTTGTTTTATACTGTTTGATGGGGGAAGAAGGTTCAGGTAATTTTAGAATCATGTTAACTGGTGGAAAAAGAAAGAATGAAAAAGCTTTCATAATGCATATCAGAGTCAGAAAAAAAGTCATGTTGATATGCAAGATCTATTCACATCTGTAGCCAGTACACTCTCTGTGTAAATTTAAGTTTAAACCAAGTGGTCCGTCGCTAGAGGGCATCAAATCTGTGCCCTAAGAAATAAAGAAAGAAAAGCTGCAGCTGTTTTAATAAAACAAAGAGAATTTACATCTCTATAGCCAAGCGCTGTGCTGCAGATCATAAATTAATTCATGTGTATTTTTAAAGCCACTTTATGGTAGGTGTTACCCACCTCAAAAAACTGTACAATAGGAAGACTTTAAGAAAAAAAAAAAAAGGGGGGGGAAAGGGGAAGAAAAAGAAAGAAACTATATTAAAGGTCTGACTCACAGCCTCTGGAGAAAGATTTATGTAGCGCTAGAAGGTGGAAAGGCAAGACAACGTAGAGTATCTTCCATTGCTGCTTACCTTCAAGTCAAGCTAATTTCAGAAAAACAAAAAAATGGGCAGAGAAACACATACCTTGCATATGTCCTCTGGTGTCTTCTAAATATAAGTTTCTCTTCAAGGCCACTAAACCTACTTTTACATTACCCTTTAGCTCTGGACTCCTGCTTTCTCACACATATCTTTGTGTCCATTCTTTATTCACTGTCAGATGTCTTCTGCATTTTAAGATGTATTTCTCTTCTGGAATTGGACATCCTTTCATGTACTACTTTTATGTATTTGCAGGGACCTTAGTGCCCAGAAAAAAAATCTGCAGAAGAAGTCTTAACATTTTATTGCATATAGGGAATAAGGAAAAGGTCTCAATCATAGAATAACTGTCAGGTTGAAGGTAATAACGTTTTTTGTAAGATAGATATAGATCAAAGAAATTAACACTGCAAGTATATTGGGTAAGTTTAGATATTTTTCTTCCCATAGAATTAATGTTTGCCAGATTTGAACAAACAAATCTTAGTTACTTAACCAACTTAACCAATAGCATGGAACAATTCCAGTACTTTTAAAATGCTTTTAGCTGAATTTAAGGTAACATCAATCATATTTACCTGGTGTATTGAATTTTAACCCTATAGGTGTTCACCACTGAAATAATGACTAGTTTGATTTGAAGTTCTGAGACATAAAAGTATCCATAGTTTTTCTGCATCTAGAACAGTCCAAGAATCTCAAAACCATCCAGGAAATGGTTAACATAAAAAAAGAACAGAAGGAAATAATAAAAAAACCTCCCAGGCAATATAAGATTATTGAGGAGAAAAAATATCAAAAAAGATTGTTCAACTATTTCCTTTTCTGAATTCTTTTGGAAAAGACAGTACGTACATTACACATGGGATATAATTATAGAGGACTATGAGGTAGTAAAAGGTGACTTTGATAAATAATGAAGCATAACCCACCTCTCAAGGTTTCATTTTTGTTCTATATCTCTAACTGTCAATAGAATACAAGTACTTCATAAAATCTTAAGGGACGCTGTTATTCCTTGAAGTTTTAAAAATTATTATCGAGAAGAGAAAAGAACTGATAAATGCACTGTTTCTCCCACACTGCTGCAATGACTGTATTTCTTTCTCACTTACTAGGACACCTAGAATGGTACTAACCCTATCACCTTTTCAATAAACTTTCATTCCCAGCATTTTGCCTTGCTCTATAAAGTTTAGAAGTCAATACTTTAAATCAAGCGATACCTTAAGGGCATGATTTTTTTTTCTTACTGCTCTTCTAAATGTAGATATGAAAGCATATAAAACTGCCATCTTATGTATTATTTTTATAGCTATCATTGCAGTTTTTACCTATCAATTACCTTCTTAATCAAATTGATCACAGGTGCTGACAACAAAAAAATCATACTCATTCCCCTTTTATTATTATATAGAATTCTGTCATTCACTCAGTTTTGAAGTAGATTTTGGCTAAAAAATTCCCTCGAAGTCTATAAATGAAGCATAAGTGTTTTACTATTTAACACTGATAAGAGTAAATTGTAGGTATGTTGTAAATAATGAAAGTTTTAAATAAAACTTTAAAAAGGAGATGTAAATTCATCTTAGAAAGTTTCATAAGATTCCACTTATATATAGTAATAAGAAGACATCACATAACACTGAAAGCTGTTAGAAAGTATTGCTGTTCTCTAATCTAAAGCAAATCCTCTTGATAGACTGCTTTAACACTTCTATTTCTGACTTTTCCATTTGAGCAGATGCCATTTTCCATCTGAACAGCAGAATAGCATAAGGAATACCTTCCAAAGAAAAGAAATTAAGGGTAAACCAGTCATTTCAATGTCAGCATTTAGTTAAGCTGTATGGGTGCAAATTGTATATTTTTCCAAAGACAACTGTTTTAGACTGTTGCACAGAAAAATACTTCAGTTCTGTAAGTACAGGGAGCTCAACAAATACTGCATTGATCATCAGGTTGAAATTGCACGTTTTGAGTTCTCAAATACATATTTTGGTTTTATATTATTTTCTTCCATCTTCATTTACAAACAGTAGCATATAAGCTATCTGGCTAATATTATATATCTTACTCATAATTTTAATATGAGTAAGAAGAAAAAGCAGAAAAACTCAAAAGCTGCCAACCATAAAGAATTATTAAAACAGACTTGCTGATATTCACAGTTACAGTTTCTTGTGTTTTCTTCTCTAAGTACTAAATTTAGACAGAGAATTTCTAGGTTACAGCACTGCACTGCAAATGAGACCTATCCTTGAGACTGACAGAAGAAGGCACAGCTGAACATGTAGTCACCCCGACTAAATGGTCACTCACATTTTTGCTGAGTCTATCTAGCTTTGCCAATTATTTTGTAGACATTTGCACCCTTCTTCTGGAATTAGCCCAGCAATTCATTTTGCAAACATCAACACCAATCAGTTAATAATGACTTTTGGCCAATACTGACCTCAGGTGTGGATAGACAAGTTCATGCAACTTCAAAAACTTTGAGCCTCTAGCTGGAGAAAATTGCTAAATATTTCTTCAAAAACTTGATTGGTTCCATATCACTGTTTACTAAAATACATCAGTGAGGCTGTATGGTTTAATAATTGCCAATGAAGAAAATATTGGAAAAAAATTATTACTTTAAACAGGTGATGACAATCTGCATTTATTTATTTCTGTGTTGTCTTCTAACTTGATCCTACCATTAGTAACATAAAAACAGAAAAAAAAAAATTACATCAGAAAATAAGTAAACAAATCAGTGCAGAACAGTTATTGAAGTACAGCATTTATGCAGAAAAAACCACAGTGTTTATAGTTCTCTGAGTACAAATTAAAGCTCATCAAAACTTACTGTACACAGGCATCTTGACTTCTTGCTGAGGAGTGAGACTGTTAAAGGAATGATGAAAAAGGCAGCTGAGTCTGCTCTGAAATGCCCCATTTAAATTAAGGTTTAATGCTGAGGAGTTTGCTCTATTAAGTTCTAAAAGGCTGCAGGATCACAGCTGGATGATATAAATTTGCCTGATAAGAATCAGAGATTATAGATTTTGTTTTCTCATTAGTTCAGTCAACTCGTTAGAGGAATCCTTGACTGCCAAAATTAAAATAAAATAAAATAAAAGGCAATGGATTATTTAATTTGTAATTCTATTTGTATGAATCCAAAGCCTCATGAACAACAGTGGTAAGAAAATACTCAAAGCACTTAGAAACAACATTGCTGGGTAACATCCTGTACAGGGAAGGACTTCAGGCCAACCTTTCCAACCTTTGCCATTTGTAGTGCAGTCATTGTGCAAAAAAAATGCAGAAAAAAAAGAACAGTCACAGAACTATAGAATCACATAAACATTGATTGAAGGGATCTCTGGAGGGCTCTGGTCCAATTGGCTAAAACCAGGATGATAGCAACATGGATTCAGGTCAGCTGTGCTGTTGTTTACCTGAATCTTGAGTCTTGCCTAAGTAGAATCTTACTAAGCGAAGCCCTCAAGGATGTAAATCCCTCAGTCTCTCTGGAAAACTTGTTCTGGTGCTCCACCAACTTTCTGGTGAAAAAGCTTTTTTTAATTTCCCATTCTCTCTTATTTGCCCTATGTGTATGCTGTTGGCTCGTGTTCTACTTAATGCCTACAGTTACCCCCGTATCAAACAAGGTGATGATTGCACTACTTATTTCCAGTCCTTTCATATATTCAGGAAAGCAAAATTTTACATTACCTTAGAAGAAAGATGCTGAGTGTTGGATTGATCATTCTCTGTAGTCCACTGTCACACCTAATGGCTCATTATCATTGTGTTGTTCTTCAGAGAGTGGCTGAAAATGAACTTTATGGTTTTTATCTGATACATCTGTATCATGTATATTCAAATAAAGTATAAAGCTCAGTACTGGAAACAATTCCAATTGAGAGATAAAAACTGATGCCGTGATTCTGTTTGAAATAACATAACCTGATAGTTCACATCACCAGAAGTCAAGTGAAAGATGAAATTTCCTCTCCTCTCTCTGTCACCTCCAGAACTGCTTCCCTTGTATCATTCTACTTTTTGAGTTTTTACTTGTCTTATTCTGGCTCTGGGTTCTTCAATCGCTCTTCTGAATGAATTAAAAGTACTCACCCAAGAAAAAATTAGCCATTTTTTTAGCATTTCTTTCCGTGTTTATTTTCTGCTGATGAGCTGAGTTAAATCATCTCAGGGAACAGTCCAATAAATGAACAAGACACAGGATAAGTACAAGGCATATGAAATCGGAAATGGAAAAGTAGGTTAGAGAGGGATAAAATGCAGAACTTTGTCTTTTTGATGGTGATAAACTGCTAGATTATCTCCTTAGCCAATGAAGACATGACTTGTATCTTAAAAAGTAGATAATATTTCAACAACTACCATTTAACTTCACAGTAACTTCAACAACAATCACTTCAACAACTTACTTGTTGAAGTGGAAAGTTTCCAGTAAGTCAGTAAGGTACAGGAAATATAAAAAACGCATTTGAATATAAGAAAAAGAATCTAAGTAAAGCATATAGCAAAATTATCTTTTAAATAAGAATGAATGAGTAAAACTCAGTACAGCTGAGTACACGTGTTTGGTTCCTCTAGAGAATTTGAGAAAGACTTCACATAAATTAGCATGATCCTCCAAAAAAAAATGTTTTCTTTACTAGATGCAATCTCCAGATACAATCAGACAGGGAAGATGAACTGACCTATCAAGGCACTGTGATTAAATCAGCAGTTCTACTTCCTCCTCCCCTTCTTTCAGTGAAAGTTATCCCTCATTTGTTGTGTAGACTCTGGCATTCATTTGACCTCTGGATGAGCAGTTCTACCTCATTACGTCAACAATAAACTACTACTTCTTTAGTTCTTGCTGTATTAGTTTCTGTTGGTTTAGTGAGAGGAATTAACTCACTGGGGATCAAAGAAGTCCAAGGGATGAAGCCAGATGCAAGAGTAGCTACTTCTTTCAGTAGCAATGAACTATAAAATTATCTCTACTTACCTCATTGAACTATACCCTGAAGTAACTTTGGCAAGTTAGAAAAGTCTATAGCAAGTCAGCTGGATAAAAAGGAGTATCTTTTCTCATCTAATCAATATGTAAGTAGATAAAGTCTCCAGTTCTTCACCAATGTCTTTGTAAACATTGTGAACTATTTTGCCTATGCTATAATTATCTAATCGTAAATGTATCTGAACACATCTTAAGTATTCACAACAACAATTGCGTAGTTAGACACTTTTTACTTCCAAAGAGTGTGATGAGTCAGGACACTACAACTTAAGGAAAAGAGTAAATATCATATTTCATGGAATATCTAAGAGGAAACAAAAGGTCTCCATCAAAGACTGAAGTTGCAGTTTTGGATGCAAGGATAAAGAAATAAGTGTTTTCCAAAGACTTGCAGTAATAAGAAGGACTCTCTGACTTGCAGAAAAATAACAGGGACTTTAATTTAATATTAAGAATTTTAATGGAGTTTCCTTGTATCTTCTGGAGGAAAGGAACAGGTAAAGTAAGTAAAACAAGATACCATACTACTCTGTACTGTGGAATACTCTAGGACATTTTATTAAAAGCAAGAAATGTGACAGAGCAACTACTGAACATCTAACACTTTAATAAGAACATTGAAGACAATGGATGTTTATAATCTGTGTTTAGTTTCTATTAAGTTAATTTACAGCCAACATTGAATTATTGTGGTTTCAATCTTTTTTCTAGCTTGAAGAGCAGTTAATAGTTTTCTCTTAGAGATGTATCACCAACTGATTTGCATCAAGTCTGTGGAAAATAATGAAAATATGTTATAGATTTAAGAAATAAAATATGACATAAATACCTCAAAAATAATTAATATATTTTATTCCTATCCTCTAGTGAAGTAATATTAGATAAGTTTTTGTTAAGTATAGATAAACTTTTGTTACATTATTAATCTATACAGAGGTACCCGAGGTATTGTCATAATGTTGACCACAGTGATTAAAATTAAAGCTGACAGAACTCACAGGTCAAGGATCTTCAACCACTGTCATACTGGCTGTTTACAGTAGAAGAGCAGTTGTCTGGACTCCTGTCACTGAGATTACCCATTACTAATTTCAAACTCCTTCCAACTGAGTAACAACAAATACAGTAGCTGGGCAGATAAAAGTTCACTGCTGAAGATACGTTTGCCATTACATCAGAACCCATATGCATGACATAGACAGCTCACCAGACCCATCAAAAAATAAGCTTGGAACTGAGATGGATTTTAGAAACCTTTCTTGCAATTAATTTCTTTCCATAAATGGTGGATTTATCTTTTTTAACTGGAAATCGTCATCTTCTTCCAATATGTTTACATTTGTGTATTTTTGTAGCATCTTTTGATCCATTTCTTCATGTATCATTTGTTTGTATAATAATTGTTTTATAAAGATTTTTTGTGTAATATATGCAACTACACTCATGAACTCCCAGAGCCTTTAAATGAAGTTCCTTATATAAGCTAATAAGGACATCAGGTACCTGTGAGATTCAAAGTGCTTCCTTGAGTTTGAATTGTGTGGCATACAGATAAAAAAGAAGCTGTGAATGTTTTTCTTTAGCCCAAGGTTATCAAAAGGGCAGCTCAGGAGTTATAATGGTACTGATTTATTTAGTGCACATTAATTATAATACCAGCTAGCAGGCTATGGACAGGAAGGTCTAAAAAATGTCAGATGAAGAATAGTTTTTAGGCATAAAAAAAATTAGGATTATTTCAAAGAATATAGAAAAAAAATCAAATAAAATAAATTATCATGCTGGTTGGCCAGTAAGTTGGCAAATAAAGCTCAGAACAGAGAGACATGGTTTTCATTTTAGGGTGCTCTATTACGATCCAAAGCAGGAAATCTCCCTATGTACCTTATGCCACCATAACAGATAACACAACCACAACAAATAACAGCACCTAACTACCAAGCGTGAACATTTGATGGTTTAATTACCATTTAAGTGCTACAGTTAAATTATATTGTCAGCCTGGTAATAAAATTTGATGAAGAATTTATATCTTTGCAAATAGAATAACAAACTTGACTGATTTTGATCTGTTAAATTCTACTTGCAGCTTTAAAAAGGTGCAATCTCCCCATCCACATTTATGATTTACATTCCTTGTGTTTAGAATTAATTAACATTTTCATTTGTTAGATAAAAGTGTTAGGGAAAAAAAACCAAACAAACCCAACACCATTCCTTGATGTTATTTAAATATATACATGTTATATGAAGCTTTAATTACTCTGAGAATAATTCTCTTAAATCTTTTAACCAATTAACAAAAAATCTTGGTTGTTCTTTGTCATAAAATAGATCTTTCAGTCTTTAGCAATTCTGCCAATAATTTACTTTCTGTTCCATCCTACCTCAACCCTCAGATAGACTTTCCCTGCAGAGCTGGGCATATGGTCATGATGTTCTAACTACTGCATTGCAGAACATGAACACAGTGATATATAATAAAATCTGTTATAATAACTGGAAAAGAGCAGGCATAATTATTATAAATTATTATTAATGTATAGTAAAAAGTGAAGAGATTAAAAAAGCAACATTTTAAAATGTTCATTTTGTTTTTCAATGTGTTGAATCATAAGAAGACTAAACTGTTCTATTAAATCATGCAGTTGTAAGAAGAATCATAAAAGGAAAAGAAACTGTAGTACTATATATATGATAATAGCAAAATATAGGAATTACAGCTTTATTATCTGTTTTCAGTCTCATTCTTGGATTTGAAGCAATATATTTAAACTGACTGGGAATTTTGAACTGACGTTAGATTTCATCAAAATCAAAGTCAGATCTAATTTTCTCTGACTCTTTAAAATTTCAAGTAAGAAAAACTAAAGCGAAAATGCATTGATGCATTGGCTGTGCTTGATTTCACTTAGATTGAACTATTAAAAAAAACAACAAAAAACCAAAAAACACCACTTATGTGTATAGAACAAATATGAAATGTTTCAAGTCAGTTTCATTTCGTATTTCATCTCACAAGCATGCTGCATCACATGAAAGCCTGGCCTCTTTTTGTCCTCATTATCTTCTTTTGGAGAAAAAAATAGTGCAGTTGATGATTGGGCAATATATCTCATCATAGAGGTTGGCTCTTATATATGGCAATTTTTTTCTCAATTTTTCAAAGTAGCCATATATCAGCAGGTATTTAAACTTTAATACTTCAATCTAAATCCAAAGTCCCTTATGCATTGTTGTGACACTGACAGTTCAGGATAAAACAGTTTGGACAAAATGCTTGTCACCTCTACCATTTGTACCATTGATATATATGGTTTCTGTGAGGAGCAAAACATGTGCTAAGATTGTGTGCTTGATAACACACAATTTTTACAGTGTTGTAAAACTCTGTAATATTTAGTTATCAAGTAAATCCATTTCAATGAAAATGCATGTACTGAAGCACTAGCAGGATAAACTCCAGAGGAGTCATGTCAAAGGGAAACCAAACCCAACAGAGCAAAACTGGAAGGGAATGTAGTTATATCAGACTTTTTTGATGAAAGTGAGCTGTCATTGAATCTTCACTTGTAGCAGCAAAAAAATAAAAACATCACATTTTGAAGATTGAGAAGATGAGAACATGGCAATTCTTAATGAAATAAATTATATCTAAAATAAAGCTGACCAGGAAAAATGAAGACATGCTAATTTCTTTTCAGAGGTTGCTTGTACTAAGATTAACACAGGTAGATTCAATAAGGCTGTGTTTTCATGTCAGCTTTTATAAGTTAAAATTCTTAAGTGATAGTGTTAGTAATTTTCTGTTCAGTATAAAATAAAATAAGGTTCTGTATATGGCAGCCATATCAATACATGTATCCCAAATTGACTTCACTGCTAGCTCCTACACTTTCTCTGCCATCCCCCACTCCCTAAATAGTGCAGGTATAATATAGATATTGTGTATTCATAGATACATAAAAAATGCCATATATTGATATATATACATACATACCTACATTTATATGTGCCAAACTCAATAGTACAATAGTATTTATTCATTCATGCAGTGAATTACTTCATGAAACTGATTTGCTAGGGGTGGAGAACCCATAAACACACACTCCTCAAAAAGAAAAAAAAAAATTAAAAATTAACAAGATCAGATGCATAATCAAACTCACAGTATAGCCTCATAAATGGATATTATAGCAAAGTTTAAGTGATGATACAGGAGAGAGGAAAAATGAGTTGTGAGGAAGGAAAAAGTAGAAAAAATTTAATTTGGCACTGCCAGTCAAAAAATGCATGAAGACCCATAGCACTGCTCTGCATTTTTCGTGCATTGTGTTTATACTTTTTAACTTCTAGTTTTGTAGTAAAAGCCCCTATTTTTTCTTTTTTTTTATAAAACATATTTTGGTCTCATTGCTACACTTGTCTACAGTTTCAATAGCTGGTGTCCTGGTTTTGACTAGGATAGAGTTAGTTTTCATTCTAATAGCTGGTATAGTGTTATGTCTTGGATTCAGTATGAGAGGAATGTTGGTAACACACTGATATTTTCAGTTGTTGCTCAGTAGTGTTTAGACTAAGTGAAGGATTTTTCAGCTTCTGATGCCCAGCCAGCAAGAAGGCTGGAGGGGCACAGGAAGTTGGGAGGGGACACAGCCAGGACACCTGACCCAAACTGGCCAAACAGGTATTCCATACCATATGATGGCATGCCTAGTATAGAAACTGGGTGGAGTTGGCCTGGGGGAGATCGCTGCTCAGGAACTAACTGGGCATTGCTTGGTGAGTGGTGAGCAATTGCACTGTCCATCTCCTGTTTTGTATATTCTAATCCTTTTATTATTGTTGTCATTTTATTACTGTTATTATTGTCATTATGTGTCTTCTTTTCTGTTCTATTAAACTGTTCTTATCTCAACCTCTGAGTTTTACTTTTTTTCTTTCAATTTTCTCCTCCATCCCACTCACGGGGGAGTGAGTGAGAGCTGTGTGGTGTTTAGTTGCTGGCTGGGGTTAAAGCACAGCAGCTAGATAAATTTTATAAATTTACCTAGCTCTTACTTCCTGGGAACTACTAAGTCAAATAAAATGATGGCAGTCATACCAATACATGTATCCCAAATTGACTCAGTATGGCAAAAAAAATGTAGAAGACTCTTGAATAATTGGAATGTATTAGGTTCTGATTAACAACAAATTTTTGCAGTCAATTTAAAGGCTAATATTGTCAATGACTATGTCTTAAGGAGAAATCTTCTCTGAATGTTCAACATGAAGACAAAAATATCTTATTCCTAAAGTACTCTAATTTAGGTTATGAGAAGGAAGCCTAGCCACCACGTAAGAAGTCAATCTAGTCCATAAATAAACATGTACATAATAATTAATTCAAACTTTTCTAGAGATTCCTGAATCTTATATAAACTTTGACAAATAAATTTTTGCTAAGAACCTGCATTTCTGTTATTAATGTAATCTAATTTGCTTGCTTTTTGTTCTTTAATGTTTTACTCTTTGAATTCTATGACCATGCAATATTCTCTTCCTTGCTTTGAAAAGTAGAGTCTTGGGTACTTTTCAAAGCAGATACACAGATACATGTAAAGAATGACAAAATTTAAAAAGTTGTTTCATTGTTTTTCAGTTATGGAAATACTTGTAAACATAAGCCAAGACTCAGAAGATTCAGGTCATCCTCAATCTACATATCCACAGGCTTCCATTAAATTTCTATTGATCCATAACTGGCCTCCAGGCCATTTTTGGGATCTATTCATGTTCTCCTGCATGACAGTCAAAGTCAAAGGAAAAAAAAAAACTCCTTCCATTATTACATGTAAGAACAGTTTCACCTTCATTGGTGTTTATCTTACCTCCAGTAACCTTCCAATTCTTATTTCTCAAGGAAATAGAAAAGTATCATCTTTAGAGAGTTGTTGCAGTAAGTTTTCACTGGTTTAACGGTACTAATCAATTTCAGTTTCTTTTATGGTCCATGTCCTGGTTTCAGCTGGGATAGAGTTAATTGTCTTCCTAGTAGCTGGTACAGTGCTATGTTTTTGAGCTACGTATGAGAAGAATGTTGATGACACTGATGTTTTCAGTTGTTGCTAAGTAGTGTTTAGTCTAAAGTCAAGGATTTTTCAGCTTCTGATGCCCAGCCAG
>JAOBAS010000052.1:24884809-24902780 GCA_025311575.1 Elanoides forficatus
ATGTGATGTCACACCTAGTATATAAACTGGGGGGAGTGGGGGCGGGGGGATCGCTGCTCAGGGACTAACTGGGAGTCAGTTGGTGGGTGATGAGCAATTGCACTGTGCATCATTTGTATATTCCAATCCTTTTGTTATTACTGTTGTCATTTTATTAGGGTTATCATTATTATTATTATTAGTTTCTTCTTTTCTGTTCTATTAAACTGTTCTTATCTCAGCCTACAAGTTTTACCTCTTTTCCTGATTCTCTCCCCATCCCAGTGGGTGTCGGGGGGAAGTGAGTGAGCGGCTGTGTAGTGCTTAGTTGCTGGCTGGGGTTAAAACACGACAGTCAGTAAGGTTAAGTATAGATGTATATATATTTCTATAATATGGCATGTTTTATTGGCAGATAGTGGGAGTGTGTGTAGACAGACAGATAAATATCCCTGATTATGTCCTTTAATGAGAATATGTTATTTAGTGTGTAAATGCTAATCTCTTCACATATGTTATTGACTACCCTGTTATCTGGATGTCTATATGAAGACATTCTGAACTAGTTCTAATCTTATAAGAGTATATTGTCTTGAAAGGACAGGTTACATTTTATCAAGAATAAGTCTTAAATTTCTTCCAAAAATATTTCTGGCTTGGTGATTAAACTGTAACTTTTAAGAATTTTGGATCTTTTTTTCACACTATTTTACATTACATATCTCAAGAGGACTGACTCCTTAATTTTTATCTTGCCATTCAACTCAGATTCACTGTGCCAAATTCTGGCTCAGAACAACCAGCCAATTGCTCAATATAGCTAAACCCAACCCAGAGCAAGGCAAGCCCAGGCTATATTCGAGACCTTGCTCTTTCTGGTTCATACAAAGCCTCTGGCCTTTTACTAATAATGGCAAAAATTGTATTCGCTTGCCTGCAATGGAGACCTTCTTGATTGTCCTAAACACAGTCTGTGTCTCGGTATTTGCTAAAGGCAAGCAGAGATTTCTCTGAGCCTCCAGAGAAGCCAGAGTTATGTAGGAAAATGTCTGCTTCATTTGGTAACAGACTTTCTAACCTTTTTATCAACATGTTCATATATTATGTTCAGCTCCACTGACCCTGGTGAAGAAAAAAGGAAGTACTTTGGTAATCTACTACTTGAAACATTTATTTTAAGCAGGCACCAACTCCTTAGCTTTGTAACCTAGTTTTGGGTTACTTGCTCCATGTTACTGCAAATACTGAAAGTATAACATGGCCTCATCTTACTCTAATCAGAAGCAGGCGAACCTTCTTTTCACATGAGCTCAAAGGCTGATCTTTCTTGAGCTGTTCATAATTCATGCTTGCCATCTGTTTCTACTAAAACAAACTAACCAATTTGCTATTTAAAGATACATTTCTGGGCAGAATAGTTATTAGAAAAAGACTGAAAATATGATCCTTAAAGGCTCAAGCTTTAAAATATTAAAAAAAAAAAATTACAAGTGATTGAAAAAGCAATAAAGACCTTAATGTCATGTTGATTTTGTTATATATCCTGATTCTTGTATATTAGTAATTGTTCTATATACACAGACTATTTATACAATTACATTTTACTTCTCTCATTATACCACCACTCTATTTGTCTAGGCACTCATCCTCATAGACTTCAATAGATTTTGATGAGAATTATGGAGACTCCTATAGCATTTAATAGCAATGAACAGGTCGGAAAGCCAGGCTATTGGGTGAGAGAATGGATTCTAGCTTCTATTTCTCACAGAGGTGACAACCTCAGGAAAAGTTTAAATTTTACACTAGAACATAGGAATAGGCCAGGAAAAAATAATCTCTAAACATTAGGCAGACTAAATGACATACTAATTGTTGAAAAAAGGGGTGGGTTTTTGCTTCTTTAGAGTTACGTTCTAAAAGGTAGCTCCAAGAAAGTAATTCTTTCACTGAAAGCCATTTTTGTTTCAAATTCCAATTTTATTTCCATTCATATACCAAATTATTCTAAAGAAAAATATATCTTAAATCATGCTTGTCATGGTGGCTAAAAATTGTTTTAATTTTCTATTTTATCATTGAGAGAAAAGTCCAAAATAATAGCAAGAATACAAAAAAATTAATCACCTTGATCACCAAATATACTTCCTTTTATTATTAGATATTGATATCGAATCTGTGATTGTACATTCCCAAAATAATTACATTGCTACCATGAAAGATGTTCCTAACATTATCTTACAATGTTCTTCAGCAGAATCTACTTATTTTAATGGCTTGGATTTTTAAATAGAAATGAGTGTGAAAAGCTAGAACTGGAAAATAGCATATAGAGGTTATTAAAGGGGATGAAAAAAATTAATATTAGTCTTCATTGTTACAATTCTATATTCCAATCCTATTTACTTCTCAAGATTAGAAGTGAAAAACTAACAAAAATTATATTTTTTCCACAAATAAATAATTTATTTCCTCATAGCTCTAACATAAGTTTAAGAATTTAAATTCCTTCCAGTGTAAAAAGTTCCTATTAAAGTTTTTAGAAGGTAAAAAAAGGTAAATTATACATAAGAGAAATTATTGTCTTAGATGATAGTGCTCTTTCAAAGAGCAAAAACTGGAGTAGACGTGATAAAGGTAAACTCCAACTTTGAACTGGAGGTAGTTGTCTTGAGAAGAATCATGTTAGTGGATGTACCTTATTTAGCACCTTCTTAATGACCTTAACTGAAGCGTTAACAACATGTTAATGTCTTTTAAACATGAGAGTAATTGAGGTTCATAGGCACTAATCTGTACAGAAAAAAATACTTGTGTGGAGTTTAGACAATCAGAGACATCAGCAGAAAATAACACAAAAAGCCACAGCCAAAGAAAATGGTCCAGTATAAGCTTCTATGGATAGAGAAAAAAATTTAAAACTAGATTACTATTTTCATGGCCTAGGTGTAATACAATATAAAATCACTTATTTGCAGACTTAAGCATTAATCCTGTTAGTCTCACCATACCTCTGAGTTATGTGCTATTTTCTAGATACAGATCATTTTCTGGTTGATGTAGCAGGAAATCATACAGGCTAGAATTCCTACCTCACCTACAGTCTTTTAGCAGAACTATCTTTTAAAAGAATAATGTAAAAAAATGAACCATGTTTACACGTATCATTTGTGCATTTATTCACAAAATCTTCTCACATAAATTTTCTTCTATCCCAGCTTATGCAAATTATGACCATGGCCATAGGAAATTGAAGATTGCTACCCAAAATAACTGAGTAAAAGCTAAGCGAACTTTCATTCAAATGCTTTCATTATTCTTTTCTAGCTCAGCTTCTTTAGGTTAAGTTTTTCAGCTGACCTTTCTGAAAGCACCAAGTTCAATATTACTCTCTTTATATACAGAACTCTTCCACATTTACTTTCTATTGCACAGCTCTAACACTTTGTCCCAAAATAAGAATGTTTAGAAGAATGTTTCAATCATAAAATTGAATAGCTCTGTGCTGTATCTGCTACTGTTTTAACCAATGAAAGTTTTACTGACAACTCAAATGTTTAATGCAGAAATTTCAATAATGCATATTTTTATTGTTATACAAAATGTAACAGCCAAAACCACTCCTAATAACAATATGAGCTCAAGCCATATGTACAGATTAGTACTCTCAAATATTGTGCTTTGAATCTGGATCTCTGATAGATATCTACGAAGATGACCATAAATACTGTTAAGTTTTTCTTATTCTCAGATTATTTGGATTTATACAAATATGTTGACCTGGATCTGTTCAAAAGACTTAAGATATTAGATTCAGCATCTGAATTTTAGAAAAGGTTAACAATAAAGCCGCATTTACTGAACCATTTAGAAAGAGATTCAGTCTCTATGATTTTGTAAGAGGATCTCTTTTTCTTTTTTTTTAACTCCACCCACAAAAAGGTAAACATTTTTAAAAATACATTTGTTTGTTTATCACCTTTTTCATTGATTTTATAGTCTTAAGGCAGAAGAAATGGTTTATTGGTGGAGTTTTTCCTATAAAACCACATAAATAGAATGTGATAAATAGAAGAATCAGAGTAGCGTAGTCAGAAGAAAATGAGACTTGAACAGGTGACTGTTATCTAAACAAGTTATAAAGTCCTCATTTAACCTCCAGTGAAGGGTCTGACTGGCCTGAGGTATGCTTGTCTCTGCCAAAAAGCATGCAAAGCACTTTTTAGTAGCTGACATTTCAAGAATGAGCAAAAAAGCCAAGTTTGTCAATTGGCTTTTTGTATTGTACTAGGTATAGTTTTCATCTAGAATGAGATCATGATATAGCACTCTTTTCAAAATATTACTTTATATTTACGAATCTTTGTTGAAATTCTCTACAGGCTCAGTCGTACAATTTTTGTGTTTTCCCTTGTCTCGTTCTTCATTGTAAGCCTAGTAGTATATTCAGCCCTTTGATAAAAGGAAGCTAGCAGACAACTGTTATTGAGCCTGAGTATTTTGACTCAGTTGTTTGCTGAAAAAGAACATTGTGCTATACCTCTATTTGGCAGTCATTTACCGACCAGTTTCCTAACTCCATAATTTGAGTTCATGGGAAATTGCATCCCTTTCCACATGCTGCCCCTTTTCAAGGTCAAGGTTTCAGAAGGCTGGGTTGCTAAGAAACTGCAGGGGTAGCACAGAAAAAAACTATAAACAAGAAATAAGCTACTTCATTTCTAGAATAGAAAAATACTGCTTTCCTTTTTATTACTATTTGCCCTCCCATTTATGTTGTGTCTTCTTCTATACATTGTGTATGCTATACCTGGTATAGTTTTGTAGTTTCTTGACTCGGGACATAGTATTCCAACAAAGAAAGCACCTACCTGATGCTTGCAAACTCTTTTGTGTTCATACTCATTAATTTCAGATACATCAGTATTCCTGCTCTTAATAAGCCTTCAATAACTGCTTCCGTGCAAATCCTTGTTTTCAGTGATTTGTAACCACTTCCCATCTTGATATTATTGGATAATTTTTCTCAGCTAGATGCTACTTGAAGTTAGATATCTTTTAATAAAGTTTCTATTAGGAAAAATACTTTGCCATTTAAATTGTTTCTAGAACATCACTTTAAACATCCCTAAACGGAATTGATTGATAGCTAATGTAGAAGCTTAAATTTTAACAAGGAACTGACCATCACTGAGGAGAGCTCTGTTTTCTGTAAAGAAATCTATATTTGTTTTCATTTATGCATCTTTGAAGTTAGGTAACTGATTTATTTATTCTTATTGCCTGTAGAAAATGGACATTGGAAAGGCTATATTGCAAATCTTCTTACTTGGACTCTGTAACACAATTGCTTGAAGTACAGACGTGAGCGTCTAAAGACTCTGAATCATTTGCTGCTTTTGTCAGAGGAGTCATCGATAACCCTGGCATAATTTGCACACACAGCACAAGAGTGGTGTGTGTATTGATGTGTGTGTCATGGAAATAGACTATGAATATAACATCTACACAGAATATATAGTTAATATTTTATATAGATTAAATATAACAGCACAGATCATTAATATACACAGGCAATATGTGTGAGGGTGAAAAGGAATACAGGCACCTTTACCTGGAAGATACAAGTTTAGTGTAATAACAGGCTCTGCAATTGTAGTCTACTTGGGTTTGAATGGGGTGCTCCACCTCTATTCACACATTGTTTGCTTGTTTTGCCCCCATGTACTGTATTTTTAGATTGTCTGTGAAGACCCTAACCCTCAAAGACATTAGATATCCAAAAGAAGGAGCCTCATCATTTTTATTCAAAAAATGGTGTCAAAGGGGGAAACCCAATTATATCTCATACACCTTTTTTTACATAATTTAGTCCTGTGAGCATTTAAAAAAAAAAAAAAAAAAGGATCTGTCTGCAATTTAATTCATCACTAGGTTTTACAGTAGACTAAATTTGAAGTATTCTTCATCCCTTCTGTTAGAACTGTTCCCAGAAAGGAAAACCAAATTCATAGCAAGAAACATAGACAAACAGATGGTATGAAGAAGCATGACTTTAAAACAACAGGAGATTCCCTCAAGAAGAAAGGTTAACCCATATTCTTCTTTTGGTTTCCTAGGTATTTGTGATCCAAAAGCAGAATAAATTCTTCCTCTTTACAAACTATTTAGCTGAAAAGTTAAATTCTCTTTTTTTGAGTAGAACATGCTGAAAACAAATAAGTGCATTTCATAAAGTTTCAGGTTTTGCAATCTGTATTTAGTCTGGAAAAGAACAAAAATGAATATTTTAATCGTGTTATGTTTCATCTGTGTATATTAATAACAACTACAATGTAAAAGTGAGAGAGGAAGACAGAAAAAAAGTAACTTCGAATACTGTCTATTTTAGTGACTTCCATCAGAAGTGTGCCAAGTCAACAAACTTGTCTGAACTGAGCAGAGCAGAGACTTGGATCCCATACGAATCTCTAAATACACTTCTATTGTCCATGTTTGAACTTCCTCTTTCTTAATTTCTTCACTGTAGATGAACTGTTATATAAGGACATGAAGGTATTTTTCTTTTGTTTTGTTTTTTACAGAATTACTTATTTTGCAGGAAACCTTATGTTTTTAACAAATCAACATTTTCCGTCTCATGTTGCATGGATACATTCCCAATTTCTTCTACTAAAGTTGCATTATCTGTAATATATATGAGTGACAAGGATATTTTTTTCCCAATTTTGTTAAAGACTTTATCTTGAAAATCAAATAAAACAAATGAATAAAAAATTCCTTGCATTTCCCCTTTTCTCCAGCTGATTGTAAATTATATAATTCTTGTCAATATTATTATGACTCCTGCTTCCCAGAGATCTCTTCTACATTTCAGTGTAATTTGACTTCCTTCCTATTAAGTGTAAAAAGTACTGGAATCCACTTTAGAGAGAAAGCACTTTCAAATACTCTCTTGGGATTTCTGGAAGTGCAAAAATCACGACTGCTCACTTCACTTTCTACTATAACCATCCAGTTCATTATCTTTATGAAGTGCACTGCCTTTAAAGCCTGTCTAAGTCTACTTCTAGCCTATTCACTTTGAATATCTTCAGCACACCCCTGGTGGGTTTTCACTTTGTGTTTCCTCTACTGTAAATACTGTACTAGATACCAATGACCATATGCTGGCCATAGCTGCAGTTCTAGGCACTGCCCAGCTTCACTGAAGAGTGCACAGAGTAGAGCTGTGATGGCGTAGTCCTTGCATAGGTAATAGTCTTATTTTACTCAAAAAGTGAGAAATTCATTAGTGACCACCTATTCCTCACTCTTCTGCAAGGGTTTTGTTGGAGAGAGTATTTGGATTTTTTAATTTTCTTTTTTTCCTGTGTGGACAATAGATTCTGATATTACTATTTATACAAAGTAGAAAACCAGCCCTTTGTACCCCTGTTTATACATGTATGTGAACATACATAAATACAGTAATGAAACACTACACTTCACAGGGCTTAGAAGCCAAAACCTTAGCTAATATAAGTGTTCTGCTAAGTTAAAGACATTTCATCCACATAGACTAGCTAGATCAAGTTTGGATTTGTATTTCTTTTGAGTATGTTACTTATAGCAAACTACAACCTCTAAAGGATCAGTTTCAAAAAGAATACACTTACTTCAAACCCAGACTGTTCAATATTGCTGAACACCAGGTTGTAGGTATGAATACAGCATTTAACTTCCAATGGCCGAATTTGAAAGGGCAATAATAAGGCATTTGATCATGAGAAAAACTTTAGTCTTTCAGGCACAAAAAATTAAAATTGAAGCTGTTGGCCCTAAGTTCCCTAACTTCTCTCTTTACTTTGTCTTCTCCTTCTGCCTTTTTTTTTTTTTTTTTTATGATTCATTTGGTTTAAAGAAATCTTTCAAATACTTAATTAGCTGCTTGGGAATGACATACTTATCACCAAACATTAAAACCTACCCACTCAAATTCCCAGTTAAAATGACAACTTAAAAAGGAGTTTAAAGCAGCCTACTAATTTGCTGAAAACCTAAACACATATCAGAGCTGCAAAGAACTTATACTGTAAATATGTTAATTAAACAAAATAGAAAATGATCTAATTACAAGTATTATTCATCCGAACTTGTTAACGTTGTCTGTTTGGGAGTAGCAGGCATCCAGTGTGGTGCTCCTAAATCACTTCTATCATTGGCTCCATCTCATAAACCCTTATGGGCTACCTATATGTAGCCAACATACAAATTTCCTTCAGATTTGTGATCTACATCATATTTATCTATGTAATGTCCTCTCATCAAGAAATTTACAGGGTCATCTTTTTGAATTAATTTACTGATGGAACAGCAAGCATAAAAAAGTGTAATCACATGTACTCTCAGTCAGTTAATACTGTCCTTCAGTAAGACCTATATTATACATTAGCATTAACTGAGCATCTCAGTCCCTAATATACTTGAACCTCCATTAGTTTGTAAAAGTAGAGGGATCAATGTTCTAGAAATAACAACTCTGTACAATGTTCAAAACACTTGAGATCATGTTTTCATTTTTTAAAAAGAAGCAAAAGTCAAGGACTTTTTAGTTCTAAGCATGCCTTAGACTGAGAGACAAAATAGTAGTAAGTAATAAGACAGAATATAAACTCAGTTTTTCCAACACCTATTGACTTTTTTTCAAAAGCCATCAGAGAAAAGAAAAAAAAAACCAATAAAATCCTAAGGCATTTTTTTCTCCTAAACCATTTTTTCGCATTCATGCTAAAATGTGTGCATAATTAAAAAAAAAATAAAGTTAAAGTTTATGCTTTTTATTTGTCATCATAATCAGAGATTGTGAAGAAAATACTTAACTACAGAATCACTAACTTGTTAAATTAAATGACTGGCAACTCAAAAATATTAATCTGTGGTGTTACATATGTAAGGAGAATGACAAGCATTACAAGACAAAGCATATTTCCTTGGAGGAAGCGAAATAGTTCCACTATTGTTTCTGTCCATAAAGAAAATTATTTTTGTTTATTCTGGGTATTTTGTTTGCATACAGTAGACTATGGTACAGAGATCCCTCAGAGTCCCTGCTGAACTGACAACACAATACCAAGTTGCCTCACCAACTTAAATCCAGATATAACACTATCCATATGTATAGCATCAAACTTCTAACAATAATAATCTACTACAAAGTGGGTGCATTTGGGTTTGGGTTGTTCCTACCATTCTACCCCTCCCACCTTTTATAAGAGCAGCCCTCTTGCTATTGGCAACAAGGCTGAGTGAAGAGTGGATAATACTCTTATTTACTTTGTTCACATGGCCTTTTACCACAGTGCTGAGGATTTTTTAGAACTGAGCAGTTTTTGATTATCTCATAGGAAATATTGCTATTGGCCAGCTAGTATTTCTACTGATTGAATACCTTCCCAAATAATACTTCTTGGCACATACAGCTTTCTATTTGAGAAACAGGTTAATTAATAGGTTTGGTATCAACACAGAAGATGAAGAAGGGGAAAAAGTTCTCCTTTGAGTATAAGCTCGATCATCTTGCCTGAGCAGATGGAACCTTCACCTTTTTATTGTGAATTTTCAAAAATTTTTCTGTTTCTAAAAATTTCTGTGCACATGGTACTGCCAAAATCAGTTTAGTCCCTTGTAACAAGGTAATTCACAGCTTAGAACAACTAATTTCATAGTAAATCCTCAAGGGGAAAAAAAAACCCAACAACTTCTCCCTCCACCCTCCCCGCCCTGGAAAAAAATTATACCCAAAATACTCAAACCCAAACCAAAACAAGAATAACCCTTACCCTCCTCCACAAAAGCCCTTTAAAAGTCTATTTTTATAAAATCTCTTTTAAGGAGAATTTAGAAGAGGAAACTGACCCACTAAAGAGACATCAGAATCTGCTTTTCAGACTGTCCATTCTATAAAACATTATCCATTATTCTGCAACTGAGTTCCAGCTTAATTTATGCCTTGTCATGGAAAAAGCTTCCTGATGTCAGGTCTGGCCGTGTGTAGGGGTGTGCAGGGGGATCAAGCTGTGCTACTGTTCAGGATCCCTGCCAAACAAGTGACATTTCCCAAGAACATAAACAGAATTTTAAGAAGTTGTCTTTGTCCTTCTTAAACACAAGGGCTAAAGGGGACCTGAGGAGAAGAAGAAGAAGAGAGAAAGAAGACTTAACCTGATAGGGGTACATGGATGGTAAGAGGGAAAATAACAAAGCTTCTTCTGAGCAGGGAACAATGTTCCCTCTAAGAATAACCTATCAAAATTCATAGTTTGTCCTTTGCAAATGGCTTAATTTCCTATTGTAAAGTGTAAGGTAATTAGAATATTTTTGGAGACAAGTATTTAAATATTTAGCAACACTATTAAAACTGATGAAAAGAGCAAGACTAGATTTAGAGTTTGCCCTATCTACGATGCGGAGGCAAGGTCCAGTGACTCACAAGGAGAACAGCAACAAGGATGACATTATAATAAAAGATGTAAAACTGACCTGTAATTTACCTTTTGAATATTCATTGCATAATTTAAGTTTCTGAATTTGTCTTTTTCTATAGAAGAGCTCCAATAAAGCTGTGTTTGGATTGAGACAGACATTAACTGATTCTTTTGTATTTTGGGGTTTGAAGTTGTCATGGTTTAACCCCAGCCAGCAACCCTAGCCAATGGGATGGGGGAGAAAATCGGGAGAAGCAGCAAAACTCGTGGGCTGACACAAGAACGGGTCAACAGAACAGAAAAGAAGAAACCAACAATGACAACACCCCCAACAAAATTACAATAGTAATAAATAAAGGACTGGAACACACAAATGATGCACAACACAACCGCTCACCGCCTGCTGATCAACACCTAGCTAGTCCCAGAGTGGTGATCCCCCCGTCCCCACTCCCCCTAGTTTATATATTATATGTGACATCACATTGTATGGAATACTCCGTTGGCCAGTTTGGGTCAGCTGCCCTGGCTGTGTCCCCCTCCCAACTTCTCATGTCCCTCCAGCCTTCTTGCTGGCTGGGCATGAGAAGCTGAAAAAACCTTGACTTTAGACTAAGCATTACTTAGCAACAACTGAAAACACCAGTGTTATCGACATTCTTCTCATATTTAACTCAAAAACATAGCTCTATACCAGCTACTAGGGAGACAATTAACTCTATCCCAGCAGAAACCAGGACAGAACTGAATATAGCTCAAGTAAATCAGTACCTCAGAAAGGACAGGTCTTTCACACTCCAGGGCATGAGCTAAACTTTGACCGGGACAAAAAAAAAAGGAAAGGAAATACCTACAAGGAGTTATTCCAAATTTGCTGACTTCAGCAGTTTATAGAGAATTCCTCACTTCACACTAGTCTCTGTGGTTTTCTATATTGAAGGCCAAAGTTGATCATTAGCTTATCTATCTTCACATTTTGCGTAGTGCAGAATAGCACCATTGTGCATCAGTCCTGCATGAAACTTAAGGAATAAAACATTTCCATTTGTAGAAGTCTAAACTTCTGGCAGTGTACCACTGCCAAAAAATGGAAAAGAAAAAGGTTTAAAACTAAGATTTCCATTTGATAGGAATTAGAAATGGTGAAAGGGAATATTAATTCCATTCCATAATAAAGAGATTACTCCTCTCCCCAACTTTGAAAGGAAATTACAGAAGACAATTAAAAGTTTAAGAATAACCAAGATATTTAATCTCAAAATTTTCAAAATGAGATTAAAACCTGAGTTTCTGAGTTCTGGCCATTCAGCTTTGGTTCCCACAGTTTTTGGAGCATGTTTAGTATTGCTGCTTGAACCATGTTTTTTGTGAGACAGTTTTGAAAGCTGACACCTTGTTAGTCAGTTTACATCCTCTAAGAGAGAAGTCTGGAGAGCAGTCTGGAGACTAAGACCACTACTTAGAGTCTGAGGGCTCTTAGATTCCTTAGAAGAGAGCTGAAAGATGGTGTCAGATGAATCTCTGGATCATCAGAAGACCTAGACTCCTGTCTCCAAAACACAGGTCTCAGTCTCTGTTTCTCAAGCTGTAGTTTCCATGATTTCTATATTACCCTTCAACTAACCTTTTATGTAGTACATGAAATTTAGAATCCCTCTCACAAAGTAGGGACCTGAGCCTAAGCTGAGGTCATGACTTCTAATTTCATAGCTTGGAAGATTGGCCATGTGGTAGAAAAGAGACTTCCACATTATTCAGTGTCACATCATAACATGTATTTATTTATCATCTGCACATCATTTTAAATGGCACTTGCTGAGCTGAAGGTGAGACACAGTATATTATGCTTAGAAACTACTGATCTGTATAAAGACCTCTATTCCTTGCCTGTCCTGGGCAGATAATGGGCTCAGTCTTCCATATCTTGCTGGGTGTGAAGTCCTTCCAGTTCCTACCCAGAAATAAAAATTCAACACGTGGCTCACCCCCACCAAGCTGGGATTGATAGTCGTTCAGGCTGAGCCTCAACCACAGGGGCAGGCTGGGCACACAAACAAGAGTATAGTTGTTCAGAGCATGGATCTTCTTTCTGCAGAAAGACAAGCTCTGCGTGATAAAGTGGGATCTTGTTGCAGTAAGAGTGATCTCAGAAAACAAATACACAAACCAGCAAAATAATAATTAAAAACCTCCTCGTCTTTTGGTAGGAAAAGAACTGTTAAATCTTTTGGTATCAAGATGCTGAAAAGTTGTAATATACAATATTTTCAGAGACCTATTTATTATGTTATTATATTTAACAGCATTACAGAATATGTCAGGTATACATATTTCTAATGTTTGAGATAAAAATCTGCTATAACAAAATGTTCTATAAATTAAAGATTATGGTAAGTAGAGACTGGTAAGAACAAATAAATATCCCCCCAGAAATGGAGATCCTATTTCAGGCAATTGAGAGCCTGGCTCTTAATAGTTTTGGGGTTTAGTGACAGTTTATAGTTATGAGTCCTGCAAGATTAGTCACCTGGACTCTTTCATAATCCCTCAGAGGATATAATTACAAGTAAAATAATCAAGACAAGTAAAACCACTAAAGTTATGGCCTATGGAAAAAATGCAACTCCCAAAAATAGTACGTGAGAGTTATTTCTGTTATTATCTATTTTATCAGTGTGTATTTTGGGGGAAGTCTTTTAACAGGTTATGAAACACAACTGATTATGAAACACCACTGATTATGAAACACCTTTTATGTGAGGCTCTTCTAGATAAGTCAAGGCCAGGCCTAAAATTTTAAATGAATGATCTTTTCATGTATAATTTATAATCAAGTAGATTTTAAATGAAAAAAGTAATTCACTAGCTTCTTCAATATTAATTGAGAAGGAATTAAAGGGTTTGTAAGTAGACAATGTGAGAAATTTTCACTAAGTCCTATAAAACAAAGAAAATAGATTTTAAAGAGCTGTATTAAAAAGGAGAATTTAATCTATATTTATATATTAATGTCAGAATATTAAAGGCCTCTTTAGATCTTCTGTTTAATTTGTTTCTTTCCTGAGCACTCTTTCTAGTGTGTGACAGAAAAGCTTCCGCTACTTTAAATCACAAAAATATTTCCCTTTCAAATAATTGAGGAATATGAACAACCAAAATATATAATTCTTACAAAGTGGTAAACTGTGGTAAACTTCCTGTCACCATGCCTTGATGATGATTGGAGCCTACAGAAGCAGCTCTGTACAAAAGACTTGTTTCTTTTAAAGAGCTCTGTAGTGCATTCTTTGTTCCTTGTCTTCTTTACTTGCTCAAAAGAAAACAGAGGAAACAAGATGAAAGTATTTGAAAGGAAAACCATTGAAATTAAGAGGTGAGAACAGAATGTTGCTGCTTGCTTCACTAAGAACAATTTACAATATTGTCTTTCCATAGCATGACTAGACATGTACGACAACCTTTTTGGATGCTCTGGATAGATTTTTTGCTGCATGGATTTAATTATTTGTTATCATCCCTTCATTGGTTCAACACTTTCATGGATTATATCAGGACATCTTAAGTTCATGAATTTTAATAGTTCTAATAAATATGCAATGAAGTGACAGCAGTCTATTCTACTGTAGATCAAAGACTCAGACTATCCTTCAAGTTCAGGTTTAATTCTTAAGTTTTTGTCTTTCTGAGATGTTCAGAAGAAATGCAACAGAGGTGTTTTTCACTTAGATACCACTTCTTATTTTGAACACATCCCTGAATGTTTAGTTTTCATTTAAAAATCCTTAGTCTCAGGCAATTCTTAAAGTTACAAGTTACTTTTTTTTTTTTTATCAAAGCAACTTTTACTCTCACAGACCCCAAAGAAAGCATGAAGCATAATTTTTGTTAGTGTTGTCCAACCACATCATGAACACTTCTCTACAGACTCCTCCTGATCAGGAGAAATGAAAAGGAAATGGGCAAACCTTTCGCAGAAGTTGTTTCCTGTTGTGACAAGGGTGTGTGCATTCACATTGTCTACCTACAAAACTTTAATTCCTTCTCAATTAATATTGAATAAGCTACTGATTCCAGATTCTCCTGGAAACTATGTTAAGGCATGTGGAAAAAAAGGAGGTGGTTGGTGACAGCCACCACGGCTTCACTAAGGGCAAATCGTGCCTGACAAATTTGGTGGCCTTCTATGACAGTGTTACAGCGTTGGTGGATACGGGAAGAGCAACTGATGTCATATACCTGGACTTGTGCAAAATCTTTGAAGCTGTCCCACACTACATCCTTGTCTCTAAATTGGAGAGACATGGATCTGATGGATGGGCCACTTGGTGGATAAGGAATGGGCTAGATGGTTGCACTCAAAGAGCTGAGGTCAATGGCTCCATGTCTGAGTGGAGGCCAGTGACAAGTGGTGTTCCTCAGGGATCTGTATTGCTATTGGGACCGGTGAAGTTTAACATCTTTATCAGCAACATGGACAGTGGGATTGAGTCCATCCTCAGCCAGTTTTCCAGCAACACCAAGCTGTGTGGTGCAGTCAACACACTGGAGGGAAGGGATGCCATCCAGAGGGACCTTGACAGGCTTGAGAGGCGGGCCTGTGCGAACCTCATGAAGTTCAACAAGGCCAAGTGCAAGGTCCTGCAGTTGGGTCGAGGCAATCTCAAGCACAAATACAGGCTGGGCAATGAGTGGATTGAGAGCAGCCCTGCAGAGAAGGACTTGGGGGTGTTGGTTGACGAGAAGCTCAACATGACACAGCAATATGCATTTGCAGCCCAGAAAGCCAACCATACCCTCAGCTGCATCAAAGGAAGTATGATCAGCAGGTCGAGGGAGGTGACTCTGCCCCTCTACTCAGCTCTCATGAGACCTCACCTGGAGTACTGTGTGTAGCTCTGGGGCTCCCAACATAAGAAGGACTTGGGCCTGTTGGAGTGAGTCCAGAGGAGGGCCATGAAGATGATCAGAGGGCTGGAGCACCTCTCCTATGAAGACAGACTGAGACGGTTGGAGTTGTTCAGCCTGGAGAAGAGAAGGCTCTGGGGAGACCTTCTGCTGCTATAAGCAGTCTTCCAGTACCTAAAGGGTCCTACAAGAAAGCTAGAAGGGGACTTTTTATAAGGGCAGGTAGTGATAGGACAAGGGGTAATGTAATGGCTTTAAACTGAAACAGGGTAGAATTAGATCAGATGTAAGGAAGTGGTTCTTTACTGTGAGGGTGGTGAGGCACAGGAACAGGTTTCCCAGAGAGGTTGTGGATGCCCCATGCCTGGAAGTGTTCAAGGCCAGGCTGGGTGGGGCTCTGAGTAACGTGGTGTAGTGGAAAGTGTCCCTGCCCATGGCAGGGGGGGTTGGAACTAGATGATCTTTAAGGTCCCTTCTAACCTAAACCATTCTATGATTCTTTGATATATTTATTTGTATAATGATTAAAAAAAAACAAAACAAAACAAAAAAAAAACAACAAAAAAAAAACAACCAAAAAAACCCAAGTTTAGAGCAGAGTTTAACAAATCAACATTTTGTCAGGAAGGAAAATTTTGCCATTAGAAAATTTTCAGTACTTTAATTAAGGTGACATATGTCAAGATGATCCCACAAGTGGATCATACCTTTTTAGAAGAAAGAAAAACACAAATAATTAAACAAGAACAGCACATACACACACACACACAAGTAATGGTCTCTATGCAAATCCTTTCCATCCCCAGTGCTTGCCTTCCGTTTGACCCTGTGTGTATAACATGGCAGCCAGACTGCTGTGAAATATTGTACTTCCTAAAAAGATCACACTGACAGACTACAGAGTAAATTGTAGATAATCCTTATAAAAAATAAGTATTCAAAGTATTAGTACGTGTCTTCTCCTATTCTACTAAAGTGAAACAAGCTTTTCAAAGGGAAAACTGCATATTAAATAACTCTCCTTGACTGTTAGCCTCCCTTCAGATACTTATACCAAGGCCCACAGCTGGATAGACAATGTTTTCTGTGTGTTTTTTTGGTTTTGGTTGAAGGACTAAAGTATTCATTATTTAAAAAACATGGAATAAATATGGAAATATTTGAATATATATAAAAATATGAAACAAATAGAAACAATCAAAAATAAAATATGCAATGAATGAAATATCTAGATTACTGCAACACTTGACAGCCTGGACAATAAAAATAGCTTTGTAATCAAATCATCTTTGAAGAATGCAGCTATTAATATTAAAAGTGACATTGAAAAAAATATTTAGGCAACCAAGTATTTTGTTGATTAACTCAAAGCCAGAAATGAGCTCTTGACTTTTCCAGTCCCATTGCAAATTAAAAATAAGTTAGAGACAAGACAGAAATATTTTTATTTTACTTATTTTGAGACATAGGTTCTAGAACCCCATATAAATTTCAAAAAATACAGTTAGCTTCTTTTTAGAGTTGCTAATGCTGTAAATAGCCACCTGCTTTCTTGTAATGAAAACTTTTGTTACTTATGATATTCTTGAATATGTGGACATTCTTTCTTTTGAAAAATAAGCTGTAAGTATGTTTGCCATAAAACCTCAAGTTGGATGAGAATTTGAGAAATAAAGTACTATGCATTTTAGCTTTAGATTTTTTTATTACTCTGATAAATACGATAGGCTCTTCTTACAAGCAAAAGCCAACTATTGTACTTAAAAAAAAAAAAAAAAGAAATCCATAGATAGTTACAAGGCTTTATACATGTTACTTCAGATTGTCTTTCTTAATTTTCAGAAACATATGTAACAAAATTCTGAATTTGCTTTTTCATAAAATATATTGCATGTATTTTTTTGGAAACCGAGGTGAACTTCAAAATTTACATTTAATAAAGAAAAAAACCTGCACAGTCTAAGTCTGATATTGGATTTCATCTAGCAGAACAGAGCCACAGGAATCCACATATTGTATACCTATACCATCTTTACTTTATTGAACTTTATATTTCATAAACAGTGAACAGCATACAAAATCAGACATAAATCCTAAGAGGTTTGCACACTATTTTTTCTTGTTTCTTGTTGTTTTCTCTTTGCAAAAAATAAAAGGATTAACATAGAATTAAACCAAAAGAGGAATAAAACAAAAATAGAAAATTAAAATAAGACATAATTAAAATTACAAATAGAAAGGACATTCTTGAGAGACATGTTCGAACAGGCAAAAGTGACAGGTTTCACAGCCATGAGGTTCTCTTACAAATGTGATAAAACCAGAAATGTTACAGTGTTGATACAGACTCACAAATGTTGTGGCTTAACCCCAGCCAGTAACCGAGCACCATGCAGCCGCTCACTCACTTCCCCCCCCAGTGGGGTGGCGGAGAAAATCAGGAAAAGAAGTAAAATTCATGGGTTGAGATGAGAACGGTTTAATAGAACAGAAAAGAAGAAACTAATAATGATAATGTTAACCCTAATAAAATGACAACAGTAATGTTACCGATTTGTTAGTGATTTGTTATTAGTTAGAATCAATCATATTCAATTTTAATAGGAATATAGAATTATAAG
>JAOBAS010000052.1:24958595-24977227 GCA_025311575.1 Elanoides forficatus
GTCCAACTTAGAGCCGGCTGGTATTGGCTCTGTCGAACACAGGGGAAGCTTCCAGCAGCTTCTTTAAAGAAGCCACCTCTGTAACCCCCCCCGCTACAAAAACCTTGCCACGCAAAGCCAATACACAGATGGTGCAGGAGATTGAGGTCATAGCATAGAGGTTTCCTTCTATTACTCCTCTCTTGTTTTCCTCTGTTGCTCCTTACTTCTTACTGCTCCTCTGCTCCAATGTGGGTGACCCATGGGCTGCAGTCCCTCAGAAGCCCTGCTGTGGTGTGAGTTGCCCATGGGCTGCAAGCCCCTCAGAGATGTCCCTGTTCCAGCATGCAGGGATGGCACAAGGTGGCTTATGGCATCCTCCCATACAGAACACTCTGAAGCCCTTGCTACTGAAACCCTGCCTTTTATGTCCAATACAACATTGCAGGCCATTTTCAAGTGCTTCATAACCTGGTGCAACCTAATCACATCATTTTTGGGGGAGGAAAGGAAAAGGAAACCACAAGCTAGGTCTTTATTGTATTCTGGAACACTGAAGCTTTGAAAATATAATTAACCAAACTTCTCAAGCAAAACCTATTTGTTTTAAGGTTAAGTTGAAATCTGTTTACATCATCTGTTTTTCTACATAAAATATTGTAGATAGTTTCCCAACATATATTTTTCCTTCACAGTGTAGGCTACTGAAATCCTAGGAAAATATTTTTATATGTCACCCTCAAAGAACTGGAAAAAAAATGCATATAATGTTTCTATGTGTAAACACACACCTGTTCTCACAATCCTCTGTTTAATATAAGAGAAGAAGAAATTATTTCTATATTCTTTGGGGTATGTAAATACTTTCAAAAGAACCATGCAGAAGCAGGCATGTTTTTTACTTAAGGCTGCAGGACTGTTAAAACCACACAAAGAATGTGGTTAGACTAATTGAGACCTCTGACAGACATGCAGCAGTGGATTAAAATCAAACAGCTGAAACTGTTGCTGCCCTTACCACTCCTCCATGCCCTCCTGACCAGTGTTGCCTCCCTTGAGGCAAGGATGTCTGATTTGCTTGTGAATAAGTAGAACCACCACAGGCTTCATCTTCTATCTTACATTAAACTGACTCCAGTTTTGTTAAACTTCTGTATGACAGACTGGAAACTGAGATAATCCTGGAACTCATTCGTGAGTGAATTAGAGGTACCAACCTTGGGGGCAACTATGTTTGTCAGCAGGATGGGAAAGTTGAGTGGGGGTGGTAAAAGCTGCAGCAGATTGATCTGTATTTGGTACTTCATGTCTTTTAAGAGCCCTGAGAGGAGGAATATCTTCTCCGATGACTTTACTTCCATCCATCTTTCCTCTGTGTTCTTCATTTCTCTATTTACCACACAGTTATGACTCATATTCTACCTGGAGTAGATCTTTATGATTGGAACATTTTTTGTTTTTTGAGGTATTTAACACTTTCTGGTTGCTCAAAACAGAAAATAATTGAAGTGTAATGTAATTAGAAATTAATAATATCTGTGGTGGCAGACCTGATTCTAATTCATGACGTTAACAATGAAAAATTCTCAAGAGAAGATTGAAATATAGTTCAGTAGATTGTTCTGAACAAATGGGAGATTTATGTAGTGAGAAAAGTTAACAAATACACATATTAATTTCATATCATGGCTAGTACAAGTTATGACACCAGATCGCCTCAAATGCGTTTTGTACTTACGTGAACATTACGGAAGTTTAGCAGTTCACCATACACAGGACACTGAGCTTAGTTTCCTGGGCTGCATACAGTATTAATAACATTTCAAACATAGAACTTATCTTTATAAAAACATGAACAGACAGAATAGAATCACCCTGATTCTCAAAAGAAAGTACAGACCGTGTTTCTAAAATGCTGTGTAATTCCTACTCAGAACAATTCCTGAACAGTAAGGGCGATTTAATTATCGAAATAGTAATTAGGAAATTAAATGGAGTTGAAAGCTTACATTCCTTTGGGGCCTGGGACTTGACAAATAAGGAAAAAAGTCAAAGGCTTCTCTCCCTGATCATATCTTAAGGGGTATGCAGTAATGTAAAACTTCAGAAGAAAGGTGCTTTTTTTTCCCTCAAGATAATAAAGGGTGCATATTTTACTTCTGCTGGGATGAAAAAAAAAAAACATATATGTTCCATATAGATGTAGGTAAGCTTGAAGACTGAAGATAGTAAAAGGGACTTCAACTTTTATAATCATAAGCAAACGCCATTTGTGTTCTTCACAAAACTTCACAATACTTTAAACTCCAGCTCCATTAAAAGCAGTTACTTATCCTGTCTACTGTACGTTGGATCATCTAAACTTGAATTATGTTTATTTGCACAACAGGAAGTAAGGAAGAATCATGTTTAGGAAGAACTGTAAATAGTTAGGACGAAAGACTAGGCAGCCAGAGATTCACAATAAATGTATCTATGACAGCATTCTGAAGATAATGACACACAGAAAAACCTTTTATTTACATGGAATGCATGGCCTGCAATATATGGAAACAGAAATGTGATTTTGAAATTTCATCAACCCACAAATAATTTAAGTAAGGAAGGCTATTATCTGCAGCACATATAGAATACTTCAGCAACTATTAATGAAGATTATTAAACTACTAATTAAATAGTGATTATTCAATAGGTAGTAATTTAAATATAACTGTTATTTTATAAAACAAATATATATTATTAATTTAAAACTTTTCTCATAGGCTTGCTACTGCAGTTTTATAATTAAATGTAGTATTTGAATGTATGTTGCAACACAACTGAACCATTAAAAAAAGTATCTACTGTGTTCTGTGTGATGCCTCTTGAGAAAGGTCATATATTTTCATTGCCAAAATTTTGCATGCTGAGACAATGGTAATCACAGTGTGTAACCTAAACCTAATCTATCAAATTAATGAAAGAGAAATGAGCCTCTTGGTGCATTCCCTCCACCAATGACTGCTCAAAGGTCTCAGACATCTTCAGGACAAGCCAGTGTTCTTGAATGCTGAGTGGGAGTCACTGAAGCCAAAACCAGGAAATATTAAATGTTTTGCACCGTGCATTTGGGATTCTTCACTGGGATTCTGATGGCTGATTTTGGATGGAGAAACATAAATATTTGGGATTCATCATTCTTAATGGCTGGAGGATGAAGAAGCAGTAACTGAAATGACAGCAGCTTTTTGGCATTGCAGTCTAGTGACAAAACCCAAGCATGGGACAGGAGAGTTTAATTTCCTCTTCACTTCCATATCTCTTGCATCCCAAAAAGACAAATTATAAATTATGCTGAACTGTAATAGGCCCATTTTTTAATCTTACTGTAGAAGCTAGGTTTGACAGTGCAGAACACAACCGTATCAAACAGTCCCTGTACTGGGTGCACATGGCGAAGTTGTGGTAGTGGGACAGGGGGGATGTGCTTACAGATGTCTCTGTAAGAAGAGCTCAGGGGCTGCACTGTGCTGGTTCCAGTCTGTTCCAGTCAGCTTTGCTGGACCCCACCACAGGACACAGCTGATCCTGTCAGTGAAGCTGCTGGTGCTTCCAGGAAAACATGTTCAAGAAAGAGCAAAGTTCCACTTAGACAGTGAGCAGTGATGAAAAAAAGTGTGAGAAACAATCCTGCAGACACCAACATCAGAGAATAAGGAAAGGGAGGAGGTGCTTCAGGTGCTGGAGCAGAGACTCCCCTGCAACTTGTGGAGAGAAGTATGCTGGAACAGACATCCACGCTGCAGACCATGGAAGACCCCACACCAGAGCAAGTGGATATTTCCTGAAGGGAAGGCCATGTAGCAACCATACTGGAGCAGGGCAAAAGTGTGAGGAGGAAGGAATGGCAGAGGAACTGTTATGGACTGACCATGAACCCCCTCATCTCACTTCCCCCCCTGTGTCACTCAGTTTGGGGTAGAGGCACTGGGAATGAAGGAGTGACATTAATTGGTAAATGATCTCCTTGTCTTGATCTCAGGCTACAAGGGTTTTTTAATCTTATTTTCTTCTCTCCCTACCTGCCCCCACAAAAGCAGCTGGGTGGGCAGATGGTAGTAATATTTTTCTTTCATAGAAGAAAACCAGTGGAAGACAGGTTGTGGAGTTGCCATTCTTGAAGATACTCAAAACCTGACTGGACACAGACCTGAATAACATACTCGAGGTGATTCTGCTTTGAGCAGGGCGGGGTGGACCGGATGACCTCCAGAGGTCCCTTCCAACCTCAGAAACTCTGTGATTCTGTCTTCTGTAAAGTTTTGACTTTTTATCTGAGGAACACAAATAACAGAGAATTTGCCTGCCTCGCCTACACTTCACATAACACAGAAAATTTTCTTGGAAAATTTCTTGTGGAAATAGGACTTCTACATCATGTCATTCTTCTCTTCATCTCCTTGCTAATAGTTTGTGAACTCATTGGCCCATTTCTCCTAAATTTGTCAGAAGAATGGAGATGTTAATTTAAGTTCTGACAGTCTTCCCAAGAACAGATTCTCACAGGCTGTCTTCAGCAGCAACCAATTGAAAATAAAAAATATATATATTATATATAATAACTCCACTTCATTTGAGCTATTTAAATTGTCACTGAGCTAAATAGAAAGGCCCTGATTAATTCTGTGAGACCAATTCTGTAATTCAGCTGTTGTCTTCTGAAAGGAGATCAGCTTTGATTGAAACCTGAGATTTGCCTACTCTTACTCTGAAAAAAGCAGTTCTGAGTTTAAGGTCCATGTTCTAAAAATGAAATTCCACTACAAGTGGTGGATTTCAGAAGATCATCAGAAATCCAACTGTGAAAACAAGGCTAATAAAGCACCTTGCCTTAGAATAGTCAACAGTTTCATACATAGAAATGGAATATATGTTGGGTTTTTTTTTTAATACCTGTCTACACAAAAATGATTTACAGTTAAAATTTGTACAGCCTCCTCATGTCCCAGTTTTACAAATCTACCCTTCTATTTATTAATTCAAATGGATGAATTATGTGTGTACAGAGTAGGTGCTACCGTTGAGAGTCTTTACATCATCCATGGAAAGGCTTAAGCACCCTAATGTCTTGAATTGGAAATACTGATTAAACAATGCATTGAACTTTGGTCCGGTATAGTTTTGAAAGCTTAAACCTTCAGATCAGAAGCTCCAAAAAAGAATTTCTACATAATCTAAAATAAAATATCATAAAATATGTACAAAATGATGTGAAAATCCATATTTGGAGAGTGCTTTTAAATAGCTTTTAATCAAAGAACTAATTAGCTGGGGTTATGCAAGGGGCAGTGCTGGGAGAACAAGTGTACAAGAGAGACATAGTTTCATTCAGCACCTAAATGATGAAACAGAGAATAAGATTATTAATTTTGCAGATGATAACGGTCTGGGAGGAAAAACAAACACATTAGAGGAAAGGAATAGGATTTACAATTATCTTCATAAATGGAAGATATATTCTTAAAACTCTTATACTATACTAATCAAAATGAATGAGTTTGAGAGAATATACTGTGGTGGGTTAACCCTGGCTGGACAGCAGGTGCCCACCAAAGCTGTTCTACCACTCCTCCCTCCTCAGCTGGACAATGGAGAGAAAAAATATAACAAAGGGGTTGTGGGTCAAGATAAGGACAGGAGAGATCACTCACCAGTTACCGTCAAGGGCAAAACAGATTCAACTTGGGGAAAATTAACTCAATTTATTACCAATCAACCAGAGTAGGGTAATGAGAATTAAAACCAAATCTCAGAATACCCTCCCTCCACCCCTCCCTTCTTCCCGGGCACAACTTCACTCCCAATTCTCTACCTACCCCTCCCAGCGGCGCAAGGGGACAGAGAATGGGGTTTACGGTCAGTTCATCACACGTTATTTCTGCTGCTTCATCCTCCTCAGGGACAGGACTCATCACACTCTTGCCCTGCTCTAGTGTGGGGTCCCTCCCATGGAGACAGTCCTCCACGAACTTCTCCAATGTGGGTCCTTCCCACGGGCTGCAGTTCTTCATGAACTGCTCCAGCATGGGTCCCTTCCACAGCGTGCAGTCCTTCAGGAGCACACTGCTCCAGCGTGGGTCCCCCATGGGGTCACAAGTCCTGCCAGAAAACCTGCTCCTCTGTGGGCTCCTCTGTCTCCATGGTTTCACAGGTCCTGCCAAGAGCTTGCTCCAGCATGGGCTTCCCACAGGGTCACAGCCTCCTTTCAGGCACCCACCTGCTCTGGCGTGGGATCCTCCCCAGGCTGCAGGTGGAGATCTGCTCCACCGTGGACCTCCATGGACTGCAGGGGGAGAGCCTGCCTCACCATGGTCTTCACCACAGGCTGCAAGGGAATCTCTGCTCCGGCGCCTGGAGCATCTCCTGCCCCTCCTGCTTCACTGACCTGGGGGTCTGCAGGGTTGTTTCTCTTACATATTCTCACTCCTCTCTCTGGCTGCAGTTTCTGTCTGTCTTGCAACTTTTTTTTCCTTCTTAAATATGTTACCCTAGAGGCACTACCACTATCGCTGATTGGCTTTAACTTGACCGGCAGTGGGTCCGTCTTAGAGTCAGCTGGCATTGACTCTGTCGGTCACAGGGGAAGCTTCTAGCAGCTTCTCACAGAAGTCACTCCTGTAACACCACCCCCCCCCGCCCCCTACCAAAACCTTGTCACACAAAGCCGATACATATACTTAAGTTTCCAGGTTGGGTGGGGCTTTGAGCAACCTGATCCAGTGGAAGGTATCCCTGCCCATGGTAGGGGGCTTGGAACTATATGATCTTGAAGGTCCCTTTCAACCAAAACCATTCTATGCTTCTATGATTCTAAGTCAGAATAACTAAGAGCCTACATACAGATTAACTAACTGTCTAGGTATTTGCTCTGTAGAAAAGGAATCTAGATATTGAGTAATCTATTTTAGAATAGACAATTTCAGTTGGAACAGACCTGCAACAGTCATCTAGTCCAACTGCCTGACCAATTCAGGACTGACTAAGTTCGAGCATGTTATTAGGGGCACTGTCCAAATGCCTCTTAAACACTGACAGGCTTGGGGCATCAACCACCTTTCTAGGAAGCCTGTTCCGCTGTTTGAGCACCCTCTTGGTAAGGTAATGCCTCCTAATGTCCAGTCTGAACCTCCCCTAGTGCAGCTTTGAACAATTCCCACCTGTCCTGTCCCTGGATCCCAGCGAGAAGAGCTCAGCACCTCCCTCTCCCCTTCCTCAGGAAGCTGTAGAAAGTAATGAGGTCACCCCTCAGCCTCCTTTTGTCTAAACCAGACAAACCCAGAGTCCTTAGCTGCTCCTCATAAGACATGCCTTCCAGCCCTTTCAGCAGCTTTGTTGCCCTCCTCTGGATGTATTCAATTATCTTAACATCCTTCTTAAATTGTGGGGCCCAGAGCTGCACACAATATTCAAGGTGAGGCCACAGCAACGCTGAATAGAGCGGCATAATCACTTTGTTTGAGTGGCTAGTCATGCTGTGTTTGATGCTCCCCAGGATGTGGTTTGCCCTCGTGGCTGCCAGGGCACACTGCTGACTCATATTGAGCCTGCTGGCAACCAGCACCCCCAGATCCTTTTCTGCGGGGCTGCTCTCCAGCCACTACTCTCCCAATGTATACATTTCCCTGGCATTACTGAAATGAGTCAACAAAAGGCTGCTGTTTGTTTATACGTGGCCTAAAGACAAGTAAAATGGTCTTTTCTGTTCTATTCATCATTGGTAAGCCATCAATAGAGGCATTATGCCAAGTTTAAGACAGGTGCAACATTTCAAAATCAATTAAAAAAAACCCCATGAGTGTCAGTTAAAAGAGGTGGAGGTAAGGAGATCACAGAGAAGATATCTTGAGGTATTTCCTAGGTTACTGGTTCCTTGAGTCTATGTTACAGGCATTATAATCAAAGAGTCCAGAAGCAAAATAAATAAAATGTTTATTTCAGTGTTGGTTTTTTTTTTTTTTTTTTTACTCTCAGTTTTCAGTGGCTGGGAAAAATATTAAACCTTCATTGGTTTGATCCCAGAGTAAAATGCCTATACTATTCTGTAAGCAGAATAGTATATGACAGAATAATAGATTACACAATTAAAACATTATAATGTAAATTCCCAAGAGACAAGGAGTGAATGTTGTGCCAAATTTTTTCTCTATGTATTGAAGTCATCTAAAAGTCCAAGTTACAAAATTATTAACTGATTCAACCTCCAGACACAACAGATGGAAACATTCTGATCCTGCTTTGTTGCCTGAAAGACAGCTGATGAGTTTGTTCACTTTTCTCAACTAATTTCTTTTTTTATATTACACGCTGCCATGGTCAGGTTTTGAAGTTTCATTTGTTCTATTCCAAAACCACTCTTGATTGCTGAAGAGAATGTTTTTCTTTAGCAGTGTGCTAATTGAAGTTGACAGACACAGCTACAGTTCCTTCTACAGAATTACAAGCACAGTAGCTGACATATTTATACTTATTCAGAAGTATAGAAATGTTTATCATTATCTCTGATACATTAGACTTCTTTTTAAAGAGTAATAGAACATTTAAGCAGAGATTCAGAATTAGCACCTAACTTACCTAATCCTTCTCTCTAGTGTTTCTTATTGACCAAATGTCTGTGAAGGCTCAAACTTGAAATGTAAATTAACTGAATCTGGGCTTCAGGTTTTATATTGCTTTCTAATTTTAGTTGTGTACCAGAAACAAACAAACAAACAAACTCACCCTCACATCAGTTGCTTTGCCTCAATTCACACCACCAAGCTATGCGGCCTAATGCATTTTCCCAAATGAAAGTTTTCATAATCTAGCTTTGGTCTAACTTCCAGAAAAAAAATCTCTCTTCTACCCTATAGACAGGGGCCCAGAATAGCTTAGTCCTCTCAGAAGATCAGTGTCCTCAGAAAAGCCAGAAGAAACTGTGCTTTCCTCCCTGTTATCCATGTTAGGATATTGCTAACATCTGCTTCTTCGGAAAAGTATATGGATCTTCATAGCATTTAGCTCTATTTTCAGGTTATCAATGTACTGGCATTTCTATCATCATTCAGTGAGCAGTGACTGTTGGCAACAATAAATGGATGAGAGACAGTACAAAATAATTGTGATATAAAAGACTGAAAATGAATTCATGGCACCTAAAGCTTCAAATTAAATGGCTCAAAATGAGGTATTAACATAAAATGCTAGGTCTGCTGATTTCTCAGGACAAGCTGTAGTTGCAGCTGTTTCTAACTGACAGGTGGAGATGATATCACTTCTTTGCGGGAAAACTGCCTGTTGGTACAGGCAGGATGGTGTTTACCAGGAAAGATGGTACTGGATCTCCCAAGTCCAAAACTAAGTCCTAAAGTATTTAAATTGTTAGACTGAATGTCAGAAGGCTGTCTTGTGAAGACAGGGATAAATGGGGGTGGGGCAAGGGGGGAAATCTACTCAGCACAATTTTAAACAATTTTTTTCAGTACAAAAAGGCTATAATTCCTGAGTTGTCTGAGGATAAGCCACTTTTTTTTTTTTTTCCTGGAAGGATCAGCTAAAGAGAAAATAAAGTTTTCCAGTGAAAGTCAAAATAATTTTCTCATTTAGAATCAGGCAGCTGATGTTACACTCAAAATCTTGTTATGGGCAAAAAGGAATAAGCTGTGTATATGGAGAGAAGAATTTGCTGTTTAATCAAACTCTTAAAATCTATCTGAAATATTGCAGTTTTTTAGTTACAACAATGCTAATACTCATAGCTCAAATTAATATAGAAAAGCCTCATAAATAAAATTGGTACACATAAACTTACCACTAACATCCCTTTTTCTCTGGTGTTTCTCTCCGTCTCCATCAAACAGATTGGAGGTGGAGGGGGTTATGACAAGTCAAAAGCATCTCAGTTTCTTTGATAAAAAGGGATATAATGTCTTGGAATTAATCTATTTTTTTATTTTTTTCTTACCACTACCTCTTCTGTGTTCCTTCTTGTCACTGGTTTCCCAGTTACTCAGGCTTTTTTTTTGTTCTTCATTATCTCTAAAACTGGTTTTATGTGATGCTCAAGGTTGCACTTTCTGGTAATGACCAGTGACTGATCACAGTGGTTTGTGTTTATAATTTGAGATTTCTGTCTGGTATCTGCACTTTTCCACAGCACATTTTATTATAAGACCACACCTACAGTCTTCTACAGCACATTTTATTCACAGTTCAATCCACACAGAATGATTACTTGGTTTTTCTATAAGCTAAAACTAAGCTAATTTTTTTTTTTTTTTTTTTTTTTCTTTCAGCAGCTACCTGACAGTTAAAACTAGTTAAAATCAGCTCAGGCCAAGACAAGGCAAAATAAGTCCTTAGTCCTGTGCTGTCAGGTCAATGTAAAGCCTATGATGAGCTTGATGGGGCTACACTGGCAATTGTAATAACATACACTGCAGGAAAACTTGTAATACTCTTAAATATGGCAGAAAATTATGTTTTCCAGCCTTCGAGCATGAGGTATGTAGAATATGCCTCTTTGCATGACCTGGAGGAATAAGTGTCCAATGCAAGATGTTTTGATGACAGATTTAGGATGATAGGATCAAAATAATTCATGAAGTTGACCTCAGAAGGTCACCTGAATCCAACCTCCTGCTCAAAGCAGGGTCAGATAAGAGGTCAGACAAGCTGCTCAGGGCTTTACCCAGTTTGGAGTACAGTACACAGAATGGGATATAGTGTATAAAATCTTACAGACATCAGGGTAGAAGGTATCTAAAATGTTTAAGATTAATCACCCTCCGAAAATGTCTACCTTTCCTGATTATAGAAGAACCTTAGGTGGTTAACTGAGACTAGGTGCCTGACTTTTTCATAGCTTCAAATGAGTACCAACTTTTGCAAGCACTTTTTTGTCTTCTCATTTAGAACTTTTTTTGTCTTCTGAAAAATATTAAGACGAGAAGGAATCTGTTCAAACATTGTTTCCCAAAAAATATTTTTTTCTCATTCTCACCTATACTCCAAAAATGCACACCATCTTGGCAGAATATTTTCAATGTATCAATCTAATGTGCTCCATATGCGTCAAGCCCATTGTGCATTTGCTGGGAAATTGGCTTATTCATTCAAATGGCTCAGTAAACCCACATTGGGATTACTTCTAATTTTTTATCAGAATGCAATCATCCTCTCTGTCCCTGAGCATCACCATTTAATCTCAAACACTTCATTTATCTTTATTTTTCCTGTATCTATGTTCTTCTTTTGCATTAAAACTAACACTCATTTTAAAAGACACTGTTCATGTATCCCCAGACATTTTTTTACATGTTCTGAAAAAACAAAGAGAAAATCCAGTAGTCAGCACAAATTTATAGAAAGAAAAATCCAAAAGTATTTTGAGTTTGTCCTAAGAAGTGGACCTTTCCAGAATGTCTTGAAGAAATGGCACCAAGCCATTCTGTCATGCATCAGATTTTCTTCCGTGGGGAGGATTACATAACTGAGGTTCTTAAATGGCAAAGAGCTTGCAGGACAGAAGTTCTGTAATTTATTTGTAATCTTGCATAATCAGCATTTGTTCATCTACCACCACAAAAAATGTAAAAACTTTTTTTTTTTTTTTAATGGAAGTTGACACAGTAACAGCAATAGTAACAGTATTAGCACACAGAAGTCTACCTATGCTCACTAAATCTCAGATTTTTTCAGTTTCTAGAGGAGCAGACAACTCAGCTTGATAGACTAAAAACTACTCAGCACTATAAACAGTGTAATTATTGAAAAACATTATAAAAAATTGAAGACTTAGTTTAACTGCTATTCCAACAGAGGCAGAATAGCATTTAATGATTTCTTATGCTCCTAGTGAAATCTAACTTGACTATCAGTTATTGTGGGGCAAGTGGATTTCTTCAGGGAATAGTTCCTGGTTCAATATCCTATCAGTCAAATAGGAGACTAGACTTGAACAATGATGCTTTGCTTATTTCTACAGTATTTAATTCCTGGTTAATCAAGGTGATTATTTAATCATTTGTTTTCCTGAATAAGTTGTTGAGACAGTGAGGAACACACATGTTAACTACACACAGAGCATCCCATAAAATAGCAGGTAACAAAGAATCCAGACATTGGATGAACCTCATGGCCTACATAACCTAGATAGGTGTGATGAGTTGACCCTCACCAGCAGCCAAGCATCCAACGCGCCTTTCACTCACTCACCTCACCCTGGGGATGGGAAGAAAAATAGAAATAAGGTGAACAGATTCATGCATCAAGATAATGCCAGTTTACTTAGAAAAACAAAAGCTGCATGCACAAGCAAAATAAGGAATTCATTTACTGATTCCATTGGCAGGCAGATGCTTAGCCATTTCAAGGAAAGCAGGGCCTCAGCACATGTAATGGTTACTTGGGAAAAGAACCACCATAACCCTGAATGCCACCCCTTCTTCCCTCTTTCCCCCAGCTTTTACTGCTGAGCATGATGTCATATAGTATGGAATATCCCTTTGGTCAGTTCAGGTCAGCTGTGCTGTCTGTGTCCCCTCCCAGCCTCCTGCTAACCCCCAGCCTACTCACAATGGGGAGGTGGGGAGAGAGACAGAGGAAGTCTTGATGCTGTGCAAGCACTGTTCAGCAGTAAGCAAAACTGTGGTGTGTTATCAGCATTGTTTCAGTCCCAAATGCAAAGCATGATACCATGCAGGCTGCTATGAAGAAAGTTATCTTCATAACTTCATCCCAGCCAAAGCCAGTACTGTATGTTTACAGAGAAAAATCAATAGGAGACTGAAAGACTAAACCCAGGCATCACCTATAACAGGTGAGAAAATTAACACTTAGACTATTCTTCCTTTTACATCTGAAGTCAGATCACTCATTTTCTACACAAATTAAGTGTTCTAAGTCTATGTTAAAAACACTAGAAATTCCTTCTTATCTTGTAGATACATGAACACCATCAGTAGGTAATGAGAAAGTCTGTAACGTTATTCAGCAACTATTTCTTAAGGCTGTGCTGTTTGCATTCTTAAGCACATATGAATGCTGAGGTCTGAAGAAAGAATCACATAATACAGATATGAGATAGTTCTAAATAGCAACTCTGATTTTGTTTTGATCCCAGTACATTATTGACTTGAGCATCACAAAGATACAAGATTACTTACACTGACCTTTCCACCTATTGTGATCCTATGTACCCTCCTTAAATAGCAACAGGATATAGAAATAGTGTATTAAATATTTTAAAATTAGTTTAAAACATTATTTGATGATAATAAATGTGTCTACATATATATTAATAGCTCTTTGAATACCTGAAATGTTTATTCCACTATTAGAAAACATTTTCAAGATGTAAGCTGAATTTGAACCACAATGGTCATTGCACTTCATCTCTTATCAAGGCATGTAAAAAACGTCATATTTATGTATTATATATTATTTACAGCTCACACAGAATCAAAACTATATCATTTATTTTATACAAAAAAGGTCCATTAATTCAGATAACAGGCTATGAAAAAAAATGATAAAAGTTGCAAACTGTATGAGTGTTGTATACTCAGATTATGTAGTTGCTTTAGAACAGTGACCTGCTTTATATTAATTCTAAAATACAACTGCATAGAAGTATTTAGGGTCATAAATTCTATTTAAATTGGAATGACAAGCCTGATGCTTCGTTGGATCAGCATACATAAGATGTTCAGCACCTTATAGAACCAAAACTTTGTTATCACTGGGTGTATTGTCTCAGTAATACTGTCAAGATGATGCCATTAAGATATTGTAGTAAAAATTACTTGAAATTGAAGTATACAAACCAAGTAATATATTTTCTTTAAGTTCTCTTAAAACTTCAAAACAATACTTCAGGTTAAACTTTGATTCAAAAAACTAATACTGGTTTGGGTGTGGATTAGGGCATCAGACCTCTGAATAACAATTAAAGTCTAATTCAAGATAAATTTTTAAGAAGTTATGGTTCAAACTAGTTGATAGTTCAATTTTAGTTGACTTCATGCCAGAGACAATTGCTAATAATCTTTAAACATTTAAAAGTTGTTCACTGAGATGTATATGAATTATATAAAGGATTACAACATGCATTAGTTTAGATTTATGTGAAACTTAAGCAAAGCCAGGAACACAGAGTAGCGTATTTCTTCTTGTAGTGAATTCACAGCCTCACCTTTGGGCAAAAATTTATCTTCACTGTAAATAGGAAGGTTTTCACATCTCTCCTTTTCTCATCAGCATTCCTCACTGAGATTTCTAATATCCTCTGTTTTGCGAGTTGAGAATTTAATCTCAGACTTTGTAGAAAAGCAAAATTCACCACCACCACCACAGCCAAAAAACTGCAAACCCTGGCACCTATGCTGACAGTAACCACTCCTAGAAAATTATTTAACTATTGCATGAAGATCCTGCTTATCTCCAAGAAGCAGAGATTCTTTAGTCAGGCTTTTAACAACTTTACTAATAGCACGTTTAAAATTCTTTGCACTTTCAGTCTATATTTGCAATTAACAGTCTCTCAGGCAAGCCTCGAGAAAACAAGACATTTTCAGAATATTTTTCTAACTGATGCCTTCATCCTGAAAAAAGACTGGAATGACCTAATTAAGCTGCATCTCAGGAGCTCAGAGGTAGGATTCTTACCAGGAAAACATGAAGTCCTAACAGAGAAATCCATTTACTGTAGGTGATAAAGCTGTTAACATTGATATGAAAAGAACCAGAGAAGTAGCATTTATAGATTTTGCATCATATATATGTGTGACAAAGTACTTTCAAGTCCTCTGTGATGTGAAAAAAACCCTAATCGTAATTTTAAAATTCACAAAAATCTGCATGAAGAAAACACCTGAAAGTATTAGATGTGATCTGATCCACTTTTTTCCCACTTATATAATATGATCATTAAAGATTGAACAAATGTTAACTTTATGCCACGAATATACAAATGATAGAGTAGATACCTTTTCATCATTTGTATTTCCATAGGAAAGCTCAAACAAATTTCAATTAATTAAAGAGTTAAGAGCAGGAATAGTTTTAATCCCAGTCTACAAGAGGAAAGAAAATCAAACTAGTGATATTTCACCCTTCAGTTAAATTATAAGTTTGATTGATAAAAGTAGGGCATAAATGTAATACAGTAGGATGTGTATTAAGGATTTGACAGCAAATTGAGTGTCATACTAATTTGAAATAAATCAGTAGCTGTATACAATAAAAATAAAACACAGAAAGGATTAAAATCAGTAATTTGTCTGATCTTGAACATAACAGTCAGTAGAGAAATCCTATATATTAACGGGAACATTCTTAATGGAATTCTTCTGGAATAAATGTGATACTGAAATGCTATTTAAAATTTTCATCGGCGTCGTAGAATTTTCATCAGTGCACTAATGTGATTTGTGTATGACAAACAGCAGTTATTCCAGGAAATTCATGTTACATGATAAACTAGCCCCTTTAAAACTAACGCTGTTCTAATGCCAACAAGAGCAAAGGTAAATTAAAGTAAATTGAACAAGTGTAAACTAAGGGATTATAAACTAGAAAACAAGCACACTGAGATGAATCAAAAGACATAGTGGACAACCCAGCACAAACTTCATATACTAAGGTATCAAAATGGCCTAGATCTATAAAAACTGTTAGCAATTATATGTTGCAATGTAGCAATTAAATTAAATTAGAAAGACTAATAAAAGCATACATGATCCAAGTCCAGTAAAGGTATTTCAGAAAAAGCAAAAAATTGTGCAACCAAAATACATGTAAACTGTACACAAGATTGACAATTCTGGACATTGAGATTGATAAGCATTTTATCCTGCCAAAAAGAACTGAGAAATAAATTAATTATGACATTGTACTAAGTACTTGTCTATAGACAAAAGACATTGAAGGTATGATTAGACCTCTCTGGAAAACTTCTACTTGAAAATAAATGAACAAAGATCATAGTATCATAGGAAAATTCAGTTTGGAAGGGACCTCAATAGGTCAAAACTCCTACTCAAAATGGGTTCAGGTATAATGTCTGACCAGCTTGCTAAGGGATTGATCCAGTTGGGTCTTTAAAACCACTAAGGATGAGGACTGTACAACCTCTCTGGACAGCTTATTCCAGTGCTTGACTGAAGAAGTGCTCGTGAAGAAGATGTTTATTCTTTTTTCCAGTTGGACCTTCTTTCATTTCAACTTATGCCTGGTGTCTCTCATCCTCCCACCACGTACCACTGTGAAGAGCTTGGCTCTGTCTTCTTGATAACCTCCCCAGAGGTATGGGGGACTGTCCTAAGATTCCTGCAATGCCATCTCTTCTCCAGTCTGAACAAGTCCAGCTACTTCAGCGTCTCCTCACAGGGCAAATGCTCCAGACCTTTATCAGACAGGACAACCTCTGCTGAACAGTTTATCTATGTATTTCTTATATAGGGAGGTCCACAACTGCATGCATGACTCCAAATGTGATCTCAAAAATGTTGAGGAGAGAGGAATAGTCCCTCCCCTCAGCCTCCTGGCTGTGATCCTATTAATGCTTCTACCAGCGCACAGTGCTATCTTATGCCCAGCTTGCCACCCACCAACACTCTCAGATTAGTCTCAGCAGAGATGCTGTGCAGTCAGTTAGGCCCTCAACTGTATTGTTCCTGCGAGGGCTTTCTTCCCAGGTGCAGGACTTGGTATTTGTCCTTAGCTGAATTTCATAAGGCTGGCTCATTCCTCTAGCCTATGCCCCTCTGGATGGCTACTATTTGAGTATACCCCCAATTTGGTGACATCTGCAAACATAGTGAGCAAGCACTCCATCGCCTTGTCCAGGTCTTTGATAAAGATGTTAAGTAGGACCAGTTGCAGGATAGATTCTCACACTACTTGATTTGTCACTGGCCTCCAGTTAGAGTATGACCCATCAACCACTACTGTCTGAACCTGATCATCCAGTCATTGTTTTACCAAACTAGCTGTCCATCCATCCAGGCCATAATGTCCTAACTTAGATATCGGAATGTAGTGGAAGACAGTGTTGAGAGCCTTGTTAAAATCAAGGTAAATGACATCCATTGCACTCCCCTCATGCACAAATGCAATCATTTTATTGTAGAAAGCAATCATGTTGGTCAGGCACGATTTGTCCTGGGCTTTCTGTTACTAATCACCTTCTTCTCCTTCATGTGCCAGAAATGAATGCCAGGAAAACATTTGCCAGGATCCAAAGTGAGGCTGACTGACCTCTGGTTACCCAGGCTCACCTTTCAGCATTTTCTGAAGACAGTTGCTGTTCTTCAGTTTTCAATGGTCTCCCCGATCTCCAAGACCTTTGAACATAACATAGAGTAGATGTCTGAAAATAATCACTTTATCTTGGAATAATAATCCCTCTGATATATCCTGAGCCCTATTTTGAGGAGTAAAATTATCAGAATTAAATTTAGATTTTGTTTCCTTTGTTATTCAAAATTAAAATAAAAACAAACAAAAATAACCAAACCAAACCCACTTATACCAACAGAGTTGAAGGTTTATGATAATTTGGGGAAAGCCAAAGTTTCAAATTCCTCCATAATTACGCAGGGCCATCTTTCTTAGTTGTTGAAGACACAGTAAGTTGACAGTACTCAGCATGAATTCTCTTTGAGTTGATTGTTATGCTTGAATGACTGTTTTGATTCCCCAGTTCAAGAGAGACATTGAACAATTGGAGAGGGTCCACCAAAGGACTGCCAGTATGATTAGATGGTTGAATGACTTGGCACATGAAGAAAGGTTGAAGAAATTGGGTTTATTCAGCTTGGAGAAGAGAAGGCTCAGAAAGGAACTCCTAATCACTGTCTTTGAGTAGCTAAAAGGGAGTTACAGAGAACTTATAGAGGTAGTCTTGTCACTAGGTTGCAAGGTAACAGGAGAAGAGGCAACAGGCACATTTCCTTCAGGTGAAATTCTGCCTAAATACAAGAAAAAAATTCCTCATCATGAGAAAAATTAAACATTGAATAAGCTTTAAAGAAATTAGAAGAAGAAGAGGAATCTCCCTCACTGGAGGAGTTCAAGACTTAGCTCAGCAGGGGTCTGAATAACCTTGGCCCTTCTTTTATAAAGGGTTTGGAACAGAGGATGTGCAGATCTCCCTTGTAATCTATACTTTCTGATGACTCTGTGACTGTTTTGATGATGAGAGAGTTATGGCATCAGTGTGTAAACAGGAAACAGCTCTGTGAAAATTTTATAGTTTAATGGTTTCCAATAGATTTTTTCCTCACTGCTTGAAAAATTAAAAATTTGTCTTCACATAACTTTTGATGCCAAAAATCTGTGAATATAAACCACAGCAAGAGTAATTCAAGCAATGTAGAGATAATGTTTGGTACTTACTGAGCTGGTATAGAAGGAAATAAGAAATCTTTGTGAAGTTTCCAGGTAGTTACTACTGTAGTTGTACTGGAGAGTTCTCACCTCTCTGTATGGGATACTGTTTCACAACCTCTCCCTATTAGAGATCCAAATATTATATGAGAGGAAATGAGAAAAGTTTTTTGAGTAGAAATGGAAAGACTAGGGTTTCAGTGAAGTAGTAACAACAAAAAAAAAAAAAAAAAAAAAAAAAATTAAGT
>JAOBAS010000052.1:24982301-25001398 GCA_025311575.1 Elanoides forficatus
TGAACTCAAAACATAGCACTGTACCAGCTACTAGGAAGACAATTAACTCTATCCCAGCTGAAACCAGGACAGAAAATAGGAACAAAGCAACACTAAGAGAGAAACTGCCATTAAATACTACACTTTTCCCTTAAACTGGTATCTGTCCCTTTGCATGGTAGGAATTTTGTTTTATGATAGTACAAATAGCCAGGTGCCTAACAGAGAAGCTTATCAGGTGCATTTCATGATCTCCTGCATCACGGGAATGCAGAGAACAATGTTAGCCCCAGTCACAGTTGCAGGTTTTTTGAAGATTGTCATAGCTCATCTTTTTCTGTAATGGCTTCTTAAAACACTGCAGAACGTCTGGGACATACAGATTTCACTGCTACATCTCCTTTGCCTTGTCTCACCCTGGAGCATTACTGACCTTTTAAAGGATGATCACAATGGTAACGGTCTTCTTTATCAAGGGGTATTTTTTCACAATCTTTCATGCTAAAATGTGTTTCTGGATGTCTGTGAGTTCTAAGTGATCAAAAAGGGAAGAATTCTGCAAGGTTCGTTTTCATTTGTACTTGAACAGTTCCGAAATCCTGTGTGTTTTCCAGTTATTATACATAGTGTATATAATGCCTTGTGGAATAGTTTCAAAAGCACAGATGTGTCCAAACAATTAACCAGATTTCAGTAATCTGGAATCAAATATGTTTCTATTAAGGTTAGTGTGTTGATACAATGGACTGCATGCTGCAATAGCTACAGCATTTAAATGCCACAGTAATAATGGTTCCTTCTGTTTGAATAAAGGTGAGGAATGAGGAACAGATTGTGGCATGAAGGTGTCTTGAGGGATTGTTAGTCTTTACAGTTTAATATCAACAACATTTTTGCATAATAAACCAGCTAGACATTAAATCAAATAATTAGCCAAGCCTGCAACAGTCAACAAAGCAGTTCCAGTCTTCACATACCATTCACTGATTCCTTTTCCATGTGCACTTCACTTTCTCACCAGCTTACCATACCCACCCCACTACCATCTAGAATTATTTTTTTTCTAATAGGCTTCAAGCAGCCTATGGTTTGAAAAGTGAATTCTAGGTCAGTCCTTTATAACAAATAAATTCTGTAAAAGATCATATGAATTCCAACATCATAATACTTAATATGAAATTATACTAATTAAAACAACAACAACAACCAAAACAGAAAAGGTGGAGTTGAAGACCTTACCTCTGTCACTGTTTACTTTTTTTGTACTAGTCTTATTTTACCTGCCTAACTCCAGTGAATTCAAAAGTGTAAATGCTAATTTACTCTGGCAATAAGTAAAAACAATTTTAAGTTGTGAGCTTACAATACCTTTGAAATACATGAATACAAAGCTAGGTGCTTCCCAGCTCAGAATGAGATTTAATGTGCAAACCTTATAAAAATGCTGGCATCTGTCCAGCCATCTCCAAGTTCCATTTGTCACCTTCATCATCTTTGGATGAAGATGAAAACCTCATCAACCATTAGGATGAAGATGAAAACCTAAAAAGAAATTTGCCAGTATTTCACTTGAGAACCTCACAGAAATTGTGTATTTATATCAAAAGGACGGGTGTTTAACAGCAAGTTTATCATTCTATTATGACAGCAATATTCTAGTTATTTATGGCTATACCTGCTTTATTTTTTTCTTCCATTATAATAGATCTTTAAATTGGATAATATGTACAATTTTATTATTATTATTTTAACTTTAATAAGGAGAACTTATAATAAATTGTAAATAGTGTAATGGGAAAAATACATTACAAAAATTATATCCCAAGTAGATAATTGTCTACCAGTTTTGCAGAAGCTGTTTATTTCACAGTGGGAGATTCACCTGGATATAAACAGAGAGCATTCTGATTATCTTAAGTCATAACAAGTCCAAAGATGTGAATGATACTCTGTTCATGGTCTACCAGACCATGATCTATTCCATCATCTGTGTTCTCTAGCAAGGTCAAAGGATGCACTTTACTAAGTAAATTTGATAACGGTAGCTGAAAATAGAACCATGAACTGTCTGACGATTATAACATAATGGGGATGTTAAATATAATGGCAAGGGTTCTTCAAAGAACAGTCATGACTTGCTATTCTAGATAAAAGTTTTGAGATTTTAAGTTCTGTTTACTATTTTGTTGACAATCCTGGGAGGAACAAAAAACTATGTTTATGTAAGAAATTATAACATATGGAACTAAATAAGCTAAACCATCAGAAATCAATTTCCGTTCTGTAAAATGCAAAGTGTTTTCATCAAGAGACCCCAAAGTATGTTGCATTCTGTATTATATGGCTTTGGATTCAAAATATTGAATATATATTGAAAAAATGAAATATTGAATGAATTTTAAAAATGAATATATATATTCACATATATGAATATATTAATTGCAGGTAATATAGAAGAGAGGGAAACTGAAAAAAAAAAAAAAAAACCAAAACAACCTCCAGCTCCCATATAGCTAACAAGATTAAAACAAAATCAAAAAACATTTCAACGTACTTCATGACAATGAGATTGGGTATTGTTAAGGGGTTGCGTCCACATAAGGTCATAAAATGAAAAATATAGCAAGTCCTGTGCATACACAGTCTGATAGATTCCATTTCTTTTCAGGAACTTTTATGGAAAACTCAATTTACAAGTTTAAATACAAGATGTGTTACATTAAACCATGGATAACACATATTGCCCTGTACTGTGTTTCAAATATCCATTACAAATAAAAATTAAAATCAGGGGGTATAATATATGTTAACACTAGTGTGACAACTCAAAATATGACCAGCAGTCATACAACATTCTCCAGGTACAATATATGTGAGCAATTTGAAGATAGTCTGATTATCTGAATGTCCATATATATCAGTTGGTTTTAGTACATATAGATTCATAAACAGACAAACACAGTGTTAAAATCACAGGTATATTTAGATAGATTCCTGAAGGACTGAACCTTTAAATGTTTAAAATACTGAAAAAACATTTTGTCAGAATAAATGAAAAAATAAATCTAATTTTATGCTGTAGTACACAAATATTTTTACAAATAATTGTTACCTTTTGCTGTCAATACTTTACACTTCTATTCTTTTTGCTGTGCTGTAGGATGTGTAAGGTATAGTTCTACTACAAGTAGACATGTAGTATTGTAGTAATTATGGATTTATCCATAATTACTCCATGAAAACTACAAATATGGAACTTTGTCCTATACTTTAAGGAGAAGGTAAAAGGAATATCTGTATTTCTTTCTAGCATACCAGTGTGGGCCTGCCATGCTTTTTCTGCTCATTTGGTTCTCCAACACAGAGGGTACCATCCTGGCACTTAAAAGAATAGAACTTTCCCCCACTGTTTTCTTCAAGATCAACATATTACACCTACTTTGTCCAAAGGATGAGAAGAAGATGAAGACAGATCTGTTAAAAAAAAAAAAGAACTTTTAAATCTTGTCTCATGTCTTGCTCTGTACAGAAGGGAACATGGAATTTTGTTTTGGTTTAGTTTTAGGGAAGTTTAACCTCCACACAAATATTTGAATATTAATTTACATATGAAAAGAAATTGAAATCTGTTAATCCCCTACCTCCTCTTTTAAGGCCATGCTAGTTATGTTCATAGCTTCTCTCTCTAAACACAGAATCAGTTTCTATCTTCTCATTGGGATTCTTCCCTTAAAGCATTTTAGTTGGAAGATTCAACACAAATTTATGATTCTAATCAAGGAGCTGTTCTCACTTTTTCCTGTGATCTCCTGATTCTTTGGTGCTTTATGAAGAAACTGGCAAAACAGTTATTATAGTGTAGAGGAAGCTTCTAAAATCGATAATCTTATGAAAGAACTTTCATTTGAATCAAGTTGATATAAACACTTACATTTGCTGCCCTTGGCATAGTACCTCTTAGAAAGTTTAGTTTATATCTTGATTGTAGGACAAAAGACAAATTTTGCTTCTTCCTACATTTCACCATATAGAGCCAGTAGAAAAGGCAGTGACTACATTTCTATTCAAATAAATGTTTAATCACAATTTAATAAAGCCAAGAGAATTCAGCACCCTGCAGATAAGAGCTGTAGATAGCTAAATAGTCACAGATTTTATTGGTTTGTGGACAGAATCGACCGGCAAAAAATGTAAGCATAAAAAAATGAGTAACAGTGTTCAGGACCTTTACCTGTTTTTCTGCATGCAGAATGCAAGGTTATTAAAACTTAAACCACTGGTAACAAATTTGTTTTTCAGTTGTGAGGGTCATGCTACCCCTTTACTTAACTGATTAACATTCTTTAAAGGACTTTCCTATTATTCCAACCTTCTTAAGTAATAGTAGTATTATCCATCTAACACCGTCTCTGTATTTGCAGCTATTTTTCAGTTGGGGGAAAAGGAACCGCACTTTATAGTGAAAGATTCTGAACAGGTCAATCTTTAACTTTTCAAAAACAGTATCCACTGATGCCTTAGTTACAGTGTATAAATACATTTCCAAGGGAAAATTCTGTTAAAGGGCACCTTAGTATAACAGAGGAAGTTTTAATAAAGTTAAAAAAAATCTGGAAAAGTAATTATTCAAATTACCAAAGCATATAGTGGCTTGTTTTCCAGCTCAAGAGACAATGTACTTCCAGGAACTCAATTGCAAGTTTGGGACTCAATAAAAATAACCACTTTCTCCCCTTCCTCTCATATGGTATGCAGCAGGTCTATACAGTTTAGTAGTTCATATTGGCATGCCCTCCTATCAAAGCTTTTACAAATACTGTATTGGATTTATATGGCAAGGTTTTGGTAGTGGGGGGATGTCAGGGGCTGCTCCCATGCCAGACACAGCAGGTTCCAGTTGACTCTGCAACAGACCCACTGCAGGACACAGCTGGGCCCACCAGCCAGGTTGGCGGTCCCTCTGTGAAAATATATTTTAGAAAAGAAAAAAAAAAGTCAGAGGAGAAGGGAAAAACAGAAAGAGTGAGACAGCAGAGGGAACACCAACATTAGAGAAAGAGGGAGAAGACTTGCTCCAGGGGGCACAGCAGGTATTCACTGTAACCCGTGAAGAGTCCATGCTGGAGCAATTTTTTTAATGAAAATTTTAAAAGTATTTTTGAAGGACTGCAGCCCATGGAGGACCCATGTTGGAGCAGGGGAAGAGTGTGAGGAGGAAAAAGCAGCAGAAACAAACCATTATGTGCTAACTGCAGCCTCTTATCTCCCAGAGGAACTGGAAGTGAAAGAGTTAAGCTGGGCATGGAGGAGGTGGAAGTGAAGGAGTTAAATAAGGCTTGGGAAAAGCTGGAGGAGGAAAGATGTTATTTATGCCTACCAGAATGTATTTTAAGTGGCAAAAAATTAAATTCATTTTCCCCACACTAAATCTGTTTGGCCTGCCACAGTAACCATTAAACATCTACCTGTCTCCACTTCAACCCATGAGCTTTCTCATCTTATCTTGTCCCCCTGTTTTGCTGAGGAGGGAGGGTGAAGAAACAGCTGGGTGGAACTCTATCCCTTAGCCAAGGCTAGCCCACCACAAATGCTCAGAAAGAGCTGATACAATCTTAAAAATAAGGAGTGTGATAGAAATACAATCTGCGTATCTGTTTATGAGAGGAGTTGTTCAGAAAGCAATCAAATCATGCTTTGCATTTTACTGTGACTTTAGAAAGTGTTTCCTGAAGGTTTTGGGGTGGCCTTTTATTTTTTTTTTTCCCTCCCCTTAATTTAAAAAAAAAAAATCTAGATATATAATTCTGTAAAACAATAATTACTGGATGAGGTGTGCTACAGAATTTGAAAGAAAATAAAATCAATTCAGATGAGTTAGTGTCGGGTATAATAATCATAACACTGCTTAGACTTCATAACAACTAATTCATGTGATTAAACAGTGAAGTTAACCAAGTTGTCCATTCCACTAAAGATCATTCAAAACTTCAGACAAGCTCTTCACAGTTAATAAGGACTAAAAATTGTTAAATAAAATACCAGACTGTTCTCAGGAATAGATATTCTTAAAGTATTACCTCTGAACTGGGGAAAAGGGGGGTGAAAGGAAGGGAAGGAGGGGGAAAGAAATAAAGAAATAAAGAAAAAAAGAGGCCAATTGACACACTGTGTGAATAAAAATCCATGATGGGCTACCAATCATAGAGATACCATCTTTAAGAAAACCCCTAATAATAAATGAATTGACTGGGAGAATATAAGGGAAGCATCAGTATGCTTGCCCTGTTCTGATTTTCATCATAACCTTCACTTATGGTTTGTTAAGGTTAAACCTTATTAGATTAAACCACAGGATTTAATAAGTTTTTTTTGTAACTATTGTGTTCTAGATGTCATTTTCTAGCCACCAGATTGTATGCGTTTATCTATTAGATTAGCTTTCATTACTAGAAATATTTTTTTTTCTGTAGGTATTTCTAGACAGTTACCAAGTCATATTTTAACCTTCTTCTGTACAAATGAAATAGGCTGAAATAGGCTGAGTTCATTTAGTTGTGCTAATCATTAAGGCAGAATTATAAATTTATTTTTTAAAATAAGAAATTTATTTTAAATCAATAAATAAGATTCATTTTTACTAAAAAGCTTTAGACTATTTTATCTTTTTAAGAAAAGACTATACAATTTAAGCACCAAAAAAAAAAAATATTATCCCCTGCCTGGAAAAAAAGGACACTACCTTGTAGTCACACTAACAAAATGAAACAGATTTGTTAGCAATATCCCTATCTTGATATTCATTATGTTTGAAAAGCTATGTGCAAAACCTAAAATACTTAGAAAGGTGTCTTTTGCTAAATGTTAATCATGTGTCAATTGATGACAGGTGAGGTCCACAATCTGAGAACTACATGCTAGTTGTCATTTACCACAGCAGCAGCCACCAGAACCTTTAAATAATTAAGCTAGTGGAAAAAACTAAAAGAAAACACAGAAATCATGCCTTGCCTTCTTGTTGAAATACATCTCTTTATTACACATTTCCTGCTCTTAAAAAAAAGTGCAGATCATTAACAAATGCTTATCTTCTCTAGTTATTGTGCTCTTTCACCTTTATTCCTTAAATGGAAAAAATAAAGAATTTGTTCCAGATTCTTATTGTCATTGTACTATTTCAGCAGTACAATTCCAATAAAAAATGTTTGGGTTTTGTTGTTTTTTTTTTTTTTCCCCTCAAGTTTCATTCTCTTTCCAAAGCACTATATGGAACAGACAAACAGAATTCAGGTTTTGCATTTTTACTTTTACCTGCTTGTTTGCCTTTCCCTGCCTAATCTCCTTTATTCCAACTCATTCTTCATAGGAATACAACAGGAAAACAATAAAACAATAAATGTGGATCTTTATGTGTATATTTGTGAGGAATAAAATACTTCACTTAAGTTACTGTATTTTTTTCTATAAATTGTAATAATAGGGCTGCACTCACTTTCAGACAAAAAAATACAGTGACAGTCCCCATCCTGCAGACAATTATGGCTGGCATTAATTATGAAATGTTTTTGTTTTCAGAAATTGTCGTGGTTTAACCTGGCAGGCAGTTAAACACCACACAGCCATTTGCTCATTCCCCTCCAGTGGGATGGGGGAGAGAATCAGCAAAAAGGTAAAGTTTAGCCTTCTCCATGTCCCAGGTTACCAGCTCTCCTGTTTCCTTCTGGAAAGGGCCTGCATTTTCACTGGTCTTCCTTTTATCACCAGCATACCCATATAAGCTTTTCTTGTTGGCCTTGATGTCCCTGTCCAGATTTAATTTGATCAAGGCTTTAGCTTTCATAACCTAATCCCTGGCTGCTCACACAATTTTTCTGTATTCCTCCCAGGCTACCTGTCCTTGTTTCCACCCTCTGTAGGCTTCCTTATTCTGTTTGAGTTTGTCCAGGAGCTCCTTGTTCATCCATGCAGGCCTCCTCATGTTTTTGTCTGACTTCCTCTTCGTTGGGATACATTGCTCCTGAGCTTGTAGGAGGTAGTCCTTGAATATTAATCAGCTTTCTTGGGCCCCTCTTCCCTCCAGGGCTGCATCCCTTGGTACTCCACCAAGCAGATCCCTGAACAGGCCAAAGTCTGCTCTCCTGAAGCCTAGGGTAGTAGCTTGCTGTGTGCGCTTCTCACTGCCCTAAGGATCTTGAACTCCACCATGAAATGGTCACCGCAGCCAGGACTGCCCTTGAGCTTCACATTCCCCACCAGCCCCTCCTTGCTGGTGAGAACAAGGTCTAGCAGAGCACTTCTCTTCATTGGCTCCTCTGTCACTTGGAGAAGGTAGAGAAGGAAGTTATCATCAATGCATTCCAAGAACCTCCCAGATTGCTTATGCCTTACTGTGTTTTCCCTCCAACAGATAGCAGGGTGGTTGAAGTCCCCCATGAGTACCAGGGCTTGTGAACAAGAGGCTGCTCCTGTCTGTCTATAGAGGGCCTCATCCGCTTGGGCTTCCTGGTTGGGTGGTCTGTAGCAGACTCCCACTATAATGTCACCTGTCCCTGCCTTCCCTTTAATCCTGACTCATAAGATTTCAGTCAGCTCCTCATCCATCCCCAGGCAGAGCTCCATGCACTCCAGCTGGTCATTCTGTCCCCTGCCTGTCCTTCCTAAACAGCCTATATCCTTCCATTCCAACACGCCAGTCATAGGAGCCATCCCACCACATCTCCGTGATGCCAATAAGATCATAGCCCTTGCAGGTGTGTGCACATCTCTAACTCCTCTTGTTTATTCCCCATACTACGTGTGTTTGCATAGAGGCATTTAAGTTGGGCCCCCTATGAAGTTGACTTACTGGCTGGAATTCCTTTGTGCTGCTCTTCAGGTGCTCTCCCGCTTACTTGTGATCCCTCTCCAGCATCTATTGCCAGCGCTGGCATCCAACTGACAGGAGTGTGATGGATCGAGGTTCCCCTCCCCCAGCAACTTTAGTTAAAAGTCCTCTTCACCTGCTTGGCAAGCCTATGGTCGAAGATGCTGTTCCCATTCTCTGACAGATGGACCCAATGAGCCCCCAGTAGACCAGGTTTCTCAAAGCAAGTCCCATGGTCTAAGTAGCCAAACCCCTGGCAATGGCACCAATCCCATAATCATTTGTTTTGCCAGATTTGACTGGCCCTTTCAAACCTCTTCCCTTTGGGATGATTGAGGAAAAAAACTACCTGAGCTCCAGAGTCCCTTACCACTGCTCCCAGAGCTCCATAATCCTTCTTGATACTCCTCAGAGTGCTACTGGCTGTATCACTGGTGCCCACATGAAACAACAGCAGTGGATAATAGTCAGTGGACTGTATGAAGCTTGGTAGTCTCTGAGTGACATCCCTGATAAGAGCCCCTGGCAAGCAGCACACCTCTCTAGAGAGTGTGTCAAGTCGGCAGATGAGTGCTTCCATACCTCTCAGAAGAGAGTCACCCACTACTATCTCCCATTGCCTTTTCTCAGTTGCACTGGCTGTTATATGGGGAGCAGATCAGGCTTCCTTACTCAGCTCCAGTATCTCTCCTGATGTGACATGTCTTTCCTCTTCAGTCTGCAAAGAGGTGAAGCAGTTCTGCAAGGGCACCTCAGGCTTCAGGGGGAGTCCCTTCCTCCTGCAGGTGCTTGCCATTGCAAGCTTCCATTCCTCTGCATTATTGCCCCCCCTCCACCCCATGTGTGCTAGTGGGGGAGTTTTTGGCTGTTTGGCAGCGGGCTGTGGGTCCACTGCAAACTGCACTTAGAACCAGCTATCTAAATCCTTCTCAGCCTCCCTGATATTATGCAGCCTTCTCACCACCTCCTGCAGCTCAGCCACCTGCTGCAGGAGGTCCTCCATCTAGGCATGCCTTTTGCAGGCAGGTCTGCTGCCTGTCCCTGCCCAAGAGAAAGGTCTAGCCAATTCCTGCAATTTGAGGCCTGCACTGCAGCCTCTCCCTTCAGCAGCTCCATCTGGGCGGAGGCATCGGCTACCGCCAGGGTAGATGTTGCAGAACCCCCCAGCTGGAGCTGCAGCCTCTGCTCTCAAATGAGTGTCCAGTGTTCTGCCTTGAGGGCCAGGTGGGATGAGTGCCCTTGACCTGCACAGATGGTCACAGAATGGTACCCAGTTGCTAGGTTATGTGTACTTCAAGCCTCTCTATTCGGCCAGTGGAATATCCCTCCTTTGAAGAGGTGCCCTCCCTGCATGCCTTCCCGTGCCATGCCCTGTTTGCCTGTCCTGGTCACTGGTGGGCCCTAGGACTGCCCTTTGTGGGAGCGGGGGACAGCCATCGTTACTCCTGGTGCCACCCATGCCTTGTCGGCCATTCTCCGTCATGAAGAGAGATAATTCCTTAAAGGGATACCTTTCCTTCACACCTGACAGGAGTGGCCTCCAGAGGCTGAGGGCTTGTGCCCATTTTTCAATTGCTTTCTTGGTGCCCTGTGGTGGGTTGACCCTGGCTGGGCACCAGGTGCCCACCTAAGCCGCTCTATCACTCCCCCTCCTCAGCTGGATGGGTCGGGGGGGAGACAATATAACAAAAGGCTCAAGGGTCAAGATAAGGGCAGTTTAATAAGATGAAAGCAAAGGTCACGCGCAAAAGCAAAGAAAACCAAATTATGTTGTTCTCTACTTCCCATCAGCAGATGATGTGTGGCCACTTCCTAGGAAGCAGGGCTTCAGTAAGTGTAGCGGTTGCTCTGCAAGACAAAAAGTGTCTCCCCCTTCTGTCTCCCTTTTAGCTTTTATATCTGAGCTGACGTCATATGGTATGGAATATCTGTTTGGTTAGTTTAGGTCAGCTGCCCTGGCTATGTCCCCTCCCAAGATCTTGCCCAGCCCCAGCCTGCTGTTGAGGGGGGGGGGCAAAAAATGTTGGAGAGGCAGCCCTGATGCTGTGCCAGCCCTGCTCAGCAGTAGCCACAACACTGGTGTGTTATCAACACCTTTCTAGCTACCAATGCAGAGCACAGCACCACGAGGGCTGCTATGGGGAAAATTAGCTCCATCTCAGCCAGACCCAATACAGGACTACAAAAATCATGTCCAGACTTCGAGAATTGAAGTCTCTGAAGTCTCATCTGGAATACTGTATAGAATTTAACTGGTCCGACCTGGAAAGGTAAAAGGTCTGTGTTCACTTTGTCAGTGCTTGAGTCTATAGTTTTAGGGAGTTCAAACCTGTTAACATTCTAACTTACATTCCAGCATTATACTTTCACATAAAGTTATCATTCATATAGCTATAAATATGTTTTTATTTCAATGCAGCTTGAAAATAAAATATTTTCTCCTTCCCAAATTATCCCATAGAGCTCTTCTGAACTATTAAAATGACATTTTAAAATGGATTATTTATTCATTCAGTTCCTTGTCTTATTTGTTCACATTTAGTTTCAGTATTAATAATGCAGTCCACTGCACAATTTCATTTTAATGGAGATTTTTTCATATGTCATATTTAATACTTTGTTGTAGCCTTAGGAGACAGGTCCCATTTTCCTTTATAGCATATGTAAAGGTCTGTTTTTGTTCAATATTGTCTAGACTTGCCTTTCTAATATCTTGCTTAAAATAGATATTCATGTAAAATATGCAGTTTCTGGATGTTAAAAGAGGTTGGCTTGTTTTCTACAATTTGAAAGGTAACCCAAGATGGCAGCTGTAGGGCCCACAGCCTGATTTAAAGCCCGTTCTCATGAATTTCAGTGAAGCTGCAGATTATACCCCAGAGAACTAGAATCTGGGTATCTGACACTGCTGCTGTGTTTCCAAATACTAATTTTTCTGTAGTGTGACTGGAATCTGATCAGGTGGAATCAAGCAGAATGTGCTCCAAAGAACTGAACTACAAGGTCGTTATGAAACACTCACCAAAACTAATGCCAAAACCTCTGTGAACTGGTTAGTTTGGATTCTCACATATGTCTCATCATTAAAACAACAGCAATAAAATGTATCCTGAATATCAGCATTCCCTAAAGCCCTTCAATGAATGGAATGGAATGGAATGGAATGGAACGGAACGGAACAGAACAGAACAGAACAGAATATTTCAGCTGGAAGGGACATACAACGATCATCTAGTCCAACTGCCTGACCACATCAGGGCTGACCAGAATTTAAAGCATGTTGTTAAGGGCATAGTCCAAATGCCTCTTAAACACCGACAGGCTTGGGGCATTGCCCACCTCCTTAGGAAGCCTGTTCCAGTGTTTGACCACCCTCTTGGTAAAGAAATGCTTCCCAATGTCAACTCTCAACCTCTCCTGACACAGCTTTGAAACATTAAACCACTCAGTGGCCCGAGACCTTCTCACCGCTGTCTGAATATCCCACCTCCCTTCTGGCTGCACCAAGGGTCACAGACACGTGCAGGAGCTCTGGCACCCCAGTAGCTATCCTAAGCACTGAACTGGTGCTGCTCACCAGCAGGCTCCTGTTCGCAGGCTTTGCTTTTTGAATAGTGAAAACCAAATTTTTGAAAATAATGTTTTTATTTTAATGTAGGGGAAATTCTGGTCTAATTTAGCAGCACATAATGAACGCTAACCCAGCCCAAAAAGCAGCTTTGCAGCAAAATCAGAATAGACTTAGGTTCAAATGACTACTTCTAACTTTTCAGGGCTGCTGAAGCAAAATGGTTCCTCAGTGAGTGGCTGTGAGATCACTCCTATTATTTTATAGCACTGAATTTATCGTATTTACCATATCTGTCATCTGTAGCATTGAACTTTATGGTCTTGAATTTGAACATAAGGCAACTGCTCTCATACAAGGATTTATTCAGGATTCTGATAATATGAAACTTCCAAGTCATATTTTTCCACACCGGCCATCACAGGGCAACAGCCTTTGAATTGCTTTGCAAAATGCAACAGCAACACTAACAAAAAACTGTTGCCAGAACTGGTGAGTTAACTATTTGTCTTTTGAGCTTACCCTGGTTTCAACAATTCTTCATAATTCATGTCTTTATACATACATGAGTCAGTGGAACTTAAATGAAAAATAAAATATAATCTTCTTTATGTTTGTAGAATGTTAATTTAGCTACATATGACTCAGACAAACACATGACATTGTCATAAAAATCATGATCAATAGTGAGGCTTCTGGAAGAATTTTAGCTATTGGACATTTCCCTAACATTTCTAAAACTTCCAGTATATTTATCTGAGAATGAAAGAAAAATAATGAATTATTCTTTTAGAAACAATATTTGCTGAAAATTGTTTCTGTCAGATCACATGGAAATAAACTGGCTAGTTCATTAAGAAATCAGATATTCATACTGAAATAACACTGAATATACGACAATGCAGATTCATAAATGTTACAGCTAAAACTTCATGAAATTGGCTGAATGCTATTAGCATTTATCTATCAGTTCAGTCAGGAAAAAACCACAATATTGTTTAAAAATAAATCATCTAAAAAGCTCCTTAACAACTAATTAGTAAGATGTGTTTGTTACATTAAACCCTCACCATAATACACCTAACTATACAATGTTATCTAGTTGTGTAAAATTTAACCTCTCCAATCCCAGCAGTATTTCTAGCAAGGAAAAATTAGAGGTACTTGCCACAGCAGGTGATGTTGGATCTAATCTGAAAACTGTAGTGTCCAGCGGAAGTATTTAATATGTCATGAATGACGGACAGGACATAATTAACTCTCTCATAGTTTCCTCTGATCATTGTTTCCAAATGTGACAGTTCAGGGATATAAATACATTTGAGCCAGCAAAATGATTAACCCACACTCAGGAACAACTCTCTAACAATGTATGTTGAAGTCCTTTAAAAAGATTTTAGAAGAGTCTTTTTGTTCTTTGAAAAAATCACATTGCTAAACTGTTCTTTTCATAATTTTACACTAATCGGTCATGACCCTTACAATAAGAACATATACCAGTGCAGACAGCCACAGAAATTGAAAGGAAATGGATTTTAAGAGGATAAGAATACGCAGTGGTTTATCAATATGCGAAGCTGTGCTCCCCTGACCCAGCCCATGAAGCTCTGAGTTTCCATAACAGGTCGGGTTAACTCAATGGCTCAGGTTTGGTGACCTGAGAGGCACATTGTCACAAATTGAAAATGAGTCTGAAACAGTAGAATTAGATATGTGTATAAATAAAAATGGGCATAATTGCTTTAGGTGGTCCCAGATGAAGGAGCAAAACTCTATATTGCTAACTACAGACCAGGAAAATAGTCATGCTAACAGTATGATATTCCACAATCATTTGGAGTGCATTATCCTGGTCAGCGTCAAAGAGAGAGTAACGAAGTCCTGGTATGATGGATGTTCTAAATTACAAATCTCATGTTCTGCCACATTACCAAAGCATTTCTGGCTAAGTTACCAAAATAAGTGAAGAGAAATTCAGATTTACTTTGGAAAAATACATGTAGCAGGCTGTGTCTGTCCTTGCCAGTACCATTTTTGCATGTTTATATCTCAATTGTTTTATGTGTCACTCCCTTCCCCCATGAAAATCTACCCTTGAAATCATCTCAGTATCCAAACCATTAAAAGGAGTAAATATATCATTAGGAGCGAGGGATAGGCAAATACAGAAGCAGTGGAGGATGCTGTAATCTGCTCATGGGCACACCACAGTCAGCATTTCTTCTAAGACAATCTATCAGATAAGTTGATAAATACTGTTAGAACTGAGCTATATGACCCGAGGGGTTTATGCATCCAAACCACTTTATTTTTCTTAGTATTTGCTTTTATAACTGGCTATTCTTGCTGCCTGTGTAACCATCGACTAAATTTTTTTAAGCTTGCCAAGTCTTTGCCTTCAGTACTGTTTCAGTTGTTATTGAGAAATGTGGTCTGTAGAAAGGATCAAATAAACTGATGTATGTGCCTAAGTCTCATATGCCAGAGGGCATGAAAGGAAATACTCAATTAATAAATTTCCATAAACAATGGTGTGTGTTAGCATGCTCATGTCTTGCATCTAAGATGTCAAGCCTTTAAAATAGCTATGTCTGAGAAATTACAATTACAGAGATAACCCAAAGAAAATCTTACATTTAGTTTTCGGTGCTCTTAACAGCCTTCTAGAAACTGTGATTAGTGGGGGACAGAAGCACTGACCCAGGGTAATTATTTCTCCTGTGTGACTCATTTATCCACAAGCAATAAAAAGACACAAGAGAGGGGTTTTTTGGCAGTCAGATGTTCATGATTTTTTCTATTGCACACTGAGATCATCACAGCTGAAATGAAAAGAATCAGAGGGATAGTCAGAAATGAACCACAACAGAAACTGCCTGAGAAGCTGGTCAATAATTCCTGTGCTAATACCTTCTGCCTTCTCCTCAACTGCTGTGAGCCCGATGCCATAAACATCCAGCAAGCCTCTCATTAATGCTCACTACTGGCTAGGATTTCTCATGACCTCAACTGAAATGTAGCTTGCAGAGAAAGCAGCCAGCCTTCAGCTCTCGCTGCGGTCTGTAATAAAGTGACTCCTTTAGTTTCTGACTTCAAAAGACTATCAGGAAATTTTGATAGTAGCAACCTGCCATTAAACAAAAATTAGAGAAGTAGTTCTTTCTTTTGGCCAGATCATTCAGATTCTTTGATTCCTACTTTTTGTCCTCATGGATATGCATATGCACATGCACCCATGCACACACATGCAGGCATGCACCCAACTCTGCTAATGCTTGAAATTTGTTAGATTCTTTTCCCTTTATAGTTAGACATTAAAAATTGTATCTGGTGAACTTCTCACAGAAGATACTCAACCTTTCAGAAGGCAGGACTGTATGTGTATGAAAATAATGGCAAGCCCAGTTTTATTTAGGTGGTAGGTATTTTGAAAATAAAATTTTATATGTTGGTTTCTGCTGCTTTTTTTACTCCTTTGCTTTTTCCTCACTTTAGATCATTAAAATTAATTAAATTATTTTAACTCGGTACAGTCATTTTAACTTTCCTGCTGGTAGCTCCATAATGCTTGGTTGCAACTATTGCAGAAAAGTGATTTTTCTTCATAGTCATGTTATTTTGTACAAATACCTTTTTGTTTCTGTATGGAAGTATATGTGTATACATAAGATAACGTACACATTCACAAATTATATATACATACATGTGTGTTTATGTACGTATAAACATAAAACATTTAAACTTACATATAAATGAATGTATATATTTCTGTATGTGCAGCTATGCTTTCATTTATAAAATCTCAGTGTTGAGACTATTTTCAATTGATAGTGTACGCTGGTCAAAGGAATGAGCTATTTTTCCAATGGATTAGCAAGCTTAAAAGAGTCCTGTGGCTGTAAGTGGTAGATCCATTTCAAGCTTTAGAGTATTCCACCGTGTCTATAACATGAGTTGTAGTGAGAGACAGACTGAGATGAGAAAGTGAGGTAATTCATGTGCCATTTTGCAACATCATACAGTATTTTCCTTTTTTGGCTTGTTTTTAAGGACAGGCAGGCATTCCCTGTCAATCTCATGCAAATAACTCCAATGCATACATACATGAGCAATAATCTTGCTATTTTTGTCACTTGAGTAATGCCATCAATGTAACTGAGAACTGAAGTGGAGATGACACATTGCTAGAAACAAATCCCTATGGCCAAAGGCTCCAGTGGAAGTTCTGTGTTTGGTGTCCTCATTAGCAAAAATATTAAGCAACTCCATTCATTTAATGTGCAATGACAAAAACACCCCCTGTGCTAAGATCAGAGTGAATCTATAGAGGGATTAAATAAACCAGAGTGGAGCTGTAACACGGTTTCCTTAAATAACGTTGGGAACATGTTTAGAAACTGCTGTGCTGCATGCACATAAATCTTCCCTGTACAGTTACCAGGTCAAGATCTCTGCCTACAGATTCCAGACAAAAAAGCTTTTGCAAATATTCTCCACTATTATTGCAAACATTTGTAGGACTGTCATCACTGTATTAACTGAACATATCTAGCATAAAAACCTGGTGCTAACCTTCCAAACTTTGGGAAAAAAGCAACACCTATTTTTTCATTCTGCTTGTTTTTAGATACTTTTCCAATAGCAGACTCCCTCTTTTGGCAGGTCCGTGATTCTGACCTCCCTCCTAAAACCAAAGAACAGAGGGCATTTAATGCAGTACAGGGCTTCACATAGACACAAACTTGATTTCAAGTGCTTAAGTATTATCAAGCGTATACCTAGAAAGGCATTTAGTTGATCACTTAGGTGCCTGAGGTGCCAGCCGGGCCTAAATACAAGAAAATCTAGTAATGGAACCAGTAACTCACGTGCTCAAGAAAGGACCCTTGAGCACCGGTGGCAGGGCAGTCTGGGCAGGAGAGCTCCTGGAGTCTGGGGGGGCTGGAAGGAAAGCATGGGGGGACGGCAGCACCGCAGAAGCAGTCTGGGGACTTGGCTCTTGCAAATTACATCCCTGCAGCCTCTCTCCCCCTACACAGGTTCCCTCTGGAAATTAGCAGTTTAGCAGTAGGAAACCCATTCCCAGGTTGGGGCCGTAGCTCAGTGGGTACAGCGGAGCCAGATGGCATGAGCCCCATCTCTCTTTGGTGAACGCCTACTGCTTTCCTGAGGAAGGATGTAAGCACGTAGGTAAGTACTTCACAGAAATTTGTGTATGATTAGATCTCAGATCCTGAATAATTTATTCCTCATCTTTGCATGTAAATATTCTTAAAAGCTTTTTGATTAGTTATTTGGGATATATTTAATAAATGGGCCAGACTGACAAACCTAGATAATAACTGAAGAACAGATAGATACGGATCTTAACGGAGTAAGCTGCTCCAACTGTGGTTTGAACAAGCACAAATTGTGCTCCCATGGTCTTATGAGAGAAGCAGAAAGCATCCATTGTGAAGAAGCACTTCCTTGGGGAATGGGCACTGTTTTTTCTTCCAGGCTTTGGCCTTTTTCTAATTATCACTAATTGTGCCAGTGATCTGATTTAGTGCCTTCTCTGCTAACAGCTGGACTTCATTCTTCCTTCTGAAGCCTGAGGTTTCATAGATGAAATCAGAGTATTGCTGAGCTGGCTATTTGCAGCACGTTCCCCAGTAACAAAGATTATTTGCAATCTAACATAGATACTGGGATGGGCTAGATTCTGCGGCTCCTATGAAAGTGCCAAGTACCACTTGGTGCAGACTTAAAAAATGAACTATGAGAGTCCAGGACTGCATGTCACTTCTGTAAAGGTATGGCAGACTGTCTGGCACTTGTCATTTTTCCTTCCTTCACCTAGGCCTTTGACACTTCTACTCCCAGGGTTAATCTAAAATGATGCAACATAAGGCATCAGCCAAGAATAGCTTCAGAAAAACAGCCATTTTTGGAAGCTATTTTAAGATTGCTTCGCAAACCCAAACACTTCAAAGGCAGCATAAACTGTGGTTGTCCTGTATATCACTGGGAAATAAAAAACATACACCGATGCCTCCGTAAATAGAAATATTTTTATGATGCTCCAATATTTTGGTTCCTATCTGCATCATTTTGGTTTCTACTTATTTTGTAGCCTATTTTGACAAACCTTTTAAAAACATTTTAAAGCAAAAGTTTTCTTTAGAAAAATTATTTGTTTTTCCTCTTTTCATGGAAAACAATCTATCTGGATACTATGATCATACTTCAAGCTTTTACTTTAGCTTTAGAACGCAACCCCTGGTGAATCCCTGTGTGACAGAGCTCTCAGGTTGCCTCTCCTAACAAAAAGAAATGCATTATGTTTTTGAGATGATGAATTTGCAGCAAGTCAGGTTTGCCTATTATTTCTGAGGAAAGGCCAGGGTAAAGAAACGAATCTTTGAACCCACTGAAAGAAAATAAATCCTGACCTCTCTAAGCAACAGTTCTCTGTTTTGGCCAGCAAAGCAGGAGTGTTGCCAGTCACTCAGGAACCTTGTACTGTGACCAGGTTCTCCTGTGATGCTGCAGTTCACTTTTCCAAGCTTGTTTTGTTGGACAAATGTGGTACATTTTCTTCCATATTTGTAGGAAATTTTATTCCTCATGGACAGACAAAAGTGACACTTCCACCAGTTTCTGATACCAGAGACTACGAATGTCCTCTGCTTTCATAGGAGCACGTAA
>JAOBAS010000052.1:25001498-25047270 GCA_025311575.1 Elanoides forficatus
GGGGCAAAAAATGTTGGAGAGGCAGCCTTGATGCTGTGCCAGCCCTGCTCAGCAGTAGCCACAACACTGGTGTGTTAGCAACACCTTTCTAGCTACCAACACAGAGCACAGCACTACAAGGGCTGCTATGGGGAGAATGAACTCCAGCTCAGCCAGACCCAGTACATGCCCCCTTAGCTAGAAAGGGATCCCAGCTACTTGGCTCTAATTCCAGGCTACTGGCCCCATTGTCCCAGCACTGGAGCAGCCAGGTGACAATGTGTTTGCCTGGATGACAGCTAAAATCTTTTTGCATATCTTGCAGCTCACTCAGGAATAGGGATTGGGTGGTTACCGCCTCATTTCTGAGTTCTGCCTCTTCCTCCTCTTCTTCTCATGATGGTCCTGCTTGGGAGTAGCCTGGCTTGTCCACTTCTTTCTCCTTCCCCTTCTTATTAGTATGCCACTCAAATATACACCCTCACGGCAGATCTCTGGATGGTATACTTAAATAGTTGTTCAACCTTAAACAAGACCTGAAACACATTCAGGAGACACAGCAATAGGAACATGTTGGTTTGAACATCCCAAGGATATTCAAACTTCAAGAGCTATTGTAACTAGCCTGGAGGAGAAGAGGAAGGTGAAGCAGCGGGGGAAACTGTCCCCTCTTGTCTCCCCCATGGATTGTCTCTCCAAGGAGAAGAGTTAAAGAGCATAATTATTAATAGTTTCCAAAGGATGGTTCCCAAAGTACAGAGATGACAGCAATGCTGAGTACAAATACCAGATTAGTCTCACGACCAGTAATTTTACCATACATAAGCCAGTGTTACAAAGTACAGCAAAATGATAACCTTAATCCAGCCCTTGGAGACGATAAACAGCACAAGAGGAAACATACATAGCAAGTAAGGTGTTACATAACACAACTCTGAGAAAAAGCACACCAACTCTGAGAGCAAATAAATCAACATTGTGACCAGCGACTATCAAACTAATACAATGAATGCTTATAACTAATTGATTTTAACACACTGGTCAGATCTGTCATTATCTCAACACTTCATGCCCCACGTTGAGCACCAAAAAGGACTGTTGTGGTTTAACCTGGCAGGCAGCTAAACACCACACAGCCGTTTGCTCACTCCCCCTCAGTCGGATGGGGGAGAGAATTGGAAAAAAGGTAAAACTTATGGGTTGAGATGAAGACAGTTTAATAAGACAGAAAAGGAAGGGAAAAATAATAATAATGATACAAGAATGTACAAACCGATTGATGCACAATGCAATTGCTCACCAACTGCTGACTGATGCCCAGCCAGTCCCTGAGCAGCAGGCCACCACCCCGAGGCCAACTCCCTCCAGTTTTATTGTTCAGCATGACGCCACATGGTCCGGAATACCCCTTTGGCCAGTTTGGGTCAGCTGTCCTGGCTGTGCCCGCTCCCAGCTTCTATTGTACCCCCAGCCTCCTTGCTGGCAGGGCAGTAGGAGAAGCTGAAAAGTCCTTGACTTAGCACAAGCACTACTCAGCAACAACTAAAACATTCAGTGTGTTACCAACATTATTCTCATCCTAAATCCAAAACACAGCACTATACCAGCTACTAGGAAGAAAGTTAACTCTATCCCAGTCAAAACCAGGAGATAAATTCAGGACATAATCTATAACTTCTGTCTATATTTAAACCCCTCATAATTATACTTGATCTAAACTACATTAAGCTCCTTTGAAAATTAGAGTTATAGCAAGAATACTTCAGTTTAATTTAGAATTATAGGGAAAAAAAACCCACCAAAACAACAAACCAAAACCAAAAAAACACCACACAAGTAAATTTATCTGCAAAGCCTACATAGAAATACTGGTTAATTCTGTCACACAGTGTCATATTACATGTCAAAGTATGGCAGCTCAGTGAACCTGTAGCCCAGCAGATACAAATTTCTCATTACTAGTCAGTGCTATAGGCTTTATAGGGTCTCAGAACTGGTGCTGGCTTCCCTTACTCTGAGCTGGTTTTGACCACTTCTCTTGGCCATAGTGGGCCACAGGAGAAGACACAGTAATAAGCAGATGAATATTTGAAGCAGAATCTAGGCAGAGTATAATTATAGGTCTTGATAATAGAGACCCACACGCTACCCTGAATAACTATGACTGCCTTTACCTGTTTTATATGGAGATGTATATGAGCGTACTACTCTCAGTGAACCTCAGTGACCCCTAGATGAATTTAGTTGACTAACTGTAATAGAGAAGCTTGCAATTAGTTCCTGCATAGTACACGTGGATGATGTCATCTACATCTCTTGTTTTATCTTGATATTAAGCAACATATCTACATGTAACATTCCTTTACCTGACAGTAGAAATTAATAATGGAGTTGCTTACTTCTAAGAAAAACCTAGAGGAGCTCTAAAGACCACAATGACAGATAACCTCACCACAGGATTGTCCAGCCATGTGTTTTAGACACAAATTCCTCCTTCCCTCTTCTCCCAGAAAACCAACCTGAGAGATAACATGAAGGTTAACTAACCTCAACTTGTAGGCCCCTATGAGCACTATATGCTATATTGCTATCTTCTGGTTTTATTCATGTGCTTTAACTGCTGCTTGAGTTTTCAAAGTTTGAAATACTATGGTTATTTTTATAATTTTCTTGCATCACGTACCAGATTAATGTGATTCCTACCAGAAATATGAAATATGCATATTTATTTCTATCCTATCCTCCCCTTCTCCCTCATAGCTTCATTCACTCATCTCTGGAGATAGTCAACATCAGTAATTCATAGTTAATCACGTTTTCTTTAACCAATATCAGAGAATCAACAAGAAACACATGCTGAACTGCAGACATGCAAATAGATATTTTATCCTGGAACAGTACTCCCTCATGCCTTAGGCTCTTTCTAACCTAGAATTCCTGCTGAAGGACAAAAATAACTTTTACTTTTGTTTCAAGTGTTCTAAGGAATGTAAGATTTGCTAAAGGAGATAAATAAAACAATTTGGTTAGGTAGCAGAGAAACTTAAATGATCCCTCTCCCTGTCTGGAATAATTTCCACTCTTCTGCAAACTGTAAATAAAATTAAAAAGTACTAATAACGAAGTAATGCATTCCACGGGACTACCTAAGACAGATAAGCAACAGAGGCCAAAAAGAAATTTCATCAGACGTCGGGAAAAAGTCTGTCTTGTTTTGGAAATGGACAGCTTAATAAACATATTCCATAGCAATTATTAAATACAAATAAAATGCATTTAATATTTTTATATCTAGGCAAGATTAAAAGAGTTACTAAATGAGTGGAAGATTGCACTTGGTTTTGTCCTAGCACACATAAAAAGAAAGTCCTATGTCAAGTATAATAAGAAAATGGGTTCACTGTATCAGGAATATATGGAATATTAAAACACTTAATATTATAAAAGTAATTTCAGCTTAAAATCTGGCTTTGGGTTAAGGAACCTGAAGTATAACACACTCAGTTTAAGTCAGATGTTTGTATATTTTAACTGAAAATCACAACTAACTATATTTATTACTTTAGCATTTTCTTTTAATGAGTAATTAAGATCCTAATCCTGCAACTATGAAAAATAACTTTTTTTGTCTCGGCTAAATAGAAGAGCTATGCCTTAAACGGTTAACATTTCCCCCAACACAACTCTTTTCACTGTTACTTCAAGATCATTTTGGAGCAGAAATCCCATTAAATTCAGAATATTTCTACCTTACTTTTGAAAACCACCATTGTCAATATGCATTCTTGAGTTGGAGCCACAAAAAAAAAACAAAACAAAACAAAACAAAAAAACCCAAACAAAACACCCACCCCACAACCAACCAACCAAAACAAAACATCCTGAAGGACCAGAACTATGAAGAGAAACTTTCTCTGGTTCTTGGTTTATTTTAGCTTAGTTTATTGTTTATTCTAACACTTTACGTCTTTTCATCCTAGAGATTTGGATCATATAATCAACATTTAACTTTACTTCTGGCTCTGAAAACTTAAATTTTGGGGTCAGATGAAAGAAGTTAGAAGTGACTGATAAAAATTATGAGGATGAGTATTCAAGTAATTGTTTACATTTAAAGCTTTTTTTCAGAGAAAACATTTTTTATCTTCCATTTTACAGCAGATTTCCCTTTCAGATGGAACATGTATAAAGGAAAGCAATATAAAAGGCCTTTTTGCACAGTTCTCAAATATGATTTGTTACATTAATAGTTTGATGGCAAGCTGAGAATGCCTTAGAGAGCTTCAGAGTAAGTTCATTTACTACCTTTGATTGCATCCCCCTAGAGTTTCAATGTAGAACAGAATAGGGGAACAGTTTGGAAGAAATCCACCTTGATTCAAAATAGGTAACTATTACCAGTTTTTCTATTCATATTCCTAGATAAATTCAAGAACACATCAGAATCAGCAAAGACACTTAATAAACTCAGATTATTGTTATATAATTTCTTTGTGATGTAGTTGAGGTAAAGTCTTTCAGCTATGTCCAAGAGCTTTATTAGTTTTTCCTATTAAGGGGATTTTTTTAATTTTCATTTCTCTCTTCATCTCCCTTCAATGATCTTTAAATGTTAAGTGAATTAAATGACAAATATTTTGTGGATTTTTCACACTGTAAAACAGATTATCTGACATTATAAGCAGCTAGGGATATCCATAGCATATGGGACTCCAGGTCATGTCCCCTTTGTTTATAGCCAGACAAATGAGCTTATTGGAACCGCTACAGGGGTTTTATATCGTTGGGGATTGTGCCCATGCAGTCAAAGTCTCTCAAAGGTGCATTTCATTTGCTTCCAGGATTGTACGATGCAAGAACTGCTGTAAAGCAGCCAAACAGAGTCTCAGAATTGGGTCGTCTTAAATTCAAAGGAGAAGCCATTTAAATACAACCATTTCCTTTTGCAATTGTGTTTCAAATGCATATTAAAATGAAATCATACTTGCCCCAAGCCCCACTTCAATCTCATTTTTACTGACAGTCATTGTTTGTATTAGAGAGATGTATGCAGATAATGAAGTTGCAGCCGTGAAAGTCCCTAATGGAAATATGTTAAGACATAAAACGGGACTTATTTTAACTATCAGGGTCTTTTAATTTGTCTGGAGAACTAATAAATATAGTCTTCAGAGATGAGTTGAATCCATCTCAGATAAAATTGCCCAGAGATTGGGTACATATCGCAATGTGCATTGGAGAAGTATTTCGAGCACTGGACCAGAAAAGAGAGACCCAAGCAAAGAATGAAAATATTTGGGGGTTTCTTGTTGTTTGTTTGTTTTTTTCTTAAAAGAGTAATTTATATTTATAACTATAAATCTCTACTGTAAGGAAACAGTACGATGTAGCCAAGAGGAAGGGTCTATCAGTAAAAACTATGAACAGGATTTGGACTGATCAAAGGCAGAAGTGCAATCAAGTAGCTTAAAACACAGACAGAAATTCTCAATTTAAAACTCTTAACTAACCATAGAGTCTCTTGGTCCTTGTGAGGATTAAAGACACATGCTTACTCTAACTCAGGGTTACAGCTTCCACTCCACTTTCACATACCTGCAAAGCTTGTACTTGTGATCCCTAAACCCCCTGGATATTCTTTTCCTTAGCCATTTATAATTGGGTCAGCACACCCTGACTAAACGCATTTCACTGGTTCTTCAACAGTCGAATATTTGCTGTACATCCTGAATTGTGTAAAATAAAGCAAAAAGTAGAAAACAGCATTCATCATTAACAATATAATATTAAGCTTTCAATCTTGACAAATACTTCAGTATCACTTGTGTTTATTAGAGATGGAAAATGTAATGAAAGAAATTTATTAGAGACAGAACTGGTCTGACTGGTCCTGACTTCTGCTTTTGCAAAGTAAGAAATAAAACTGCTTAATTTTTAATATTTTTTCCAGTAAACGTTAAATATATTTTAATCTCTCTCTGCGAAATGGAAAAGTAGTTATAAATACACTTTAGTCACTCAGTTCCTACATCACTCCTCAAGTCTTTCTTCTCTCAAGCTTTTTTTGATGGGTGTACATCAAAGTGGCATTTTAAAAGAACCCTTTTGGTCTTCAAACAGTACTGACTTCCAAGTGGCTGACATGAACAAAATTAAAAATGGAAATAGTGACTGAAGTATTTACAATTATTTGATACATCTGCTTAGCATGATACAGCTTTAAAGAAATTAGCTATCAGTTGTTTTCACAGACAACCTTAATTCAGACACTGAATATTTTTGTTTGAAACCTTAACACTTGAAATTAAATCTTAGTATAATTATATTAAAGTACAATTTTTATAAAAACATAATCAATATTATTTTTTATGTTCAAAACAACACTGAACAAAACCTTAGCACAAGGAAACCGTAACAAACCTATCATTCTCCTCCACATAATTTCAGAGCCAAGATATTGAGAGTTTCACAATCTTTAACAAAATGAAAGGCTAGAGAAAGCTATTCTCTCTAAGGAACTTCTGTAATGCAGATCACTTGGAGGTGTTTTGTTACCTGGGGTATCCTATCTGTTTACTGACACCAAAGGGATTTTAAAACTCAACAGTAGGTAAGTGGAATGAAAGTTGTGCAAGGACATGTTTTAGAATGATTAGGAACTAGAAACAATTGGACATTTAAGAGCATTTAAAGATATCTTTTTGTCAAAGAAAAAATTTTGAATTGCTTATGTTTGATTTAAGAGAAAACTCACAAGTTCCTTATCTTTAATTTCAAGAGTGTTCTACTTTCCATTTCTCACATGTTCTAGTAATTGCATATCACTATTTGAAATCCTAACAAACAAAATTATATTATTGATAATAATAGGATGACATTATTAATAATGGTATTAGAAAATGTTCTGTAAACATCAAGAAAGGTATCATAGGGTTTTTAATCACGTTCTCTTTCTGTAAGAACAGCTGTTGCTGCACTAGGACTACTGGATACAAGACTGCATTGGGTGTCCCTGTGGCAAGGCATTAGCAGTGGAGGGCTGCAGAGGTGAATTCTCTGAGAAGAGAAGAGGGGCTGCCCTATGCTAGAAACAACTGGTTCTGCAATGGACACCAAGCCCAGAGCAAAAGAGGAGGAAGGATAAGCTCCAACTGGCAGAGCAGGTAGTCCCTGCAGCCCATGGCAGAACAGTTTGACATTTCCTGACAGGAACTGTGGCCCACAGAAAGCCCATTCTGGAGCAGGTTTTTTTTTTTTTTTTTTCCTGAAGATCTGCAGCCTATGGCAAGGACCCACTCTGCAGAAGATATCCACACTGCAGCCCATGGAAAACAGCTGAATGAACCATGAGCCACGCAGAAGACCCAGACAGGAGAAAAGTGTGAGTAGGAAGGAGTTGCAGAGAGGAATTGTTATGGACTGTAACACCACCACCACCACCACCCCCCCCATTTCCCATCCCCTCCGTGCCAATTTTGCCAGGGAGGGTGGTCAGGGAAGAGTAGAAGAGTTGGGAATGAAGGAGTGAAGTTGAATGTTGATAAAAATAGGGCAGGTGCAGTTGTTTTATTTTGGTTTTAACTATCCTGTTCTGGTTTTAAGTGGCAATAAATTATTTTTCACATAATTACAGAGTAACTGACATTGGAAGAGAGCTCTGGAGATTAACTGGTCCACCTCTCCTGCTCAAGCAGGGCTACCTACAGATCATAGAATGGTTTGACTTGGAAGGGACCTTTAAAGGTCATCTAGTCCAATGCCCCTGCAATGATCACAGACATCTTCAGCTAGATCAGGTTGATCAAATCCCCATCCAACCTAACCTTGAATATTTCCAGGGATGGGGCATCTACCACCTCTTTGGGCAACGTGTTCCAGTGTTTCACCACCCTCATCATAAAAAATTTCTTCCTTAGATCTAGTCTGAGTCTACCCTCTTTTAGTTTAAAACCATTACTCCTTGTCCTATCGCTACAGGCCCTACTAAAATTCTGGGCCCATCTTTCTTATAAGTCCCCTTTAAGTATTGAAAGGCCATTGAACAATGCTTGCCCGCACTCTGGCTTTGTATCATCAGCAAACATGCTAAGGGTGAACCCTGCACCATCATCCAGATCATTAATGAAGAAGTTAAGCACCATTAATTACTGGTATCCAGCTAGACTTTGTGCCACTGATTACTACCTTCTGGGCCTGGCAGGTGCAACTGCTCAAACACCTGCTGGGGAAACTTCCCTGTGGCATGTTACCACCGTATCTGAGACTCCTCCACTGCTACAAATTCAGCTGAGGCCTCCTTCTTTGTACCCTGCTGCACAAACCACTGTATCTGTTGGTGGCCTCTGGGAGCTGTGCTCTGGGACTGGCTTTTATATAGGTCTCTTCCAAACACCAGCTAAAGGGTGCCTGACCCTCCCTAACCAAGGGGAATTTCCAACAAAAGCTCCAAGCAACCTGCTCAAGGGCAGCTGATCATGCTCACTAGAAGCTGCTCAGGCTCCCCCCCCACCTTACCTCATCTTTACTTGGCAGCAGCAGGCACTTTCACATTTCTCAGAGGGTTCCCAGGCATTTCACAATGATCCTGGACCTTGTCTCCAGAAAATCCCAAACCAGACCCCAGAGACTGCTCTGCAAACTGCTGTGCCTGTTGGCTGCCTCTGTTTGCTAAAAGCTATTAGCTGAGATCACAGCTATTTTTCCCAAAGCCTGTTTTGCCTGTGACAGTAATTGTTAAGTAATTCCTTGTTTCTATCTTGACCCATGAGCTTTTTTTAATCTTATTTCCCCCCCCATCCTGCTGAAGATGGGGAGTGAGAAAACAGCTGGGTGGGTATATGGCCAAGATCAATCCACCACACATTGTTGTCCCACTGTACTCTCCCATTTATGTGTTGGTATTCATTGTGCCTTGTTCTTCAGCTATAAATTTTTGTGAAGCAGAAAAGCTCTGTCTTTAACTGACATCATCCACGTAACCAAGAACTTAATCCAAGACTAGGGATTCTATAAATTGGGTTTTGCTCCTAATATCTTTGCACATGAGGGCCTATGCAATCCCAGATTGCTGTACATCTTTCTACATTGCACTTAATTACCATTCATCCTTACCTTCATTTCCTATACTGGAGACAGACAGTATCAGTCTGTGGATCTCTGGTAGCACTGACCAGAGAAAAGGCCAGAGAGCAAACCTACTAGTGAAATACAGCTTGTGAGTATGTTTTTATTAGCAGACTCTCAAACAAGGAGGTAAGCTTGAGCTTAACAGTCCTTATTACTGGACCTCGACAAAGAAAGAAAAAAAAATTATTATTAACTTCTCCAGTCAATTTGTACTATCAAAATTGTTCTAATGCTAAATCACACTTCAGAACCACAGCAAGAATACATCCTCTCTCATACACAGAGAAAAGTTCCTACTTGAGGAGTCTTAATTGAAAAGTATAAAATACACATGCACTTTTCTGGGCAGTTGGTTCCATTTTTATTCTACAGTTTCAGGAAACCATACATCTATTCCAAATGACACCATAAATGAGACAATGCCTTACTGTGCTCACATTTTCAATTCTTTGTGGAATAAAGCCCACACTTACTGAACAACTGACCAGTTATTAAATAATATAATCTTAATTCAATAAGGCTATCTGCATTTTCTTTGTAAGTACTTTTATACCACCTTTAATACTAAAAGCAAGCTTTGAAAATGTATTGACATTTAAATTGAAAAGAATTTGATCCAAATGACATTTTAATATCTGTTAATAATAAATAGAGATAAACCAAAGTTGACTTCAGCCTCATACATATTTTTTTCTAGTGATTTAGCAGCTCATTAACTAAAAGAGAAAGGATATTGATTTAGTTTTAATAATTTTAGTCTCTTTCTTATAAAGAAAATGCAATAGTCATACAGGGGAAAAAATTATATATATATATAAAAAAAAAATCAATTCAGGTCCTGGCCTGCCCTTTAGAAGGGTAGAACAGGCTTACACTTTCAAACATGCTGTACTTTTCTGTATTTGTTGCTTTACTAAAACATCACAAAAGCTAGTGGCGTCAGAAATCTGACATCTAATTTGTGACACCATTTCTATTTTGAAATAACTAGCATATTTACATTGTTGATGCACAACAAGTCAATTTGAGTCTTTTCATGTCATTTTAAACACAATCCTATTCATAACACACTTGTTATGAATAAACTTTAATACTAATTTAAGGGTTTGGTTTTTTTAATTATGTATTGGCTAGCACACATTTGTCATCATATTGTTTCACTCTTAACAAAATCAAGGACGACTTCTGTGATAATAAGAATTATAACCAAAAGCTTTAGTTACTACATGTTGTCCACAAAAGAATTTAACATCTCTACTCTGCATTCAGGTACTCATAGAATTAATGTATACAGTGAGCTACTTAAAATGGAATGCAAACAGCAGCATAATCCACATGCACTTGCCTGTATCTAGCCCTAAAGACATCAATATATTTTAAGTTACACCTTTCCCACACCTTACATGGAGCTATAAAGAAATACTTGCAGTTTCCACAATTCAAAAAATTTTTCTTTTAGCAGTTCCCTACATAGTTTCCTTCAAGATAAGAAGGAAGACTTTATTTGAAAGTTACAGTGTATAAGGAACTACTTCTGCTTTAAATTCACCTACATGTAGTGACAAATTTTAGATGTCTGGAGAATGCTTTGGTTAAAAACTGAAGTTTTAGTATTTTGGAAGTTAGCAAGAAGAATTTTTTGATTAGAGCTTTGTTCTGTTCTGGTAAAGTTACCCATGCTGATTTGAGAAACTCCATCTTTTAATAGTATTTATCTGGTCATATAACAAACTCAGATCATTATGTCTGGAAAAAAGTTCTCCAACAACATCTTGATTTTCACGATGCTGTGTACAAATATAACCATTTCTTCATTAATACAGTGGGTTATCTATTTCTGTTAGGCATTGGGGATTTAGGTACAGAGGACTGAATCCAAATTATTTTAGACTAAGACATTCTGTTACCCTTAATCTGAGTTGGGGACCAAAAAGAATAAACATCTTGCCCAAAATTAAGCAAGATCTCTGACATCCAAGTATGATTCTATAAATACAGGCTATCTTTCATCTCAGCATTGTGTTATTCTGATTTAGAGGTACAATACAGAATGCAAGTATAACAAAAGCAAAGCATCACAAAGCCATGAGCAAAGATTTCTGCTTACAGATACTGGTGGAAAGTTTAAAAAGTCAGTATGCCCACTCTCTCATAAATATGTTTGCATGTTTTGTTTTTTTTAGAAAATAATCTAGTCACTGACACTTATTAAATTCCAGCACAGTTAACACTTAAAAAAAAAATTTAAAAATTCTAATTTACATACCTAAATGCATGCCTTGATTTATCCCAAGTATTGACTGAGCAATTCCTTAGAAACACAAACCTTACTGTATCTGAATCCTAGAACGTCTACTTAAAGTTGTCATCATTGTCCTTCTTTAACTACTTGTAATATTAGATGCAGATACCTCCACCACTTAAACTATAAATTGAATTCAACATCGTAATCTAGTTGTAAAGCTGCTAAACACTTGTTAGTTTTTAAAGACACTATTAAGGACTAACAGCAATTTATATTATTTATATTGCCAATAAAATATGATTTTTTGTATTCTTAGGAAATATCTGTAGTAACAATGTTAATAACAGTGCACAGTTTTCCTAGTCTTGTAGACTTCAACAATCATCCCTCATGTTAGTATCTTACAGTATTTCCAGATATATTCAGATAGCAATTCTAAAGTTGAAGCTATGAACTGTGTTTAAACAATATCTTTGTTATCAATATGTTGACTCAGATATACTCCTTAACATACCTGATCCCTTCATAGAATCATTTAGGTTGGAAAAGACCTTCAAGATCATCAAGTCCAACCATTATCCATGCCCACTAAACCATGTTATGGAGTACCATGTCTACGTGCTTTTGAATACCTCCAGGGATGGTGACTCAACCACTCCCCTGGGCAGCCTATTCCAATGTCTGAGAACCCTCTTAGTAAAGAAATTTTTCCTAATATCCAACCTAAATCTCCCTTGCCTCAACTTGAGTCCATTTCCTCTCATCCTATCTCCAGCCACCCAACAGAAGAGACCAGCACTCACCTCACTACAACCCCCCTTCAGGTAGTTGTAGAGAACTATGAGGTCTCCCCTCAGTCTCCTCTTCTCTACAGTAAAGAGCCCCAGCTCTTCCACAACTGCACAAGAATGCTCTTCTGATCTATAATTATCTTAAGAAAGAGGCCAGTTATATCACATTTTAAAAGTTGCTTTAGAGAATTGGCAAATTTAGTCCCTATCTTTATTCATGTGGGGGTTAATGAGAATGTGGCATCAATTTAAGAATTAATACCTAATCAAGCAAGACACCTGAGGCTGAGTAATGAGCAGATGTTTCTTGAATTGGAAACTTAATGGCTCACCAATCAATAGCATAACATAAGAGTATTTCTTCTGCAACTCCACTCAGAGCAGATGTGTTTAAACAGAAATGTAAGTGTGTAATAATTAGCTTATTCAGTGTGACTAGTAACAGTTATCAGTTGAAAGGACAGAGGACACAAAAAATAAGGAAGTTTTCATAGAATCCTAAAATATGAAAACACCTGTAAATACATGCACAAAAATTAACTATCTATTTACTATGTATATCATGTTTATCTTATTTCCTCACTGGCCAAACTACTAATTCCTCTGCATTGTAAACTTTATGCATATGACTGTAACTCACATTGTAAGATCTGCATCTTGAATGCAGTCAAAAAGAATTTTAAGGCTGGGGAGTAGGAGGCTGAATAACAGCACTGGGGTGCAAAAAAGAAAATATTCTTTGTTTTCAGGAATTCTCAAGTAATGCTTATTAGAGTAGAAAATTTTGATAAGTTTATATCAGGTGCAGAAATCTGATATACAAATAAAAGCTTCTGTCCTAACCTCCCCCTCTCCTTTTTTTTTAATTCCAGTGGGTTGTCCATAAGACCTTGTTTATTATGTTTTATGGCCATTGTAATTATTGGGAGAAAGGAATGAAAAAAAAAATAAAATCCATGCTATAATATGATGTGGACTCAAGTTAAAATAAGATGTGCTTTTCCCCACATTATTATGTTAAAGAGTTAATGATGGTTTAAACTTGTTTTTCATCAGTCACAAAGAGCATGTAGAAATTATTAATTAAGACAAAATTAGGATGAAAGGTTGGAGGATGACATTATACTAAAAGTTATGAAGTATGGAAAACTGGTAATCCACTTAGGAAAAAAAATTCCCTTCTGGGGTTAAGGACTAGACATTTTAAAAATAACTATTAAGAAAAACATAAATAGGGGAATATGTAGACTTGTTATTAAATTCAGATGATAATTAATGATAATGTAAAAAAACAGATCACATTGTTTTGGAGGAAAACAATTGAATTTCTTTTGTGAAGTGAGAATAATCAGATAACTTTAACTCAAAGAAGAACTGGAATGGATATTAAACAAGCTCTACTAGAAAAGAAAGAAAATTAAGTACATTTCAAAATGTAGAATATAAATTGGGAAAACTAAAGTAGAATTTTATATGTGTCACTTAGAAAAGTGACAAACTAGGAAGTTAACAAGGAACCAAATGTATTTGAGGTAGTGAAATGCCAGTAACCTCCATAGAAAAGACAATGGACAAAGACAATATTAGAAAACAAACTGGTAAGTATTTATGTGATTCAGGTTTGGGGCTTTTTTTCTATTTTATTGTATTGTTGACAAAAGAGAAGAGGTCAGATAATAAAAAACAAGATTTACAAGAATTTAATGAGAATTTCCAGTAAGGAGAAAAGGACATCCTTTAAAGAAAAGAGAGAAAATTTCAGAAGCCAGCAATTACTAATAGATACAGAGATTAAAAGTACCCCAGGATTTTAATATTTGTCTTACTATTCCTGAAGTGAAAAAAAGAATTAAAAGCTGATAAGGTCTGTGGAACATAGGTGAATGTCATAACTATATGCTGTCCTAAGAAAACAGGCAAGTTATTTTATTGAACTCTAATCTCCTTTTAGAAACTATGTTCAAGTAAAATTAAGTTATCGGGCTTAATGCTTGTATTCCTGTATGAAATTTAGTATCACATAGGATGCAGAAAACGAGATAGAGTCTCCTGTACACCCAATATTACAATTGGTGTGGCTTCATCTTGAGAACTCTGTGCAGTTCTGGGCCCCTCAGTTTAAGAAGGCTGTTAAGGTCCTTAAACAAGTTCAGAGGAGGGCAACAAAGGTGGTGAAAGGGCTGGAAGGCATATTCTATGAGGATTGGCTAAGGACTCTGTCTAGTTTGGAGAAAAGGAAGCTGAGGGGCAACCTCACTGCAGCTTCCTGAGGGAGGGAACTGGAGAGGGAGGTGCTGAGCTCTTCTCCCTGTGATCCAGTGACAGGATCATAAAATCATAGCATAGTTTGGGTTGGAAGGGACTTTTAAAGGTCAACTAGTCCAATGCCCCTGCAATGATCACAGACATCTTCAGCTAGATCAGGTTGATCAGAGCCCCATCCAGCCTGACCTTGAATGTTTCCAAGGATGGGACATCTACCACCTCTCTGGGTAACCTGTTCCAGTGTTTCGCCACCCTCATTGTAAACAATTTCTTCCTTAGATCTAGTCTGAATCTACTCTCTTTTAGTTTAAAGCCATTACCCCTTGTCCTATCGAAACAGGGCCTGATAAAAAGTCTGTCCTCATCTTTATTATAAGCCCCATTTAAATATTGAAAGGCCACAATAAGGTCTCCCCAGAGCCTTCTCTTCTCCAGACTGAACAACCCCAACTCTCTCAGCCTGTCCTCATAGGAGAGGTGTTCCAGCCCTCTTATCATTTTCACGGTCCTGCTCTGGACTTACTCCAACAGGTCCGTGTCTTTTCTGCACTGAGGACTCCAGAGCTTGACGCAGTACTGCAGGTGGGGTCTCACCAGAGCAGAGTAGAGGGGCAGAATCACCTCCCTCGACCTGCTGATCATGCTTCTTTTGATGCAGCCCAGGATACAGTTGGCTTTCTGGGCCATAATTGCACGTTGCCAGCTTATGTCCCGCTTTTTATCCACCAGTACCCCCAAGTCTTTTTGCGCAGGGCTGTTCTCAATCCCTTCATTGTCCAGCTTGTACTGATACCGGGGGGTTACCCCAAATGCATGGGAATCGTTCAAAGCTGTGTCAGGGAATGTTCAGACTGGACATGAGGAAACATTTCTTTACCAAGAGGGCAGTCAAACAGTGGAACAGGGTTCCTAGAGAGGTGGTTGATGCCCCAAGCCTGTCAGTGTTTAAGAGGCATTCGGACAATGCCCTTAATAGCATGCTTTAACTTTTTGTCAGCCCTGTAGTAGTCAGGCATTTGGCCCAATTAATCATTGTAGGTCCCTTCCAACTGGAACTATTCTATTCTATTCTATTCTATTCTATTCTATTTGTCTTTATTGGCTCATTAAGGAAATGACTGGTTGACTGATGAAAAATGCTGAACATAATAAAAAAGGAATAACACCTGAGTATTTTAGTGGAAGAGAAAGCCTGAAGAAATGTTAATACTATTTCTTATCTAGACTCTGCTGTTATTCAAGAGAGATCACAGGAACAGAATCAGCCAATCAACTATCTGCAAGCATAAAATTTTTAGTTTAAAAAGAAAAAAGCAAAACTTTTAAGGGAATTGCATGGATAATAATTGTGTAAATATTAAAGAATTTCAGAAACAAGAAACATTTGGAATTCTGACAACTCCATGGGTAACAATAAATAAATAAAATACTGAGTAAAATAATTCCGTTGCTTAAACATAAGCTTCTAGTTTCATCTGAGATGCCTTGAGATGTGAGACATCCTCACTGTTCTCTTAGACATGACACAGGACCTATGGGAAACCCATACACTTCTAGAATGGCACCCGATGGCAAGGCAGAATACCCTTGTTGCCTTTTTAAGGCAACCAAATCCCACCTCTCCTGACAGGAGTGATGTCTCTAGAGACTGATCAATACAATCAAGGGAAGGAAGTTTAAAATGTTTTCAACATGCTGTTAGAAAACAAGGAGTGTGTCTAGAGAAAGAAATCTATCAAATGATGAACAGAACAACATGAAGAGCAAAACTGGAAATACAGCAAGTAAACAGCACAGAGAAGTAGGAAGAACTCCAGATCTGTAAGGCAAATAAATTTTCAATCAACAGACATTTGGTCAATCTGTTTTATTAAGCACTCAGTGTCCTAAATGAAATGTATTGAAGATTACAACTATGAAACAGTTGTATACACTTTTTTCTAAAAAAGTAAAAAGTAAAAAATTACTTTAAAAATATATCTTTCTAATTTAATTGCAAAATCTGAAATTTCCCTTAATCTGTTATATTTAAAGAAGTTAATCCATTTTAAACTATTGTTTTATCTAATATGGCTTCAGTTATATTTAAAATTGGGAAATCTGAAACTCTTCGGAAACATGTTAATACTATGAAAGTTATTCTGAGAAAAAAAAAATCTAATAATCCTTTCTCTGTGCATCTTTCAAAATGCAAACTTCATAGGGTGTTTTTCTTTAATGAATTAAAAAAAAAAAATATTGTGTCCCAAACATTCTACGTACTGGCTAAGACTCCTTCAAGAATGTTCTAAACTTTGAAGCAATGTGTTAAATTTAAAAGCTCCAGGCAAGAAAAGAATGTGTAATAATACCAGTCATTGTGAGGCTGTTTAATTTGTATGAATCGTCTTTCATTAAAGAGTATACCTGTTTTCCTCTTTTACACTATTGCAGCATTAGACAAATAAATGCTCTTTAAAAGAAAACAAAAAGTATTGATGTCATAGAACACATTAGGGTATTGTAAGGGATAATCTTAGGGAATTAAGTCAGAAAGTAACCCTTAAAACCCCAGAGAAGTTAATTTTGATGAACTATATCTCCTAATAATGAAAAATGCACAGTGCTGTATGGAGAAGAAATTTAAACATTAGAATGTAGTGCACTGACAGATGGTAAATTTCTTTTTCTGCAGCCTAGCCACTTCAGTCAGTCTTCTGTGTGATTCCAGGGAAAGTTATGAATACTAGGGGGATTTGTGCTGAAAATTTATACGTACATCCAGACAGTTTCTCTCAAAATAGGGCTGTTCAGAGAGCAAAACCAAACTCAACTGGTTGTGAAACAACTGGACCAAGGGCAACACCAGAGAATTCTGAGTCACCAGTCACATGAGGTACAGTTCACATAGGCAGAGGTGTTCATGTACCTAACTTGTTCTACTTCCTATGGGACTTAAGGCACCTATTTCCAATGGGAAGTAAAATAGGAATTAGACACTTAAATATCTTTGTCCATATTTGGACAAAGTCTTTATATTAACCGGTGTTATGTCCTATTAGTGCTAAAAAGGGACAAATATAAGCAAAAGAAACTAAACGCCAAAAAATAGTTGTTACTTACAAGATATCATTGCTTCTCTGAATAAATTGTATTATATATTAGAAAGCAGAAAAAAAAAATCTCTGATCAAATCACATAATAGGAGTGAAGATGAATTCGATTGTAACACAAACTAAACTGATATTCATGCAGCAAGAACTTTATCCTAAAATTTGATTTGAACAGATTAGATCATTTCATGTGTCACTTGAAAACTGTCTGAAATATGTGTATCATACTTGAGGACAGCAACTCCTACCCATTAGTTTAATCACAAAAGTGCATTTTATGGCAAAAGTAGATGATTATGTATAAAAAGAGGAACAAATAAAACTGCTAGAGTTAGTAAAGTGTTTGTGTTAAAGATACTGATACTTCTTAGATAAGAAGCCACAAAGTCTGAATGACAAATTCTATATAGTGGAAATTAATTCATCACTGAAGTTACATAAAACACTTTTAATTTATTTGGCAAGGGAATAAAGTTCAAGTCATAAAAAAAGAATTTTATTGCTTTGTCAGAATATTTTTGTTTGGGGGAGTTTGTGCTATTTGTTTTAGACAAAAAAAAACCCCAACATTCTCCTCAAATAAAATATTTTAAGTTATTTCTAGTTTTCAAAATGTGAGCACGCGGAAGTTCAAAGAGAAGACAACTGCAAAAACAAAAAGAAACACATCTATGTGTCAAATCCCATTAACATGAATCAAAATATCCCTCCCCAATTTTGATCTAAAATTTAATTAATTTACATTATGTTTTAGTAACATGGTTCTCCTTTTAATAAGTCCTTAGACTCCACTGAGCAAGTCTAGATATTGAAAAGTCATCTCCCTTGAAAAAGTTATTTTTTTAAAATTATTTAGTCTCATATAAAGAGTAATTTAAAGACTCATATAAAAAAAAAGTGAAAGTAGTGATCATATAAAGATCTATTAAAAAGTCAGTATTTGCTCCTTCATATTGTCTGATTCTTTTAGAGAATTTTTAGAAGGATTTAGAAGAATTATGTTATGAAAGAATATAACATATAGAATATCCACCAGAGCCATTCAAGTTTTGATGGTTCTGTCACACAGAACACAACAGATAACAGAGGAAGCAACCAGAGGCACAGAAATATGCTGAGAAAATATTTTTGAGAGCTTGTGCATGAGGCATCCTTTCATAATACAGGACTTTGAATAGTGAAAGGAGTAATTTGAACTGTTTAAATACACTGAATTAAGTGTAAGCACTCACAAAGGGTAAAAAAATGAAGGCAAAATCCTGCTATACTTCTGACAAATCAAAGCCAGTTGTGTGATATTTTTTGTCTCTATTACATCTAAGTTCCATAGCTGTACTTTGAGTACTTTGCACTGCTATATCTGCTGTATAGAAATAGAGAGAGAAGAGTTCTTTCCTGCAATTATTTTGGAAAGCAAATATAAAAAGTATCAAGTGAAAAAAAGGTGCCTTGATGGACTGTATTCTCACATAGCAAACAAGTGGTAAAAAATATAGAAATACTCATGTCTCTTAATTTCTGCTCTAATGTTCTGTGCACTAGAGAAAACTGGGGAGTAATTATTCAGATTAATGCAAAATTAAGTATTATTACATTTGATTGATAAGTGTCATTTCTTGATGCAGCAACATTTCACATCAATATATTGATTTTGAAAATGGTGAAAAGAATACAATCTGTTTCATATCCTTGCTTCATTTAAATAGTTTTGAAATATTCTGTTTCAACTTTTTATTTTGGTGTAATTCACTTAGACTATTACATTAATCTCATATGAGTGAAACACCAAATTAATACAAGATTGGCAAGCATTTGTCTGTGCTTTTACAAGGAACTTTTAAAGAGTACCTAATCATTATTCTATTATAGAAATTCTGAGTTTGAAAAAAAAAAAAAAGAAAAAAAAGTAGCATTTTGTTCCAATTCAGAGTGAAAGAAGTCAATGTAGTTACAGCTTCATTGAACATATTTCCAATTCTAGTTCTAGGCAGCAAAATATTGAAAAAAAATGGCATTTTGAAGGGGACCTATTCTATTTCTGAACCATCTCACTAATGACATAGATGTGGAGATTCAGGACAGATGAAGCACTGCTGTTAGGTTGTTTTTAATTCTTTTCGTGTTCTCTAAAATATCATCCTGCCAACATTAGTATATTAGGTCTAATACAGCCATAATGTATTACAGCTGTAAGATAAGCTTTGGAGGGATGACTAGTATTTGTCATTTGGCAGAAAGATATTGCTTTGGATTGTGGGTATGAGGTAAAGGTTTAGGCAAAAAAAAAAAGCACCCCAAAAAACATAATGTAAGATTAAATTTTCCTTTTGTACTCTTTGCCTTATAAGAAATTCTCCATATTTCATGCTAAGGATTCTGAAGCTCTTGTACGATTGGTTCTTACAAAAGAAAAAACCAACCAACCAACCAACCAACCAAAAAACCCAAACCTTTTTAATCTTGGGTGTGTTTAGCATTAATGAGTAGAATGTGGTGTCAAAGTTCATTCATTAAGTTATATTTTGTTACCAAACAGGAAAATACTGAGTGAGCAGAGAAATCAGAAATTAAAATACAAACATAATTATTAGCAAAAAAAAAAGGAACTGTGGCACTTGTGTGACACCGCCTGTCCAAACAGAAAAACATTGCCTCTTTAAGATAGCAGCAAAAATTCTCAATGAAGAAAAAATAAATTCATAGTGATTTCAGAAAATTCAGTTTTATTTCTCCAGTGAACACAACGTTCTCTGATATTTACATTTTAAATGGCTATGGTTGTACTCAGTAATCTGAAGTCTACATATGAATTCCTGATAGGATACCTTTAGAGACTGTTCAGAATAAGCCAAAATATAGATCTCAGCATTGTATATTTTCAATACACCTTTGAATAGCAACAATTTTTTACCTTATTAAAAATATTCATTTCATATTGAAAAATATTCAATATTTAAAAAAAGATTCAACTTAGTGATAGCTTATAAGAAAATGGATATCTTTCTCATCTCTGAACAATACTTTTGCCTCATTTCAACAACTGAATAATGCAGTTGAAAATACAAATTACTCTTTTTTATTTCCTTCGACTTACGCCAACTGCTACCTTTAAAAGTCAGATGGTTTTGATACTAAAATTTGTAAAGAAAAGACAGTGTAAATAATTACAAGTATTTTGCATGTCCTTAAAGGGCTTCCTTATTATGAAAGAACAGAGAAGTTATGATGTCTTTGTGCCTTATCTGTTATATATTTTGTTTCTACTTTATTTACTATCACCTGTCAAATCTATGATAAAAATAAAAAAATAACCTATTAAATCTATGATATTTTAAAGAGCTTTCTTACACTTTTAGAAAGTTAATATTTTTCTTCAAAATTCATCATCCTTTTATTCAGTTGTAGGTGAATCTAGTAGTACATTACCTAATACATGACATGACTTGTTCTTCATGTCTTTAAATTTAGTGTCTGTGTTTACATATATGGGGGATTCAGAACTTTGGGCTGTATAGAAATAAAAATAAACTCATATTAGCTGTGCTAGAAGTTTGGACTAAATTGATTACCAAAAAAATATTCTTTCAGTTTATGCTTTAAAGCTTTATTTACATTGCTTGAAAATGGTATTAAAACACTTGGTGAGCAAGTGATCTGTTTTGCTTGATGATTTTTGAAATCACATTCATCACATCCACAATCTTGGCTTGAAATATACAGAAAAAGAAAAAGAAAAAAATGTCTGTTAGAGAAGGAGATAATATTCATCTATTTTGGTTATGGAAATATATGTGCCCTGTTGTGCTTTTTCCATAGCTCTTCAGAGTACTTATTTTCTACTTTCTTTTCTCTGTGACAATGACATTAGTGCTTCATTCCAGAACCACCATAGAATATCCTTTCTTGCTGCTTTACAGAGAAAGCAGCAAGTGCAGTATGGTAATTATAATAAGAATTGTCAAGAATACTACAGTGATTTATGCCTGTGAAGAATAATTTAGCCTTCTTTTCACAAAGATCTTATAATGATTGCCTCTTGTTCAGGAAACACTCTACTAACTATCATTGTTCACTTTGCGAATCCTATTGACCCCAGTGTAATAATTAATATCTTAAAAAGCTTTCAAGGGTCTGCCTCCTTGACCTTCATTGTCCTTCCTTTACCTGGATTAACATGATACCTGGAAACACTTCCTTCATGCATGCTGAATGTGTAATGACATACATCTCTCAATAATTTATTCCAGTGCAACACTCACTTTTACAATATGCCTTCACAAAACGTGTCAGACTTAGTGTAATTTAATCATCAGTAATACTTAGCAGAACATATTGAAATTATTTAAAAAGGTTATGCTTATTCAGCTTCTATCTTCTATCAAGTGTGAAGACAGTGTCATGAGGGAATGCAAACAACTTAATTAAGAAAAGTTTTACATAAACGATTTTTATGAATGGTTTTTAATTTCAGCAAATAAAAGAACAGGTGAATATTTGCTTAGAATATTGATTGTTAAATCAAACCATAATGTCTCTGCCGTATAGGAATAATATAGGCATTTGTAATAGATGTGAACCCGGGACATGTTTCTGCTAAGGGATGTTACAAGGCCTCTGACTCTGGCAGGCTCTGGAGCCCAGGTGTTGCCCTGTCTTGGCTGCTGGAGCTCAGCCTGGTGCCCTGGAGGCCCAGAAGTCTCCCTCCCAGGCTGATGGCTGCTGCTGCTGCTGTTTTCCCATTTGGAAGCTCAGCTGGTAGCGAGGCTGAGTGAGTATCCCAGAGGCGCACTGCTGCACACACAGGGCACACTGACACAGCTGGCAACAATGACAACCACGGACATGGCACTGCCTTTAACAATCCCCAAATATGTCACCATCAGGACTCACATAAAACACAAGTACAGATAGGCAAGTCCCTAAAACACAAGTACAAATAGCCAAGCAGCTCTCTTCCTCTCCAGCTGATCAAGACTAAAGTCCACTAGTGAAAATACATACACACACTCACTCACTCTCTAGGTTCACAAGTGTACACGTGCTCATGGATCCCTCAAATACCAGCACAGTCGCTCTGCCCAATACCTCTGCCCAGATCCTCAGCCCTCTTATTCACTCTACAGCTCTCCTATTCACTGACTGGTCCAGCTTGGTGTTCACTAACAAACACACGCTCATTTCAAAGGCACCCCACACTTGTGCATCCTCCCAGATACCACCACGAGCCCTGTCCCTGCCTGATACCCCTGCCTGGACCTGGGTCCTCCTATGCCACCTGGTTCAGCTTGAAGTTTGCTAGCAAATTAGACACACCCCCACCTCCCACACCCCCACACCCCAGGTTTGGGAAAAATGTGCCTTCCTTTCTCCCCACGCCTACTGACAGCCAGGTACACAGGCCCTGTGACCAATTGTCCCACTCCAGTTGCTGGCACCATGGATGCAGACCCTATCACTCCTGGTGTCACTCCTGTTGCTAGCTCTGAATTCACTAACAGTCCCTCCAGCTGCTGTCTGAGCACTCACGCATGGGACAAAGAATGAGGTTACACAGAGAGATAGTTAAGAAAGGATTTAGTAAGACAACAGGACAGACTGTCATGATTAGGAATGAGGCTTGGCCAGAAAAATGTACTGACTGGCTGTTGCATACATACAACTGCCCCCTCTTATTCCTCCTCTTATCAGTCTCCTCTCCCTTTTTTAGTCCCTGGTCCCTCCTTTTTCTCTCCCTTTGACCCTTCTCTAAACATTCCTTAATAAGTTTTGCACAGCACCACAGTCCCCTTCAAATGCTATCAATGCTTCTGTTCTCCTGCCCCCCACCCCCTTCTTGCCAGCTACACAGTCCAGCGTGACCCTCTCCAAAGTTAAGCCCGGGGTTTCTTAATGGACCATCAATTATAATTTCAAGTTTTGGTCTTCAGTAGTTTTCTCTCTTATCACTTGTCTGTCAGATTTGTGCACCTCTGTTTCATTTATCACTTTGATTTCCTTTGAACTGGAAAGGTCCTTGATCCAATAACCTAAAAGAAGCAGATGCTCTCACATTCCACATTCCCTCACAGTTGATTAATGGGTAATTTAGTACATAGTTTTAATAACACCTGTTTCTAGCTACGTCTGCAGAAGTGATGGGCTTGCATTTACACTCAGTTATTGAATTTGCTGAACAGCAGTAGCTTAAAAGATTGAAGAATTTTCCTTCAAAACTGAAGGAATAACAAGAAAAACAATTTTATCACACACTGACATTAGAGATGCACAAAGATGATAAAAATTCTTACATCTTAAAAATCTGATGTACTTTGTTCTTTTCAAAGGCTAGAATATTCTTCCATTAGTAATGGAAATAAAATTTTGTACATGGTCTTTGAAGTGAATGCAATTAAACCCCTTTATTAATATTTTCTAATAACTAATACAGTTTTACATGATATCCCTGCTATGTGTCTCATGGTTATTTGCTTGTTGTCCTTTTTTTAATGCATCACACTATTCTTGAAGCAGGATGAGTTATGACAAACATACAAAAAGGGCTAAATGGAACTAAGTCCTCATTTTCAGTTCTTTCCCCTAAATGTAGCAATATATGGATCATGGTGATTTTGCTTTTTTTGTTGTGTTGTGGGTTGGTTTTTTTTTCAGGTTTTGAATCTTCTGCCAGGTATCAGGACACGAGATTAATGCTTTATATTTTGTTGAACCCTGCTTTTTTAACTTAAAGTTGTAGGGAGGCCTTCTATTATAAAAAAAAGAAAAAAATATCTAGGATGTATTGAGTGCTGAACAAAAAATTTTAAAAAGACAAAAAAAAAATCTGGATGCATTTTTTTTTCCATAAATATTGCTAGGCAATACCATTTAATTATACAGTAAAGATACATTATGTATGACAAAGCTAAAAAAAAGTCTGACAAATTATTCACTGACTTTCTGAATGTATGTTCATCAGAACATATTCATATACTACAGTAATTCTTGAACACTTTATAGGTGGGAGGTAAAGCCCAGCTAGGTAAGCTGAAAACATAAATTCACCACTGCATTTCAGTTCTGATTTTATAAAAATGCTATTGTTTTGCTTTTTTAAAAGCAACCTTCAACTGAAATGTCCAGCTTTCTACTGTACCTGGGATAGAAACCATAATGTTACTTTGGTGGCCTCTACAAGATAACTGATGTAACCACAAGAAATGTTTCACTAGATGGTTCAAGAATAAAACTGGGTGATCATTATGATTCTTATACATATTTCCCAGACATATTTGACTGACTTATTTACACTAGCATCAGAGAAATTTTTCATAACAAAAGTAAACTAAGCAAAAAATGCTAATTAAAATATTCAAATATGACATCACAGTGGTGAATTTAATTAATAAAAATTTTAGATTATGTTCTGAAGAAAGATACAGGAATAAGAGCTACTCTTATACATTTTTATGATTTAAAGAAGATATTTTTTATGTAAACTTTGATGTTAAAATCTTACTGCAGATATGAAGTGGGAGGTAGTAGGATAGAAGAGCTATTAAAAAGAAGTTAAAAATAAACTCAAATAATCTTAGAAGAAATTTCATCATGTCTATCAAGGTGTTTTTACATCTTTTCTTACTGTAATTCTGATTGCCTAATAATTATTACAAATTTTCATTACCAATTCTTTTGTGCTAGTAGGGAAAAATATCAGCATTTTACAGATGAAGAGCTGAGACATAAGTCATGAATCTCTTCAAAATATCTCTCTGATCTTTTGATTCCAAGCTGGAAGAATATTGTTTCTTTTGATCAATATTCGAGTTCCTTCAAAAAGAAGCTAAACAGAAGGATGAGATGCACAGAAACATAGAATGGTTTAGGTTGGAAGGGACCTTAAAGATCATTCAGTTCCAACCCCCGCTGCCATGGGCAGGGACACCTTCCACTAGACCAGGTTGCTCAAAGCCCCATCCAGCCTGACCTTGAACACTTCCAGGGTGGGGGCATCCACAACTTCTCTGGGCAACCTGTTCCGGTGCCTCACCACCCTCATAATGAAGTTAACTTTAGTAATTTAAAAGTCCAGTCTGTCATCAAGGTTTCTGTCATCATCAATTGAGAGAGATAGAAACCTTTAAACAAAAATAATCTTTCCTAGCTTAGGTCATTAATTAGTACAGGGCAAATTGCCCCCTGGATCTTCTTTCCACTGTCTCCTTTAATTGAAGTTAGGAGTCTAAAGTTAACTGAGATTAATCCTACCTCAAGAGACTTACTAAAAATCACAAAAGATGTCTGTGGTTGAGCCAAAAATGAGACCATGTGTTTAACCCTAGCTGAGGGTCTTACCCCTTAAGAGCACCCTTCATACATGATAGAATACTAAAAATAAATAAGTGAAAAAGTATTAGAGGGAAATAAAGTACAAAAGGATGATCTGAAATAAGTCATTCAGACAGTGAGGTGATTGCAAAGGAGTCAGGTGTTTCCCCACGTGTCATTAATTAGCAACTTGAATGAAAACAAACCAAAATTATCATTATGTGATATTTTTCTCATTAGATAAAAATGAAAGAAACTATGAAACCTACAATTTGTTTAGGAGTGAAAAAGTGTCAGTAGAAAAGAAGAAATTGTAACTACTAGTAAATCTGTTCTTCAAGACAAAGCCTTTTCTCTTTAGTCACTCTTAAATAATTTTATAAAACAGTTGTAATGTAGCTATATGTTTATTGATAAAGGGAGGAGAAAAATATTTGTATAAGATCCTGTAAAACAGGAATTTCTACCTCGCAATACAAAACCTGGGAACCTAGATGTCTGTCATTTGTAGTACACCATTTAAAAGGCTTTCACTTATAGGCATTAGTTATATATTATGGAACGTGTGGTACTTTAAAAACAGGACGAAATTCTGCCAGTCACAAAATCTCAATTGCTCTGTGTGTGCACATTTTTTATTCTTGTTACTATTGAAGAAAATCTTAACATTGAGGGAGTGTCTTGGACTATTTAGATCTGGCATCACCCATGAGAGATGGTATTACATTTCTGCTGGAGCAGCCAGGAGGGACACCATGAATCTCAGTAGTGTCATTTGTAGTCTTTCTGTGTAAACAGACTGTGCTCTTTGATAATCCAGGATAGCTGTTTCTTTAGTACAAAGATGAAGTTTAGTTTAGTCGTCATTTTTTAATTCTTGGGATGCAAGAATATGAACATGGTTCTGCAAATCTTGTTCTTTCTGACATAAATATATAATGATGTTCTTACAGTCATATGCCTGAAAATGGCATATTTAATTTTTAGTTCCACACTGTTAATTTATAACATCTGACGATGCTATGTTTACCCTGTGAAAGTTTAATATCTACCCTTTCAGACAGAGAGTTACAGGTAAATTTGAATTGGCAGACCACATGTTTTTACTTTTATTTCTAATGGTAAGCCATTAAGACTTCATATAGACATTTTGTAACAAGCAGCACTCATTATAGAGGAAATTAGCAAAAACTTTACTTCTCTTGAAGAAAATGCAGTTAAAATGAAATAATTCATCCTTTTCTGCAGAAACCGGTTGGAAGACAGAAAACCTTCTTCAATAGACTTTAAACTATACTAAAAAACTATCTAAGATATCTAATTTGAATTCTCACAAGACAACCTAAAAGGTCATGCTGGTTCTTCCTTGCATTAAAAAGGAATAACTTCAGAAAAGGTTAGTGTAATTTAGATTCTCTAGTAATTTAGATACTCTAGGTTTTTTGTTGTTGTTTTTACTGCTGCTGAAAGAAAAACCTTCCAACCTAACATTTGAACAAAAGAACAATCTCTTACATTATTGATCTCATAGGTGATCTCAACTCATAACTGTTCATCTTGTTAAACTGACAACATAGAAATATATTACTTATCACAGTGTAGAACTGAATTAAACTTACTTGTCTGTTTACTTGTTTTCTTTTTAGAATGGTAAACACACTGTATTTAGATTGGGAAATTATTTGGGGAGTGATTAACTGCAGTGTAATAGCAATACTACTGAGGAATAGAATATTGATTTGCAAGAGCCAAACACGGCCAGGCAGCCGTCTGAGAGCCTGCAACAGAGAAGAGAATGGATAATATATTGATCATAGTAATAGTTCCTTTGATTTAATACTGAATATTATAAATTCATATATGCGTATATGTATGTGTGTGCATATATATCTGTGTGTGTGTATACATATAAAGATATCTGTACTCATGCACTCATAGATAGATAGATACATACATACATACATACAAACAAACACATATATTCTTGAAGTTTGCCCTGCCTTGAAAATATACATTTTAAATAAATCAGAGTCACAGACAAGATAGGAAAATTACTCAAGCTCATTCAGTGATTCAACTGAAGTAAAAAAGGGAGCAGTAGTCTCTCAGTTGTTAACTTGTGGCCAGCATAGCTAGATAGTCTTATCTCTTTAGCAACAGAAGTGAGGATGGCACTGCCATGTATGTGTGCAACATTAAGAAAATGGATAGAAAAAAAACCAGTCAGGTAAAAAACTTTTTCAGCTCCACTTTCCAAAATCACCAAAGCCAGAAATGGAGTTAAAAATGCCAGTGAACAGCTGTTGTGGTGAGGGATGTGTTGAAGGAGCTGTCAGGCAGCTAAGGGAAGGGGAATAAAATAAACTCTTTTCTCCTTACTCTACTCCCAGTGGTACTATAGTCAGAAAAGGCAAGCAGAAAAAAATTAAAAATTAAAAAGAGCTACTGGAAGATCGTAACTATTTTAGTGATGTGATTGTCATCCAAAGGAGTCTTTGACCTTTGATATACTCTTGTTTTGTAACAGCAAATATTTCTCAAGTGAGTCAGGCACTACCTCTTATGGCTCAGTTCATTAGTTTAGACCTATCATAAATGATTTTTTTCAGTATTCTTGTTTGGTCAAGTAAAAAGAGACTTTAATAATATGGGGGTCAAAAGGAAGATGATGAAGGGTTAGAGGGAAAACAGTGAATGACCAGTGAAAGTGAAATAAATCTGTTTTGGTATGACCTGATATGAAAGAGAAATCAGGATTCTTAATCCCTCATTTTCCTTTTTTTCTCCTTAAGTAATATTTTCTTTGTAATAGAAAAAAAACCTTCATTGACTCCTCTTCCTGGTAGGAAAGAGTTCTGGTACATTAAATTTCAATAACACATGAACATTACAAACTGTATGTGAATGTTTTAATTGCATAAACTAGTGGATCTTGCAGGGGGAAAGAAGAATCCAGTCACTTTCTCTGCCACTGTGCATTTTGAAGGATGCTATGTAAATAAGGGCATTCAGTTACATTAAAAAATGTTGTGTCTTGAAGGATATTACAGCAAAAATAAACTTACTCTTTCTTCTTGGGCCTTTCAAAATTGGATTAGCTAAGTAAAGAATAACTATCCATGTGCACTGAAGAAGTTTAATGAAACTCCAGGGGGTGGGAGGAAAGCCTCAGGATCTCAGCCGATAAGTATTTCACTATTTGAATAGTTCAACTAATATGAAAAAAACCATGTGCAGATAGTTAAAACACTGACCAAGCAATGGTTTCAATTCATCGAAGTTCAAGACCAGTGAGGACCATTAAATCATGCTGCCTGACCTATATTTCACAAGCCATTACATTCCTCCTATTTACTTCAGGAATCAGCTCAATACCTTCATTTTTATGTCTTTGTAGTTATTTCTTTTTTGTTTCTTTTTTTTTTTTTTTCTGAAGTAAATATCCATGTTTAGTTTCTTCATGTTTTTCTCCACTAGATAAAACTAGTGCCTTTAGTAGTTGGCATATTATTCTTTGAAATGTACTTTTCACTGTAGCCATTTCACCACATTCTACTTCGTATAACTTGCTGACTTTCATTACTCATCTCAATCTGGAATAAAGGGAACTGTATCAAAATTTTAAGGATATTTTCACCATACATTAAATAGATATGATTTCTCTCTGTGTGACAGTGCCCATGACATCTCTGCTATCTTATCTACATTTCACAAAGTTCTGCCTTGAATCGAGGTATATCATCTGTCACAAGATAAAGCCTACCCAAAAGCACTGCCCAGACAAAGGAGGCCATGACTACATCTGTCCAGCTCTGACTAGATTAAGCAAGTATGAGCTGGAAAGCAAAGCAGCAATAAACAACTGTAAGAATTACTATGTTCACACTTTTATGTAACACATCTGGGACTGGAGATGGGAGTGTGGCAGAAATCCTGGTGACCATAGTAACAACTTCTAATTGGTCACAAACATGAAGAAAGTCAAAGATAATGCTGTGGGACTATGTGATTTTTGAGGACTTACATGAACAATCAAATACAGGAAGTAATACCCAGTCAAGCAGTAGATGCTGGGGGTAGTGGGGGAGAGTACCATGTGTGGAAGGCTGAGTTTGAGGTGCAGCTATCCTGTGGAGTCACCAGCCAGAACCTGTCATATCTTCAAGGCCCACATGTACTGCCAGGCTAACCCACACCAGAAGGGCCACAGATACATGCATCCAAAAATTTAGGAAGACTGTAGGCAAAACCATCAGAATTTCCTTTTCCTATGTGGTTTGGGCTTGCACCAGATTTTCATGATATTCGATTTGCTTATCCTTTATTGTGAGATAGAAAGAAAGAAAGAAAAAGAGATAAAATTTTCTTGTAGCGTTGACCTTATCTTCAATTCTGACAGTCTTCTTGTCAAAAGCATATACTATGATGTGTGAGTGAGGTCTTCTTCCAGATTAGATCTTTGCCTAGAATGAAAACATGAAGAAAATTTATAAACACTTTTTTTACACAGTTCTTCCCTTTTTATAAAAATCCATAATTTTTTTTCTTTTCTGGGGTCAATCAACACAAAAATAGTGACCTGCTGTCAGAACTGTTCCATAGATATATGTTTTCCATTTCCTAATTTTTTTTAGTTGTATTTCTCAATATTATTTAGACAAGTATCTTCTCAAAACATAGAAGTATTAATTTTGCTGTTCTCAAAATGTTTCAATTTTTCCTTCTAGAATGTTCCAGCACTAAACCATAGTCTAAAATGTGAAACCTGGAACAAAGTCAAATCTTTATTTTTTCTAGGTGAAACTTTTTCTTGTACACTTTTTGCACCAGAAACTATTATTGGCACAACATTAATGGAAAACAATACTTCTTCCTCATACAGCTAGTGAAGTCAAGTGTACATATAGTTTACAGAGAATATTCAACTCTAACTTGGGCAATGCAGAACATAACACTTCCCATAAAGACTAATAGGCAAATGTAATCACTTTATTTATGGGCTGTAGGTACAAATATATATTTTATGTTGCCTTTTCTTCACTGTTATGTTACTGTCTAAGTATAAGTGATTCTTCTGCTAAGTAATCAGATTATTGTTTGTGTGTTTCCTCTTGAGTGTGCTTAAAAGTCTCTTTCTTAGACATATATCTACTGCTTTAGTCTTAATTGTATGTTCAGTCAAGACTTTACAGACTGCTACCTAAAAATCTGAAAAGAATTATTAAAGATGTTTCCTTAGTGCCTAAGAATTGTATATAGTGCTCTCTGGTTTATATAAATCTCTTTACAAACACTTTTTTTTTTCTCATTTTAACTTCACAGCCTCTGCTGATTGACGTTCAGCTTGCTGCTTCTTTATTCTTGTATTAAAACTAACTGAACAGGCAACAGAGAAATATAATTTTGTGATACCTACTTTAAAGGACTAATCTACATCTGGCAGAAATGTGCCAACAGTTCAGCTTAAGCAGGCATGAAAGTAGTCATAAAAAAAGTATGGCAAAGATGCTGAAAATTTCAAAGTCAGTAAAACAGATTAATAATAAATAGATAAATAAAAAAATAAACTCAAAAAAGTAAAAGTCTAATTCAGAGAAAATATCACTATGTTTTTTTACATTCTTGTCTTTGTCAGAATATTTAAATAATACAGTACTGATCTTTTGACCTAGTTGATTTTTTTCTTTTTTTTTTTTTTTTTCCTCCTAGGACCAATTATTACCAGGTGTAAGCAACACAGAAGGTTGTGTATGGCTTCTCCTTATATTAAGTTACTAATTAGTCATACTAGCCTTCTCACTAACAGCATTTAATACCTCAATTGTTCCAAAGCTGTTTTTCTGATTTTAAGGTATGGATTAAGCAAGAATATGATAAGTCTTTTACTATAGCATTTTCACATTAAGAATTTGATTTGTGTCTACTTTTACTCATAATCTAATCTAAACATACCCAAGCAGATTTAAATCTATTACAATTTCAAATATATTCTCTGATCTAGAGACTACTACAACATAGATTACTAAAATGTTCGTACAGCTGTTCCACGACAAATAAACAATTTAGCTTTCACTTTATTATTTATAATTCAGTGACACCAGGGGCAATCAATGTTATACTCCTCTCATATAGAGACCTCATAGAAACACACATGAAATACAGATATTTTATGTACCCTGTATAATAGCTATATGCACTTCAGAATAAACTATTCACAAGTTTACTGCATTATAATTGCAGCTATCTTGGGAGCTATTTAATCAAAATAACTGCTTAAGTGTGTAGCAAGATGAAACAAAAAAAAATCTTCAGAGGTTCAGAGAGAGAAAACAGTAGGAATTTTCCCTTACAAAGAGAAAGGAAAGAGGTATTTGCAATTTCGTTCTAGTATGACATTTCTTCAAACGGGGTTGGTAAATCACAGAAAAAAAAATTGTTTTCCATTTTCAAAATAGAGTTATTAGAAAATGATAAAATATTCTTTTGTACTGTTTCTAATAAATTTGTCATTTGTAATACACACATTTCTGTACGAGCTGTTAAGACAGCTTTAGTAAGTAACATCGGTACTTGTTAGAAAGCAGTAGTCCTCTGATGGTTGATAGTTCTTGACTGTAAGTATCCAGAATTAAATTTATGCTTGACTTCCCCCTCATCTGTTGAAATCAGGAAAAGGTAACTATGTGAGAAAAATCCTTACACTCGTTATTACTTATGGTACTTACTGCTGCACACTCATAGATTTGAAGGCAAGGCACAGGAATATTTACATCTAAGCCGTTCCAGTGTAATAAGTCTTTTATTTTCAGTACCAGGAAAAAAAAAAAAAAAACAAACAGAAAAACAAACCAAACCCAAACAAACAAAACAAACAAACAAAAAAACCAAAACATCATCCTATTCTGAGACAAGTTCCAAAAATGAATGTCTCTGCACAGCCCTACCCAGTCAAACTGAGTATGTTAATATTTGATTTGGTATTGAATTATTTTAATGACACCTAAGATTAATGTGTGCCTATTGATTAAGTCTTTTGTGTTATTTTGAAAATATCTTTACAACACTTGCACCTAGTTTTTGCAGCATTATGGTGGTAAACTAGAAACTGAAAGGGAAGACAACTAAAAAGAATAATTTCTATTGAGTGAATTAAAAATCCTCAAGTAGCATGAATCTTGAAAAACCAGAAAAAATATTCATCTTCCTTAATGTACCAAAAGGTCTTCCTAACATCGTCAGAAATTAAACAATATTTATATAAAATCATAATTAATCTTTTTAAAACATTTGTGGACAAACCTTCACTGACCCAACGAGTATTCAAAGACAACAGAGACCTAAGTATAGTGTACTTTAAAAATAAAACCAATACTTTTAGCTGACTTTACTAAGGTTGAACTGGAAACTGTAGTTTGAAGTCTTGGCTACATTCTTCCTGTAGCAAATAATGTGAGTCTGAAGGTATTTCTTTGTTTTATAAATCTGACTGTCCTTCAGGCTTTCCTTCTATAGTCTGCATTCCATGACAAATGCATAAACTAGTGCTCACCTAAATGTACTCAGCAGGACATTGATAACTGGAAAGGAACGGTAGGATACGTGTGCTTTGTTTCCATGTTTTTTCTGACACTTTGTGTAGGCAGGTGTTTGCTGTTGTATGCAAGAGAACTGGAGGAGGTTGTTCAAACAATTAAGACTATAATATCAAAGCACTAGATAGGAAAAACTTGATGTTAACAGCTTGAATCAACACAGCCATGAACAGGTTGGAAGAATAGCTTGGCCACTGCAAGTCAGTGCCACATGGTTGTCCCAGATGCCATAGCTCTTTCCCATGAGATCACACTGAAGAAAAAAGTCTTAAATGTTCCACCTCTTTGCAGCATTTCAACGTTACATTGATAGAGAGCACAATCTTCCTGTGGACACTGAACTCTCTAATAAAAAGCAAGGTGTACTTCAAGATTTAAATCAGTTTGTGTCCCTGACCCAACATATTTAAGTAGAGTAGATGTAAAGGGTTATCATAGTTTAATATTTTGAGCACTGCTGGTAAATGGTGATTATAAATGCAGGTTATATAGTACACTAATCTATCTATAATATAACATCTTTGATTAAGAAAAACTATATTTTGTGTTTCATACAGATGTCAACATTAAGTCACTGTTAGAAATACAGATAAGTAATTAATGTTTTCACTGTAGTTTGTCATTCATGACCCACCTCGCCACCACTCCTGTGGATTCTGAAAACTGTTTTCTCCTTAATGTTAAAAATATCTCTTAAAAAATGATATCTTTTTTTGCAGTTGGGTATACTTTCTTCATTTAGAGTAACTTTTGTAAAAAGTTAAAGTAGTTGAAATCACGGCATCTCCACAATCAAACTAGTCTATGTGATTAGCTAAGCAGAAGTCAGGTAAAAGGAAAGAGTATTAGTACTTGAGAGCCTTATATTGGATACTTAGAGGAGGTAAGACTGTATCCATATAAAAATTTGCTTTCAGGATAAATTCTGATGTGTTTACACTGAGTGGGAATATTACTGTTTACATCAGGTTTGATTTTGATTCTTCATAAAAAGTTGCTTAGAGTTATTTTGCTCTGCTCAATTTTACTGCACTTTCTGAAACAAAATTACAACTCTTCAATAATTGTAATTTTACATGTGTCTGGTATTATTATGAATGCAATCCATTTGAACCCAGTAGTTACTGCTGTTAGAGTAATTTTGGTTCTTTCCTCTATTGCTCTAAATGTTGTCCATATTTAAAGATAAACATATTCTATGAGAAAATAGCAAGATAAATCAGTAGTGACTGTATGTTACATGTAATTTGACTTGATAGTTTTATTATGCTTATCTTCTGTATGTTAGCTGCAATTTTCAGTAGACATGAAAATTTTCACAGAGGTCCAATGGAGTGCAATGATATGCTTTTTTTCTTCTCAAAGGTCCTTCCCACAACTACATAAATTAACTCTCTTACTAGAAAACTTACAATATAATGAAATAATAATATCAAAAGGTACATGTTAGAAGCACTTTAACTTAATTTTTAAGTTGAATAGGTCTATTTATTTAAAAAGAACACTAGATAAACCTTTATATCTTCAAAATTGATGTTTATGCCAAGAAACTTATTCGCCTACGTTTTGCTGCCAAAATAGTTTTTCCTTTCTGTATAAGTAAATTTTACTTCAATAAAACCTCAAATATAGCTTTGCCTTCAGCTTTTAGGGAATAGCACAATTTTGATTTCTGAACTGCTGACTGGGTGCTTGTACCTCCCTAGTAACAAGAAAAATACAATACCAATTCAGTACAACAAAGAAGACAGTCTATACTTACACAGATAGCAGATGCTTCATAAAATGGAGGGAAATTTCTGTCTATTTGCTGTCTTGCAGGTTAATCTCCACCTGCTGATTCATTGGTTTCTCAGAATCACATCTTGGATCTGTAGATAACCATGGATTTCACAAAGACTACACATCTTTAATACAGGCTAAATAAGGAAGCAGCGAAATGTAATTTCATATGGTGATAGTTGAAACAACTGACTCTGTAAGGATATGTGGAGTGTGAGAATGTTTATTTCAATAAGATTATCTGACTGAAGACCTTGTCAAAATGGGATGGTAAGGAAAAGGGGAGGCAATCAAAAAAATTTACAGGGGCACAGACCTGACAGACAAACAGCAATGGAGACGATGACAAGAAACCAATATAGTCAATGATACTAATTGATGGGCTGTCAAGAAACCGCAGGTGTCACTTGAAAGAGGGCCAACCTGGACTTAGCAAGTGATGAGGATGCAAACCTGAAGGTGCCAGATATTGGGAGGTACGGAGGATCTTGGAGCTATGCAAACTGATGGGGCAATGTGCAGGGGAATAAGACTGGGGAGGAACAATAGAGGAATAGACAGAAAGGGGTATAAAAGGAGCTGGTTGCATGTAGAATGGGGCTGGTCAACACTCTTGTTGGACTGAGCCCTGTGCCTGATCATCTCAGTCTGTTCTATCTTCTTATCCTTGTTAGTTAGTTATCCTAGGTCTCCGTCTCTGTAATCTCACTCTCTATCCCATCTGTGTGCATAGAGGGGTGTTGCAGAGACTAGATGCTAGCTGCTGGGAGGACCAGTGTGAGTAGATTTGGGCCCAGCAGCTGAAGTCAGGCCAGGGGTGTGGGTGCCTCTGGCCTATAATGTCAGCTACTGGAGCAAGTGTGGTCTCAGCATCAGCTACTGGAGTGAGTGTGGGACCTTGGCTGCCAGCCACTGGGGCAGGAGTGGTGTTTGTCCCAAATACCAGCTAGTGGGAGAGACCAATATGAGTAAGGTGAGTGAGGGCCAGTACTCAGGGGATCCAGCTGGCAGTTAGAACAGGATCTGGGTCACAGCCTGTGTGCCTGGTGCCAGCTGTTCGGGGGTGAGTGTCTGTATCTTCGCCAAACCGGGTGTGCATGAAATGTGCTTGTGCATTTGCTAACAAACCTTAAGCTGGACTAGCCAGCAAACAGGAGAGTCTTGGCCTGGTATAAGGTGGGGACAGGGCCCAGGCTGGTATTTGGAGGGGATGCATGAGCATAAGGTGCCTGTGAGACAAGTGTGCGAGTGTGTGCATATTTGCTAGTGAACACCAAGCTGGACCAGACAGTGAGTGGGGCAGGAAAGAGGACCCAGGATCTGGCCAGGAGTCTTGGACTGACAGAAAGTTTATGATGGTAGTCAAGGGATCTTTGATTATGCATATGTGTGTGAATCCAGAGAGTGTCAAGTGTGTGCTGTCAATAGTGAGCTTCAATCTCTACCAGTCAAAGAGGAGGAAGGGGACGTGGCTGTCTGTGCTCATGTTTTACATCAATACATAGGTGTTAACAAAGGTAGTGACTTGTCTGTGGCAGCTTGTGTAACTGGCCATGTCAGTGTCCTGTGTGTGTCCTGTGTGAGTCTCTAAGATATGTGCTCAGCTTTGCTACTGGTTGAACATGCGAACAGGAAAGGAGGACCCAATTCCATTGGCCTGGGATGGAGACCTTAGGTAACCTGGCCGGGCTGCAGCAGCCAGACAGAAAGAATTTCTTGACTCGGAACTGCTGGAAGCAGCTTACAACATCTCTTAACAGAAGTCATCACCTAAGGCATGAAGCATCATGGACCAGCCTGAGTAAAGGGGACCCAAGTGGCCCGGCAGGTTTCCTTGGAGACTACTTGCAAATGCAGACATTATCCACTGAGTCTGAGAACATGTGAATAAAACAGTAAAGTAAGTAAATAACATAAAAATCATCACTAGGAAGAAACCACAAATGCAAGTAAATCTAGTTAGAAACTTCATTAACCTTAGCCCCTTCCCCACCTCAGAGATCTACTGAAGCAGATGTTTCTTGTGGTACAGCATCTTTTTGAAAAAACTATAGCAAAAAATCTTCTTCAAGTTCATCACAGAACTTCTTGCCAAAACAAGAGAAATAAGATGTACTGCAGAATGTCCTAGAAATTTAGTATGTGCCCTTACAGAACTGGATAGAGGAAGACTTTGGTTTGTGTGTCTGAAAGCTCTGTTTATTTTTCATGCTCCTGACCTATTTTTCATTCATAACCGCAATTTCTCTTTCCCAGCCTTCTAAAGCTTGAAATACCTTCCTCCATCCCCCTCCCTTCTATACTGCATTGGAAAATTAATAAAAGATAAATTGAGAGGTAGTCATCAGATATCTGCCTGAAATGGAAAACTTTGAAACTGTGAAAAAGGAAATAAATTCCTATTTTTTGCTCAATCTGGTTTAAAGGAAACACGCATATCTACACATTATTTAAAGCATATACATTTGAATCACAGAATACATTTCTATTTCCCTTAGTGGAAACCACTATTAGCTAACTACTCAAGTTAAAGTGTTAAATTTGTCAAAAACTTTTGGTTTAGGGTGGTTGTGAGGATTCCCGAGAAGGCGAACACAGGCACACTGACTATAAGGGAAAAAAGCAAGCATTTATTAACTACAGATGTACATTATGCTAAGGGTATCTTGTAAAACAAATTAACATACTGACCCGAGGACCATGAGGAAGATGGACCATCCATATGTTCTTGTGCCGTCTTGCGCCGTGAGCTCAGCCCAGCAATCGGTAGGTGCCAGGTTTACATGGGCATCCCCACGGAGGCAACGGTGGCCTTGCCATACACCAGCCCGATGCTCTTCGGAAAAATCCTGGTATTTATACATTTGCAGAGGAACGGGTTTTGGCACACGTGGCCAGCTGGTGCCAAAGTACGCCTCGGTTACAACATAGGGAGCCTATGATGCATACGCTCGCTGGCCAGGCATGCTGCACGAGCCATAGCCATCCTGTCTATTGGTTCATGGGCTTTGTACATGTGGCATATTGTCATAATCCAGCAGTCACATGCCAACCATGCTCACAGCTGTGCTGTGCAACAGCTTGCTGCCCGTCCCCCTAGTATTGCTCAGCTCTCTTATCTCTGTGGTCTGCATTCCAAGCAACAGGCAACAAACCATCTGTTTTCTGTGCTGACTGCATTTTTCTCAGCTATCTACCTCTCCCCGAGTGTTCATCCATGGACCAAAATTCCATCTTTTAACCCCTCCGTATACAACTTTTCAATTAATTCATACTGAAGTTTTACATTCTATAACAGAAACCAGGAGTGCATGATTTCTTTCCTTAATTTTTTAAGGTTGGAAAACCTGTAGTATATAAGAAAAGATTGTATGCAACTGGCACATCTGTTCTAGCACACATGAAGAGTAATCAAACAAGACTACAAAAATTTTCTGTCTACTGTTGACAATCACTGGTCCTTTTGTCTCTGAACTGCTGCACTTCATCAATAATGAAAGTATGTTAGCCTTTTGTGTAAACTTTATGTGAAAGAAGAAAGCTAAAGGTGTCGAGTGTCTGTTTAAAATAAAGCATACAATTAAGTTCTCTCTGCATTTGGTTCTGAGACTGCAGAAAGCACTGATAAAACTGGAAACCCTCTAGTGACAATATCCATAAATGAAGGAAAAAAAGTTGGAAATTTAACCTGATCTTACTACAGTGTCTCTTGGTTATATTTCATGGGTTTATTTTCCTTTATAACCTCCTCAGAATTTAATCTTGAGTAACATATGTATTTTTCATTCATCTATACTTTTATGAGTTAAAACTGACCTGTGTCCATTCACATTACTCCAGTGTGTCCTGGCTCTATAATCTAAATAGCCTAGATATGTGCCTACAGTAGTACTGAATAAACTATACTTGTTTTACAGACAGCCTAATATCTAACATGAAATGTTCGTGCCAGCAAAACTTCCTGCTTGATTTCTTTCAGTGTGATATGCTTTCAGGGCATGGAACCATTTTCCACAGTCAAATGATACTCTAACCAAAAAATTTCTTCAGGTTCTGCAGATAATGGATTACAACAGAGTGCCTTAGGTATATTATCCATTTCCATAAGATACAAGACTTGCAGGCATTAACTGGCTTAATTGTTAAAGCAGAGTCCTTCTCAGAGTATTCTATTACAACTGTGTTAAAACTTGCAGCAGTTATAGCCCACAATATGCACATAGACATAGACAAACTAATATTTTCATATCAGTCAAGGTGAGGGTGAAATTCACGTAGTGAGAGATATTTAAAACCAGCTAGATTTTTGGCTAGTAAGAAACATTTCTAATAACTGTAGATAAAGATTAGAAAGTCTTCAGAAGACAAGTTATGTGAAGAAAAAATCCTATTCAATTGTAAGGAAAAAGTATATAATTTTCTACAGCATTAATTTATTAAATAAAATGTTGTTGCACAAAAGATGTTGAGGCAAGTTTACATGCACAAAGATTTTTTTGGAGAGGGTCCATATCTTATGACATAGATTAACTCTGGTGAGTTATATGGAGCTATATGGTGAAAGATACTTCTGGAGCAAAATAAAAGAAAAAGAGATAGGGAGAATGGGAAAAGCAAATCCTCTTCCCAGGAGCCAGCAAGTAAAAGAAATTATAGAGGTCCCAGTGTGAGCATCCCCCTCTGGGTGTCCACTCCACTACAGCAAGTGGTTCCCCCTCATGCTTTTCCCATAGCAACTAGAAACTTTACATGAGGACCTGCCCAGACTCCCTATGGGCTATTCCTAATTATGGTACTGTTATTAGTGGCTAGAGAACACTCTGGTGAGGAGCAGCTGCTTACATGTTAGCAGCTCATTCAGTTGTGTGCATACACATTGTTAGGTCCCTTAATGTAAGTCAAAAACTACAACCAGGGCAGGAACAGCAGGGAAAGAAAGGGTGATCTCATGCTAGTGACAGTCACTTCCTAGAAGAGCCTACAATAATAACAGTATTGGAGTTTACAGGTGCGAGGCCATGAGAACAAGGAAAAAGTGCTGTCACAAAGGATCTGAAAAATACAGTGCCACAGCAGCTTGTGTATAAGGTTACAGAGCTGCAAGTGAAAGGCAGGTTACTGAGGTATAAACGGAGGACTCTTAGCAACATAAAACCTAATGACACTTAACGCACTGTGTAACATTCTTGCATAGACATAATAAATATTTTTAAAATAGGTTCTACTGATTTTTTTTAGACCAAAATATTAATAGAATTATTAATTGCCAATTAATTCAAATAGGACAGAGTTATCTATAAAATCCTATTTTTGTATGGACCTTCTTTTCCCTGATATTTGCAATTTCCATCAATTATTCAAGTTTCTCCTAAGGGATATTAATAAGATCAGAGCTAAAGTCCTGTTTTCAGGATTTGCTAGTCAAAAATAAAATGTTTACATAAGCGTGCTCTACTTTTTTTTTTTTTTTTTACATTCTAATACAGTCTTCACAGAAACAAATATTGCATCACCTTCTGGCAGCATTCAATATTTCATTATGATGTTTTAATAAAATACTTCCCACAAGACTGTTCTTTTCTATGAAGACTGATATCAACCTAGTGCATTAGCTTATGTGAAAGATCATTTCCTTTAACGTGTTTGAGGTGAATATTAGGTTAAAGTATTGGATTATTCATTATATTTTCCTGGGTTTCTATCTAGTTTGAAAATTTGTGATATTTCATATGAAAGCATTACCATGATATATCTGTCAGTGTTATAAAAATGAAAATTTTCAGATTTAATATTTCAAAAACCTTTTTATTATTTATTTTAAGTCATAGCTTTCTTTCAGTCATGTTGTGTTCTTTCTGAAATATTTTATCAAAATTGTACATAAAAAACCCAGATCATATTTACATGTTGTTTACAAACTGAAAAAAACCCAAAACATTCAGTTTTTTTTCCTTTTCTAAATGCTGATTTGTGAAAAGAAATTACTTAATCCATAGAAAATTCCTGACCAATTCTTCTCAGTCTTTTGAAAACCTAATAACTTTGAGATGATAGCATGAGAACAGACTTGTCCTGAAAATTTAATAGGAACTACCTAGTGTATAACAGGTCTTATTAAATTCTGATTTTAATGTGTAGGGATAGAATTAACATATTAATACAAGTAAATGAACAGACTGAATTTTGGACTGAGTATCCTTTTCTACTTCCCAGTACATTTGCTTTTATATATTGAATAGGTAGCATAAAGATGCAGTTATATATGTCTGCATAAATTACGATGTAACAAACTTTAACCATCTGTTGTACTATTATAGAAAACAATATCCCATCAAGACAAAGTTAGAGGCAAAACAAAATAATGAACAAAAGAGATAATGGGAAATTACACAGTTTTAAAACATTGTCTGAAGTGTCTATGGAGATTTATTTTTCAGAACAGCATATCATATGACCACTTTGATGAAAACTGGCATCATATCCATGATCTACACAGGGAAGTATGGAGTCTACAGAAAAACAAACCTGCTATTTACCTGTGAAAATACTGAACTGCTTTCAAAACCTCAACTTTGCAATAACTTTTTCCACATATGTTTGGACAAATGTTCAAGGTGGCATATCTTTTGCCTTCTACCAGAGGTAAGGAATTTGCTTCACATATCTTCTGGAAGATCTTATGCATTTAAAGAGAAATAATGATATTTAGTGGCAAATACAGAGAAAAGTGTAGAAGTAATATACCCCATCCAATGTAAGTCCTGTTTGCATGCAGCATTGCACCTTTTTAAGTTTTAAAAAACATTTTACTTTGATTTTGTTTGTTTCATTTTGGTTTTTAAATACCTTAGCTATATCAATAAAAAAATCCCAGGTAATGTAGACACTGAGTTATAAATTACAAGGTCTGCTAACACTAATATAGCTGTTTGTGAGCCATTATAGCAACTGTGTTTCTTTGTAGGCTGAATTAATTTTCTGAAGGTCAAATGGAGAATATATTTTTGGGGGAGGAGTGGTTAAGGAAGTATCAGTAAAGCTTACCTGATTTTGGAACAAATCTCTAAAGATTATTAGTTTAAGTCTGACAGGCTTCCTCCCACAACACTGAAGAGGCATTTGCTGCATAGAGTAGACAATCTATCTATTCCTTTTACTCAGTAAAATAATTGACATAATCTTTACCAGTAGTATTTATAAAATTACTAAACAATATTCACACCCCAAAGAGAAACATATGGAGATTCCACACTAATTTTATTGTTAGTGGTTTTATTAGAATGTGCTCAAACAGTAAAGTGACAGCTATAAAATTCTAAGGTAGGTAAGAAAGACAGGTTTTATTAATTTTGTTTAATTTTTCCTTTGTATTGATTGACTTTTTTTATCTGATATGTAATAAACTTAATTTAATGTGCAGCAAATTTAGGTTCTGTTAAGAGTATCTCTGTATTCATCTGATTACATTAAATAAAAATGACTACTTTGTCTATGCTGGTAAAATACTAAATATCTACAAGACACAAGGTAGGTAATAGCAAATTTTAATAGCGTGAGAGCTTAATCCGATCCAAACCGAATGAAAAAATCTTAAGTCATTTAAAAATTAATGGGCTTTAGTATTTCTGGATAACAAAGACTCATTATTCTAACATGAGGGACAGTTTTCAAGTATGTAGCTACAGTATTGTCTAACTTACATCCAAGTAACATTGTGTTTTCCATCCAACATCTATTGACATTGGATTCTAAATTACTATTACATTTTAATGCCCCACATTTTACCTTCTGTTTTATGGCACAAATGCTGGAAAGCCCCAACCCTTCACAGTTAGCTTTTCTGTCAGTTAAGATCATTTTGAAAGCTCTTTGAGGCTATGCAGAGATGTAGTCTTTTTCTGTATTCCTTCCACAGCTTTCATCCACAAATAATAGTTTTTCTACAGCTGAAAATGGTCCCCTGACATTTTTGTACCCATCCTTGAACGAGACTGATTTTTTTATGTTATAAATTCATCTATTTTTGTGAAGAATGATTTAGCATTTCTCTACACTGTATTTTCTTTTCATAAACTAAAATTTGCTTCGTAATATATTTATGTGCTTCCTAACAAATGGATATTTACCTCTCTGTTTTTATATTTAGACAACAGCTCTTGATAGTCCTGTGACACTTAATCATTTAAAAGGAATTGGGTCAATAACACCTGCTTAGTTGTAGCTAATTTATCAATAGTTGTAATTAGTTATTTTATACACACACACAGAGACATACTCTCTCAGGAACTCCTTTACCCTTTTTTAAACCAAGTAGCTAAAATTGTTCGATATTTTCGTTAGTTGAGTAATACTTGCAGTTGCGTATGTCATATAATATTACAGCCAAAATAAACTTCTCCTTAATATAGAGCTAATTTAAGAGTTCAGCATAAAATTTTTATTTCTGTGGTTTTCCATCGATGAATGAATAAGTGTAGCAACATATCATGATTTGTAACAACTTTTCCTGTAAGAAAGCTGTGATTTCCAGATCATGTTGTTTTGTGTTCAAGTTTTCCTGAAAATTCTATTTAAATCTCGAACTGTAAGGAATTGCAGAAATAATGTTAAAAAATCACATTTGAACTATAAAAGTTGTGACAGATTTTGAATTATATGATGCAATAAACTGAATATCCAAGAAGAATCATTCTTTCAGATCTTGTGCAAATTTCCAGCACAAAGTAAATTGTAAGTCTGATGAGCTTAGGCTTTGTTAGTGATTAAGTACTTCTATTAACAGCTGACATATTGTTCCAGTAAGAAAAGCTTTTTGGAGTAAAAGAGAGTCAAATGTATTGGCAGGGTAGCTTCTATTACAATGCGTTGTTTATGGCACAGTGTTTCTAAATCTGATAGAGCGCATTCATTTTAGTATGTCCAGTTTTCACTCCTGCTTTCAAATGTCATTGGTATGTCACATAGGTGAATAAAAGAAGTCCTTTGGGCATGGTAACAAACTGTGGGCTTTTGGAAATAAATGCAAGTTTCTGTACTGTAATGAATGTGTAGTACACAGGATCTATACTACAAACTCCAGCTATGTGCACTAAGACAAAAAGAACCCAAAACCAAAACCAAAAAACAGATACAACTCTGGCTGACATAATTATGACAGAAAAACTCCAAGAGTAAATGCAAATACATCAAGAAAGTAATGATTTTCTGGTGTGAATTGCACAAATTTAGGAGGAAATAAGGATGCACCAGAAGTCCTTCTGATGGTACATACAGCATCCCCTTGAGGGTCTCTGTGACATAGCTTTGCCCAAATAGCTACAGCAGCAGACTCATCTAATGTAAACATCTCTGAAGCAAACTGAATAATTGCCTTTGAGCATGGTCACAGAATCTCTGTTCTCATCAAAAGGGGGAAAAAAAAAAAAGCAAAACCAAAACCAACCCATACAGTAAAATCCTAAAAAAACCCATGCTCATTACCAGTCCATGAGCATGGATGTGTTAATATTGCTGTCAAACAAAAATGATAATATATGAAAATGTTTCCATAAGCAGTATAATCAACAGAAAATGATGAAAACAATCACAGAAAATACAGCCTAACAAGAAAAATCTGACATAGTTGAATAGCAAACAGAATTAAACATATTTCTATCTCCAGAAAAAATGCTCAAGGGTAGAAGCAGCAAAGTAACCTTCTCCAGCCTCTCTTGCAGTATACCATTGTCTTTTGGATAACAAGAAATACAGTGTTAGACTACATTTTTGGAAGCTTGAATGTGCAGTATGTTATGCTAAAAATCCTGTTTATGAGCAAAGATGAAACGCCCTTATATGTAAACCAAAAATTTATTATTATTATAATTGAAGCCTTAACAGTCTAATCAAAAAATCATTAATAATGCACATCTAATTATTACAGGAAGAAGAAGAATATGTGTATGTAGAAAAAAGTTTCAGTAATAGTGTAGCAGTTAAAGTTATTATACACACACTTCTTTTCTACCCCTTTTGCTCTTATCCTCATGCTTCTCCTGTTCCTCTGGGTCCTGAGGTTGGTGTCTTCATTCTGGTGTTATGAAGATAAGCCAGCACCTGAAGACTTTTGCTGAGAGGGGTATGATGTTCATGTTGATGGCTTCTTCCTTACTCTAGACTCCACATGGGGTCATTTTTATGTTTGATAACACGCTTTTTTAACTTTTCTCTTTCCACATTGCTCTGTCACTCCAGCTTATATCCAGATTTGCTACATATGGTGACTTTCACAATTTATAGATGCTTTGGGGTTGTGTGGCAGAGTTTTTGGTAGCAGGGGAGAGGCTGCAGTGGTGGCTCCTGTGAGAAGCTGCTAGAAACTTCCCTGGCTCCAAGTCGGACCCGCCTCTGGCCCAGGCCAAGCCCATCAGTGATGGTGGTAGCGCCTCTGGGAGAACAGATTTAAGGGGAACAGTGGAGGAGAAGATTGGTATGTGAGAGGAACCCCTCTGCAGACACCGAGGTCAGTGAGGAAGGCAGGGGAGGAGGTGCGCCGGAGAAGGGGATACCCCTGCAGCCCATGGTGAGACAAGATTGCAGGCTGTCCCCCCCCAGCCC
>JAOBAS010000052.1:25055530-25081938 GCA_025311575.1 Elanoides forficatus
CCTCAAGTTGAGGCAAGGGAGATTTAGGTTAGATATTAGGAAAAACTTCTTTACTGAGAGGGTTGTCATACATTGGAGCAGGCTGCCCAGGGGAGTGGTTGAGTCACCATCCCTGGAGGTATTCAAAAAGCACATAGACAAGGAACTTCAGAACATGGTTTAGTGGGCATGGATGATGGTTGAACTTGATGATCTTGAAGGTCTTTTCCAACCTAAATGTTTCTATGATTCTATGATTCTAGCAGCTTCTCACAGAAGGCAGCCCTGTAGACCACCCCACTACCAAATCCTTGCCACACAACCCCCGTACAGATGGTAAGGTCCTTGAATGCATCCAGAGGAGGGCAACAAGGCTGGTGGAAGGGCTGGAAGGAATGTGCTAAGAGGAATGGCTAAGGACTCTGGGTTTGGAGAAAAGGAGGCTGAGGGGCAACCTCACAGCTCTCTACAGCTTTCTGAGGAGGGGAATTGGAGAGGGAGGTGCTGAGCTCTTTTCCCTGGGATCCAGTGAGAGGACGCATGGGAATGGTTCAAAGCTGTACCAGGAGAGGTTCAGACTGGACATTAGGAGGCATTTCTTTACTGAGAGGGTGGTCAAACAGTGGAACACGCTTCCTAGAAAGGCAATTGATGCCCCAAGCCTGTCAGGGTTTAAGAGGCATTTGGACAATGCCCTTAATAACATGCTTGAACTTTTGGTCAGCCTTGAATTAGTCAGGCAGTTGCAACTAGATTATCATTGTAGGTCTCTTCCAGTTGAAATATTTTCACTTCTCTTTGCTTCTCTTCACTTCTCTCAATATATATATTTAGAAATTTAAATTAATTTTAAATAGTTTTTTTTTACATTAATGGTTAACTGAACTATTGCTTCCTGAGTTATCAGTATTATTTTTTAATACTTTTAACAGAAATACTTATTTGGTCTTTCTCCAGTGTTTCAGGAAATTTTCTGTTCTCCATAAATTCTTGAAAACAACTACTAGTCCTTCAGATTCTTTTTTCATGGTTCCCTTAAGTCCTCTAGGACTAATTTTGCTAGGACCAGCCGCCTTAAACACACAAATTGCTCTGAATCTTCTTTAACTTCTTCTTTTCGTATTGTAGCCTCACTTCTGACTCCCTATTTAAATTATTTCTATTAAATAGTTATACATTTGGAGTAATGTAAAAAAAAAGCTCTGGGAACTTCAGCCTTCTGTGTGTAATCCATTGCTTGCACTTCTCCCCCATAAACTAATGGATCTGTACTTATTGTGCTGCCTTTTCACGTACAGTGTTTTACTGATGCCAATGGCAAAAAGCTATTCAGATATAATCACACTGGAAAAATGTTTGCCATGTCAATCCACTTATATTCCCTGGTCCCAATTTTTGTAATAAAAGTTTTTCAGTTTTTTGCTTGTTTGACAGAGCAGCTTATTTTACAGCTTCTATTTTTGCCAGGTGTTGCAATTCTCAACAAGGAATAAGTTCACAAGGCAAGTTCAGCAGTTATTTACAAGTCCATCATAAGGGTTAGAAACACATCAGTCAAGAATTTCCTAAACCTACCTGGCTTCACTTAATAGGTCATAGGTGTCACTATGAACTAGTAACCAGTCTTTGTATTACTTAAACTTGCAAAAGATATATATGAGGTCAGTGGAACTCAGCAAGTCGCTCTGTTTCCCAGTTTCCTCTGTCTTGCTCATTTCTGTTCTACTGTGCAAACAATTTGCGTTTGTGAAAACTTACCATAGTTTCTACATAGTCACTGAGGAAATTCTACACAAAAATCTTTTCCAAATAAAGCTATCATTTAAGTTGTACTTCCTCTTTTTTCGTCATTAGAAAAGAGTATGGAATTATGATCTCTTCTGTTGACAGCATAAATTTATTTACATTCCAGCTCTGAAAGAAATCATTGAGAATATGCCTGTCATGCACTCATTTAAACCAACTGGATAGTCTGCATCCTGTCTATGAGATGGTCACATACAGTTCTTTCCCTCTCCTTCATAACTTCTCTCTTTCAATGTTTATTAGTTTACCTGTCATTATACTAAAGACTTATCATAGATACAAGCTCCAGCTCAGACTTTTTTATTCATCACCACTGCTTCAGCAGGTATTTACAAGTGCAAAAGGAAAATGGGAACCTCTGTTCTTGAGGCTGTGCTGTAAAATACAAGACAGAGCTCATTATGACATGCATTATAAAACGAACAAACAAACAAAAGTAAACCAGTAATTTTTTAATGTAACTTGAAGGCAAGAAGGGAAAAAAGTAAGAATAGGTATCTAAAGGAAAACAGTTGATGCACAGTATAAATATTTTTGCATGACTATGAATTGACAAGTTCCAGAACTTAAGGGTCTCCTGGCAATATTCCTTCTGTGACTGAGACTTCTGCAAATGTCCACAGTACTACTATCCACTCAGTGGGGCGAAACATCTAGGATTCTACTTCAGAAAAATTAGATGTGTATGGCAAGACAAAAGTTAATTTAGTATCAATATACAGTTTCAGCATTTATTATATTACCATTTTAATGAGGGTTTATATGTAAACATATAATGTGCACAATCAGCTTTGGACATAACTGACTTTTTGGAAAGCAGCAGAGAGAATTTGCTTCCCATTAATGACTGCCTTTTCTTATCACCTGAGGCTGTGGTAACCACTGAAAAAGGACATTAATTCTCCAACAAATCTGAAAGAGAAGCACAGAATAACTTTTTGCAGTGTTGTGGACTGTAGTATTTTACTAGTCAAGAAAATAAAACAAAATGTCATGATAAGCAATCTTGTGTTTCTACATTTTCTTTTGCACATCCAGACTGATCCAGTGGTGAGAGTTGTTTACCTATAAATTACAGGTATTTAGTCTAAGTTGTTAAGGCCTATTTGAATTCATCTAAACAAATGCTTTAAAATTTTCAGTGAAACACTTTTCCATTAAAAGAAAATAGAAGTACAGAAAAGGAACTCCTTAAATGTATGAAAACTTTCAATTAACCAAGAATGCTGAGCAAGTTTTTCTCAATACTGACCAACATCTTCCTAATTCAAGATAGTGAATGATGCCTTGTCAACTTCACCTCCATATGGTGCCTGACTTTACAAGAAAGTTTTGGGGAGTGTCTTGATTCCCAGGTATTTCAGAGTGTTGGGAAACAACCCAGAGACTTCAAATAATTTTACAAGTGAGTTATTTGCTATACACTGATTATTTTTTACTTTATTTTTTCTATTTACCTTTCCTGTGAAGAAATCTGCAATATGTTTGTGAAGAAAATAATATGTCAACTTTTTTACATGTAGTTTCTCTTGGTGATTGTGTAATATTTCTTGAGATTCAATCCTAACAATTACATTCTCACAGACTTCCTGTGTGATCTTAACTGTCTTTCTCCGTCCCAGTTCTCTATAGAAAAAAGAATTACAATAATATTTTTATGTTATATTTGTTGTGTAGGAATACCATCTCTGAGGAGATAATAGATAAATCTCTAGAAATTTATTTTACCTTAAAAAATGAGAAAAAGAAGAGCAAACTCTGTGATCATTTTACTAGACTTATGAAATAAATAGTGTTCTAAATTCCTTCTCTAGTAACATCTGTCTTATTGGCCTTCTCTGCAAGACTGCTTCTTCTTTCTCTTTGGCTGATCCAAAGTTTTTATGTATAAACACTTTGCTTTGACCATAGAGAGTCAGGCACATTATAATCTGTTTTCATTCTTGTTAAATTAAATGTAATTTAGCACTCTATTGTTTTGGAAAAAAACCCAGACGAAACCAAACACCAAACCCAAACAAGTCAGAGTAATCACAGGAGTAAGACAGCAAAACACTGGACATAAGACTTCTTTTAATGCAATTTAGCAGAATCATGTTTGAAGCTCATTGTGACTGACTGAAGTAAAATGCAGAAGAGTTCAAAGATCTGTTGAGCATACGTTTTTAGTGTTATCTGTAAGGTCTATTGAATCTAACACTCTTCTAAATATTTTAACTTTTAGTTTACTTTGAATTTACTACCATTTCTCGTTCCCTGTGTCCTCTAAATAAGCAAGCAGAGTATGCCTGAGAATTACTTCCAAAAATATGTAAGAGGTAGTCTATAATAATGCACACAATTTATACAGTCAGCTTTACTATAACTATGTCATGACCTGTACTGGACAGACCAGGGAGGGGTTGTGGTGACTTCTGAATTCCCTCAGGCTAAATTAAAATGAAGTGACACCAAATGATCAGTTGAACATTTTATTCATGGCAGAAGCAGCCTGAACTTGGAAGGTGTAACAGTAGGTGATGGGGTCTCACAACAGGAATTGGCATGAAAATACCTCAGTAAATTGTGTAACCTGTGGTGACCATATACATCAATTCAGGGAAGACAATAAGGAGAGCCCTCCTATTGAGTCATGAGTTTCAGAGTGGACCCCCTTGCTTTCTAGACTTCTTCTCAGAGAGGAGCCCAGGGGTGGCTGGATTCAGTCCTAGTCCCAGACTTGGTCAATGGTTTTATGTCTAAGGGGATGAGGTGTAGGATTATGAAAAAGGAGAGAGAAAGAAAGAGCAAGATGGAGAGAGAAAGAGGAAGAGAAAAGAGAAAGATTTTGCCAGTCCCGGGTCCAGCGTTGGTCCAGTCAGCCAAGGGGTCCAGTTCTGGTGGGTACATGTGCATGGGGCTTCAGTTTGTGCCCTTTTATCATCTTGTTTCCCCTCCTTTGGGTGGGCACTCAAATTCATTAGGCTAATTAGGTATGCACAGTTTTGTGCTTTCAGAACCTTTGAGAAATGGGTTGGTGGGCTTGGGACTTGTTTGGGGAGTAACTTCTCCTTCCCTGGAGGCGTGATCGTTGTTTGATCTGGAGCTGCCCCACTCAGAGTATCAGAACAGGGAGCTGCACATCCTCCAGCACGGCCTCTGCGTCCTATTGCTGATACCCTTTGCTGATCTGTGCTGATCAGCTTATTTTCAGCTGTGGTTCAGTGTTAGTTGTTATGCAGAACTTTCCCCATCACAATGTTTGGGACACTAACTCTTTCAGTCTCTCACAAACTATCACAATTATAATGAAGTATATCTTTCAGTGTTGCTAGAGTTTTTCCCTTTTAACTTTCGTGAAGTTATAGAAAAGTGTATATCATTAAAGAATCTGTATTATATTGCAGACAGGACTATAATTTCTTTGGATGCAGATACAAGTACATATGGAAATACATTTGGGAAGTTTAAGGGTAGGAGAGAAACAATAGTTTCATCTTTTCAAAGCAGAAAACCAGAATCAACTTAACATACAAGATAAAATGTGTAACTATGATATTTGTGTCAGATAACACATATTCATAACTTTTGGTCTTTTTGTTTTTATGTTTACCATAACTATATTTTAGGTGATCAGGAAGTACTAAGTACCAGAGTACAGTAATTTTAGGGTGGAAATGTAACCAAAGAAAAATAAAAATAACAACAAATATGAATATAAAAATACTAGCTTTAACATTTGCATACAAAATACATTACACATCTCAGGTATGTTGAATATACTAAATTCCCACTAAAGTCTAGAAATTGAAGTCCTCCCTCAACAAAATCAAAGGAATGTGGTTGTTGATTTTTATTAGTGGTTGCAGCTGCTCAGAATTTATTCATAAAAATTGAAAAGGGTGGAGCATGTACATCTCTGTCTGCTATTCTCAAACAGGAGGATGATGTTGATGACGATAATGGTGAATCTCTCTTATTTCTATTGCAACTGTGCCAAGTGATCCCAGTCAAAGTCTTGACTGAAGTCCATGCAAATGCATAGGAAAAAGATAATCCATATAACTTACAAGCTCAGTGTACAAAAATAACACATAGCTATAAATAACAAATAAGCAGACAAGGAAATATGACTGTCTTGCATGAAAAAAAGCAGTCACAGTTTACTGACATATTAATCATTTCTGCAAATGTCCTAGCAGAGGAGAATTTTTAAGAAGATCATTGAGGTTTTGTAAATGCATACAGAGCTTCTCCACTGTAGAAAGAACATCTTGAGGAAAAACACAAGGAACTTTAAACACAAAGGAACTTTAAAAATAAGCTTAACAAATAATCAATGAGAGCAGGTAGACCAGAGGTTAGAACCAATAGCATTAAAAAAGTGCTGGAGGGGCAAACAGATCATGGATGGTCTTAATATCAGAAACAAACTACTGAGGTTTGATCCTGTAGAGAAGAAGTCTGTGGCAGTGATGAAAGAAAGATTAAAATAGGCAAACTAGGAACAATGTTATGAGTCAATAGACAGTAGGCTATACGAAACAAGAGAGAAAGAAGTTGCAGTAGTCAAGATGTGAGATAATGAAAGAATGAGAAACATAATTTATAGATATGTATAAAGATATTGAATCTAACATGTCATGTTATCATAGTAAGATTTAGAATCCTAAACTTATAAAATATCTTGAGTTGGAAGGGACCCTTAAGGGGTGCTTCTCACAGGACCACCTAAAACTAAATCATATGATTAAGAACATCATCCAGATGCTCCTTGAACTCTGACAGGCTTGGTGCCATGACCACTTCCCTGGGGAGCCTGTTCCAGTGACCAACCACCCTCTCAGTGAAGAACCTTTTCCTGATGTCCAATCTGAACTTCCCCTGATGCAGCTTCATTCCATTTCCTCATGTTCTATTGCTGGTCACCAGAGAGAGGAGATCAGCACCTCCCCCTCTGCTGCCCTTCTTGAGGAAGTTGTAGACTGTGATGAGGTCACCCCTCAGCCTTCTTTTTCTCTAAATGGAACAAACCAAGTGACCTCAGCCACTCCTCCTAAGTCTTGCCTTCAAGACCTTTCACCATCTTGGTCACCCTCCTCTGGGCAGACTGTAATAGTTTGATGTCCTTCTTACACCCAAAACTACACACAGTATTCAAGGTGGTGTCGCACCAATGCAGTGTAGAGTGGGGCAATCACCTCCCTCGATCAGTGACCCACTAGCTATGCTGTGCTTGATGTACCCCAGGACACGGTTGGTCCTTTTAGCCACGAGGACACACTGTTGACCCATATTTAACTTGGCATCAACCCAAACGCCCAGATCTCTTTTCAAAAGGCTGCTCTCCAGCCTCTTGTCCCCCAGTTTGTATGTATAACCAGGATTACCCTGTCCCAGGTGGAGAATCCGGCACTTGCTCTTGTTAAATTTCATATTGTTGGTGATTGCCCAGCTCTCTAGTCTATCCAGATCTATCTGTAAGGCCTCTCTACCCTTGAGGGAGCCCACAGCTTCTCCTAATTTAGTATCATCAGCAAACTTACTTAATGTACATTAAACTCCTGAGTCCAGATAATTTATAAAAATCCTAAAGAGCACTGGCCCTAAAATTGAGCCCTGGGGAACCTCATTAGTGACTGGCTGCCAGCCTGATGTAACCCTATTTCCTATAACTCTTTGAGCCTGACACTTCAGCCAATTGTTCACCCAATGCATTATGGGATTCTCTAGTTCTATGCTGGACATTTTGTCCAGAAAGATACTGTGAGAAACAGTATCAAAATTTTGCTATTGAAAAACCCCACATCTAGTGGCTTTCCTTGGTCAATTAGACGGGTGACCTTGTCATAAAAGGAAATTAAATTAATTAAACAGGACCTTCCCCTTGTGAACCCCTGTTGGCTATGACCAATGACTGCATTGTCTCTCAAGTGTTTTTCAATAACTCCCAGAATAACCTTCTCCATATTTTTACCAGGCACTGAAGTGAGACTGACAGGCCTGTAATTACCAGGGTCTTCTTTCTTAGGGTCTTCCTTCTTATCTTTCTTGAAAACTGGGACAACATTTGCCAGCTTCCAGTTGACTGGGACTTCTTGAGACTCCCAAGACCATTGAAAAATAATAGAGGGAGGTCCTGTGACAACATCAGCCAGCTCTTTCAGTACCATGGGATGAATCCCATCTGGACCCACAGATTTATGCACATCCAGCTGGAGCAGCAAGTCTCAAACAAGTTCAGAGTCAGCTGGGAGTTTATTGTTCCCCCAGTCATGGTCTTCCAACACAGGGCTCCAGGGGTCCCAGGGTCCATCATCAGTGTTAAAGACAGAGGCAAAGATGGCATTAAATGTCTCTGCTTTGTCTACATCCCTATATGCAAGGTGACTGGCCTCATCGAGTAATGGACTAATGTTATCTCTGATCCTCCTTTTGCTATTAACATATTTTTAAAAAGTCCTTTTTGTTGTCCTTCACAATACTGGCCAGCTTGAACTCTAATTAAGCTTTGGCCACACAAATTTTCTCCCTGCTGTGGCAAACAACATCTCAGTAGTCCTCCTATGTCACCTGTCATTGCTGTCAATGTCCATACACTTTCCTTTTTGCCTAAATTGTAGAAGAAGATCCCTGCTCATCCAAGCCATCCTTCTCCCCTGCTTGCTTGACTTCCAACATTTTGGAATTGCCTGCTCCTGCACTCTTAAGAGATGGCTCCTAAACATTGACCATTTAAAGGTGGTTTGGATGGGAAGGCACAGTTAAAGGCCCAAATTGAACATATAAATTAATTAAAGGTATAATCAGACAGGCACTTTGCTTTGTAGTGAAGGATGTAAGTTGGGGATTGGATGAAACACGAATGGTTCTGTTCTGAAATCATGGCATTTAACAAAATAGTCTGTCACAAGCTCCTGGAAGACCTTTTGGCTGAGTGAATTTGCAACTCTCTCGCTGCATAAGAGTGTTCTTCTGGCTAATGCTGTTCATCAGAAAACTCTTGGTGCACAGATCCTTTCTATTTCAGACCTTAAAGTGGCCTCTGAATTTTGGCTGTTGACCATGTTATTCTTTGAATAACTTGGATCAGTGAGTTAAATATATCTGGAGTATTCCACTATCCCAGTTTTAGGAAATGCCAGGAGAGGATATCCTGATTTTAGTGAGTGACCTTAAAGTCGCTGTTAGTTCTTGCCAAGTACTGGCAAAAGTAAATTCCTTTTAACAAAATCTAAAGTGAGCTACACAGTTCTAAGGGCATATAAAGGGATACAAAGGTATATAAGAGTACACAGAAATTATACCAATGATGTATATAGCTACCTAGCACTTAATTTATTGCAAAGGTTTCTTTGACAAACTATCAGACACTTCACAACCACCAGTCTAAATATGCAACAGTACATCTTCAGGTTGCTTTCTCAGAATAGGAATTAGCATTGTAAATCCACACTCAGTCATGTTCCTTGGAAACTATTCATATGCAAAACTCTCCTCAGCTTTTGACTCCATCAGGAAAAGCCCTTGTCTCCCTTTCACTAGACCATAGACCACTCCCTCCAAGTTTAAGATGATGACAAAGTTCTTTGAATATAGAACCTGAAAAACTTAGTGCATAATTGGATGGAGTACTGATATTTAAATTAAATTATTGCTATACATGTGGTTTAGGAAAAATAGTAAGAGAAAAATGGTGGAGAGACATATTAAGGTCTTAATGTATTACACCATGACCCATGGTATAAGAAGATTATGGCTGGGTCAGGTAAAAAGGAGACAATAACAAAAATACCACCATCAAGACTGACAAAGACTATAAATGAAGATTGAATCATGAGGTTGATGCTAAAGGGGGATTTAAATACTGAAACATTTATTTGTGAAAAAAATACAGCAAGTCATAAACATAGACTAAAATTCAATGCCATATGATGCTGAAAAACAGGAAGCTTAATTTCTGAAGCTGGAAAACCGAAGTGAGGAGTTGTTTTAAAACATGACAAATAAGCAACTAAACAAAAAAGCTAACAAGTAGGATGTCTGTAGACCAAGAGCTAATGGAGGTGTACACCTGTGTTATTGTAGAATGAGGGTCTGCTCACTGTAAAACAACCAAAATATAGCATTCAGAAATACATAGAATGAACTGTATACCTAATGTCTCCTATTGATTAAAGCTGATTCATATTTAGGTTACAGGCAAAATAACTATGCAATTAAAATTTAAACTACAAATGCATTATAATTAGTAGAAAAGGACATAGTGTATAGGAAACCAGTCAAAATAGTGTAAAGGAAAAAGAACACTAGAGTGCTTTGGATTTGGATTGCTGCAAGCTGTTTGTTTCTAACAGAGCAATATGTGCCATGAATGATTCATCACAATAAAAGAAACAAATGACTAACCTGAATGATGTTTGTGACTAGCTTTTGCCTAGAATGCCTACGATGATAGTAGTACAATTTAGAGAGATACATTGTGGAGCAGTTAGTTGTACCCAGTGCAGAAACAGATGCTGCAACCAGTTGTATTCAGGAAGTTGCACAGTTGATCAAAGGTTATGAACTACCAGCTGTGCCTCCATAAGTAATGGAAGAGACATATTCAGAAGCAAATCAGTAACAGATCATCAAGCAAATTCCTGGAGTCTGTTGAAGACAACTTTTTGATGGAGCAGTTGAACAAAAAGCTAAACTTTTTTGGCTTTGTTTCGGATCAACGAGGGCAAAATGACAGAGTGCCTGAAATTGGAAGGTTAATTGGGTAAGAAAGATCATGGTGAATGGTGAAATTTATTTTTTAATAGAGAAAAATGTAGACAATAGCATAGTAAAATCCATAGATCTAAATCAGCACACCTCACAGTAAACAGTACTAAGTTCACACTATGGACAATTTCATAAAAAAACATTGCAGCTAGAATCCATAGCCTAATGGAAGGAAAATACAGGTATTATAGAGACACCTACACGGAAAAATCAGGACCTCAGTAATGACCTGAAAGGAAAAAGGTAAAAAAACCCTCCAAAACTAAAGAAATAGAAAACTTGTTCAAATTGATCATTTGGATATAAGAGAAAAAAGTAAACTTACAGTAACAAAACAAAAATTGCACAATTTTAGAATAAGCTAGCAAGAAATAAAAAGGGTTAAAAGAATAATATTATCATTATATAAGTATAGTTATTATAATATAATAATAATAATAATATTTAAGGAAAGAGTTACTTTATCACTGAACAGGGACAAAAATACATAAATATTTTACATTCTTATTCCTACCTCACTCTGGGTTGTTAAAGCGTATGTTCCCCACTCTGGCCACATTTTTTCCTCTGTGGTTAGTTTTCAGGTAGATTGATGATAAGAATAACTGAATGTTATTTAGGGAGAACATATGTAGAAAGTATATGTCTGGGCAAACAGGAGACACCATGACTAAACATCTAATTTAGAAGTCTCAAATAAGTACTTGAAATGATATGGAATGAAACAGGGACATGGTGTCATTTCTTCAAAACGGAAAAAAAGGCAGGCCCTAGGGAATCATAAACCACTTTTTACTTTTTTGGGGGGTATCCTCAGCTCCAAAACTCCAGCAAATAATTCAACAATCTGTAAGTACTTAGGAGAGAATAAGCTGATAAAGAAATCTGGAAAGGTTTTTTAATTCTAATTTTTGTGGGATTGTTGAGCACTTTTCATGTGACTTTCTTATAAACAAAGATTAGAAATACAGTCTAAATGAGTCATTTTCATTGACTTATAGGGAGATCTTGATAAGAATGACAAAAAGCAAGACCATTACCAATCAGAATTAATTTGCTATCTGAAAGTTTGTAAATGTAGTAAAAACATTTGAAGAGTCAACTGTCAAAAAGGGAATCACCTTCCAGAAAACATTTCTGAATCTTGTAAACACAGGAAGATTACAGCCAATCACAAACTGAAAGTAAATAATGTCATAATGTGGCAAAAGCTCAAGCTCATAATCATTGTAGCTGAATGTATAAATAGGAGTTTGACATGTAAAATATTTTAAGTAATCCACATGCTTTATTTGAGATTGATAACTTGGAGTTGTGTCAGTTCCGGGCACCATACTTGAATTATATGAACCAGAAGTGTGTGAACCAGAAAGGGCACAGAGAAAGGCAGAAAGAATGAGGTCCGGAAAACATGACCTGCAAGCAAATATTAAATGTTTTTGCTGAATTAGACAAGTGAAGGCTGAGAACAGACATAATAAAGTTCTTCAAATATGAAAATAGTCAACTTATACTGCAGTAAGGGAAGAATAAAGTAAACAGCACAGAAAATCTTTCAGTCTGTAAAAGTAATTAAACTGTTGAATAAATTACCTTTGACTGAAACATAAATGATAAAATGCTCTAGACAATTTCTAGGGCTCTTGTTCCTCTTTTTTTTCTGTAAATGCATGATTTGAGACTCTAGGAAAAGAAATAGATTAGGTCACAAAATGTTACCTCAGGTTTTATAATTATTTGAGCCACAATACAAATACAAACAACTTTGTGGGACAAACTCATTGTTATTTTTTTTCCTCTTTATTTTTTCCTTTTTTTTTCTTTTTTTCCCAAATGAAACAAGAAAATCCTTACAATCATTAATAAATTAGTTATTGAAGGGTGGACAGTCAAAAGGAAATGATATTGTTAAGTGTAACATTTAGTACTTTTCCTCAAAGTGTGCATCACAGAGTGTATTTGGGTGTTGCTATTTAGCTGACTGGACAAGCAGTTTCTTGGAAACATTTTAAGCTTTCTTTGTCAGCAAAAAGATATCAAGCTTTCAATATCTGTTCTGCAGCACTGATCATGTGTTTAGAAAACTGCACAACTCACCGAGTTTGATGATATTGCAGGAAAAGTTCAATACAGACAAGCCTTCACTTGTTATATAGAGACAGTGTTTTAGCCAAAAAGAAAACTGGAGGGCAAGAGGGTGAGCTTTCTTCCAAAAATGCTCAGTTCACCACACTTCCATTAAAATTTTGTGAGAAGATTTTTTTTTTTTAGTATTTGGCCCCTAGTTTTGCAAGAAATGTAAAAAAAAAAAAAAAAAAAGCAACCCTAAGTCTGAAAGAAGAGTTCAACCTCCTTTTAATCTCAACCTCTGAGTATGATGGGACTTAGAGGAAAACAAAATGGATTTATCCATCACTGAACACAATTAATTCTGTGTTGGCCCCTTTGGAGATGGCTATAGATAAAAGGGCTTAATCATAATTTTCCAGGGAAAACTGTAAACAATTAACCACTATTGCCAGATTTTGATAAAAGACAAATGAGAAATTTAACATAATGTCAGCACAAACCTCAAGAATAGGGAAGTAAAAAATAAAAAGCTTAATAAGTATATATTTTCTCTCTGCTTTTTCCCATTTAGAAACAGTTTTGCCCTAACCACCACTTTGAAACACAGATATATAAATAAAAGTGCATCAAAGCATCAAATTAGTGGAAAATGATAGAAAGCTATTCTGTTATGATGTGTGATACTCTTCTTGAAAGAGAATTGATATAATTTGGCATTAAAAAAATCATGATATTCTTTTCTAAATGGGGTCATTAGTGTCTAAATCTAGCAGCTGTATATATGTTCTATTCATTTTACTGATTAATTGCTTGAAGATTTTACTGCTTGTTATTGACTATATTAATTTAGAAATGATGCCAACAAAGAGGAATCATTTACAATGCAATAGCTGCAAAGAAAATGTCATGTAACAGTTGGGTGTCCAACATTAAGCAGTGCTTTAGAAGAAAAAATCAGAAAGGAAGAAAACAGGATAGAAGAAAAATAATAATATTTTGATATGAGGTATCATGCACATGTATATGAATGTTACATTGCATATTGTATTTACTAATATTTATCTATACGTGTATGCTTATAGAAGTCTCCATATATCTAAAAATATTTGTTTTTCTATGATTTTTCTCTAAATACAAAATTTGTTTGTGTGTGGTTGTGTATGTGTATGTGTGCAGGGGTGTAGGGGTAGGAAGGTCTGTATAACTACAATTATTTTGATTAATGTGCTTTTGGGGAAGAACTACATCCAGAAACATATCTGACTAATTATTTGATATTTATTCTCTCTCCCCAGAAATAAAGCATCTGCAGATGATAAAGCTGACATCAGTAGCTGAATTTACAGTACAGATTCAATACACATTTAGCTAAATGTTGAAAAGAGAAAGTAGTTTCACACCTAAGAAAGGGAGTCAGAATATGATACAGAAAGAATCTTAAACCAGATTGTAAAAGGTGTAAGAGAGGGAATATCTGAAATGTTATTGTCTTCCTAGACACAGTTAGCTATCTGGAAACTTAATTAGTTACGTATGTGAGATCAAAATTTTGATGTGAAAGTGTTTCCTGCACTTCAGTACTTAAATCCTTTCCTCAAAGTATGGAAAAAAGTCTCCAACTCTTGTTTTAAACAGGAAAAGGTCAGCATGTTAATCAGGTTTTTGTTATTTGTTTGCTTTCCTTCAAGAAAACTTTGTTAAATTACTTATTGAGCTTGGAAAAAAAGAAAGAAAAAGTGAGAAAGGAGGAGAGAATTCCCTGCTTTCCAGGCAAGTAGCTCAAGAAATCCATAATAGAGTAATATCTGATTTATTATCTGATGTTAAAATTTTAAGATGCGAAAGTTGCAGGCCCAAAAAGAGAAGAAAAAACTAAATCACAACATAACTGTTGGTCAGTAAGAGAGAAGGGTAACCTGATCTAGGAACATTGTGGGGAGAGAAGATCTTGATAAGCACCCCATACTCTAACAGTGCTATACTCAGATCCTTCATGTTTATAAGAAAATGTTAAGTCTACTAAAAAAAAAAAAAAATAAATAAATCTTTCTTTCTGAATGTTTAGCACATCTATGATTCTACCCCAGTTTTAGAAGTAACTGCTTTAGCAGAACTTCTGTGCATTTCTTTGTGGGTAAAAATGCTCTGGTTTTATTTCCCTTAGCTGCCTGTTGCTACCTGAAGACAGCTTGGCTGCAGCATGATTCCATGCTGGAATGGAGACAATGGAAGTGACTCCACTTTATTGTATGACTAGGACACTGCCTTACTTTAATGGAGTATTTGCAAATCCAGCTATGATTTGCCTGTGTTTTGACTAGATTAAGGAACCTCAGGGTTGCCATTGTGACATCTTTAGACATCATAAACCCAATATTAATCCTAACAGTATTATTTTCTCTTTATTACTGATTTTGTTTTAAGATGTCAAATGTGGTAATTCACTCTGATAACTGCTGTTAGTGCTTATACCATACACAATATACTGATACTTACGTTCCATTTCAATTCTAGTAATATTTTCCATATTTTCATCTAATGTAATATTTTCAATAAATAATGTGTTAACATTAGAAAAAGACTGTAACTAAATTCCTAAAACATTACCTTTTAAATAGGTCTCAATATCAACTGTCCTTATTCCTTATTTAATGGAGATACTTAGCACTTTCTACTGATTTTGGTCATCAACAAGGTAGCACAGAGAAATATAACCATGCTAGACTCTGGGGCTTGGGTTTTTTTATCTGCTCCTTTGTTAATTCAGAAGTTGTTTATATATGGCACTGTAATCTGCTGGGAAGACAGTTGCCACTGGAAACCTAACTTGTAGTAACCTGGAAAAATCATAAGTACATCAGCTCCCACAGAAGGTTAAAAACTCTGGTAGAAGGTAATACACTTCTGTAGCTGTACACTAATACATCTTAGAAAAGACACATGCACCTTTCAGGGTTATAGACTGAAACATTTTGAAAGTGGAGTGTAGAAGATAGTAAGCAGCAACTTGAATAGACACTTAAGCAAACCATTGTGTTGTACAGTTTAAGCCAGTAATTATTAATGATCAATTTCTAACTTGAAATTGATGCAGGAGCTTTCTCTCTCTCTCTCTCTCTCTCTCTCTCATAAACATTTGGCCAAGTATTTATGCTTTTCTATGAGTTTCTAACCATCTGAAAAGTTTCCAAAAATATGCTTTCATGTGATTCTAGTGAAATCAATTCCTTCCCTAGAAATACACTAAGAATTAGTAGAATTTGGAGTGCAATGAATAGCTCTATTTTCCAAAATCACATGGTGAGAGTTCATTCCTGGTTCACATCCTACTCTGTCTATCCAGGGCCTTGATTCAGGGTCTTTCGTGTTAGGAACAAATAAGATATTGATCCTTCTGCAATTGACCTGTTCCTCACTTAACACTGCATGGGGGAGGAAACAAAGCCAAACCCCAAAACTCGAAAAGAATTCAAGTAATCCTAATATGAAACAGATTTTTTAAATGTTGATTTGTTTTAATAAGATAATCTTCCCATCTTCACTCTGTTTCAGCTATTTTTTTCACAGTGACATACAGCACTGGCATCTGGAAAGAGATTTGGATCAAAACAACCATCCATCAACATTTTGGCTACATTTATTATGTCAAGATTATACCAAGAAAAATAGACTACCTATTGATTTCAGTAAGAACAAAACTGAATTCGTAATATATTGATAAGCAGAGATTTTAGGGAACTAAATAGTACATAAACAGAACACACATTTATTCAAGTACGATTTCTATAATTATGTACAATTTACTCCCTCAACACATAACACCATTTATGTTCATAACAAACAACTGCAAGAATAAAAATTATTGTGTCCCTCTAAATATTATGTGTTCCCTTCTTATTTTGCTCGTATTTTTTACTGAACATTTGCACATTTGATGTCACCTCTTTATTACCATTAAATATTGCTTTTGGTTTAATATTAGTCTAGATTCTGTGGTGTTTTGTTTTCTTTTTTTTTGTTTTGTTTTGTTTTTTTTTTTAGGATCGGTGTAGTTTTCATTCCTTGGAAAACTACAGAAAATCTCAAAGTCATGTAGCTTGTTCAGTGTTTCAGAAGTCATTAATATGATGCTGACACTCATAGATCAGGCTGTGAGCCCTGTATGTGATCACATTAGAGAGAATTTACTCCCATAAGCAGTGCCATTGATTCCTACTCAGAACTATGAGTAAGAGGATAACAATCTGACCTTGGATGATCTTATTACTCTTAAAAATTAAAAATCAGTTTATAAAGAATGGTCCCATTTTTGTATGCTTATAGGCAAACAGAAACTTCCTTCCGTGTGACACAGTCATTGATAAAGACAAAACCTTATTCCTTTGTACACACTTTAGAAAAAGGACTGACAAAATTTTTAGATATTTATTAGACCTAGTGAGATACATCCTGTGTAGATGAAATTTAGATTCTACTATGTTATAAAGGACAGTGATAAAGATGACAACAACAACAATAATAATAACAAAAAGGGTGTTGCTAAAAAGAAGGCTTTGAACAAGATTACTCAGTTGCATTTGCAACTTCAATAAAAGAGCCATTGTTCGTACAATCTATATTATTCCCTATGACTCCATTTTTTCCAATCTAGTAACAGAAAAAAATATTAGCTTTTACTTCTCCAGTGTTTGAGGACTGTCAGTGGAAGTGAGTTATAAAAGCAAAGTATTAGCGATATTTTGGGGCATTGATAAAAATTTAGGTATGCATATATTAGGTGATGGAAAAGTCCTGTATGCTGCTAATTAAGTTCCATATTTTGAAAAGTTACAGAATATTGTAAAGTAATCCATTCTCAGTGCTTTGGTTATGTCATTTAAAGTCCTAAACCTATGAGTTTCAATGTTATTCTTTACTGCTTAAAAGAACAACACTGGTTTAGATGCTGAAAAGTTCGAATCAGCTTGGGAAAGACTATGTAGTTAACTCTTCACTGTGAAAAAGTATGCGACTAAAGAAATATAGGCTTAGGCAGGGTCAGTTGTAGGTGTTAATGCAGCAGCATTAGAAGAGTTAATGGAATTTGGATGGTATGACTGAACAAAAAAACTCAACTAGAAAGAAACTAGAACAAAGTTTTTAGCACTTTTCTAGACATAAGAGCAATAGTATCAGAAGAGGAAAAAAATTAATAAAGTAATATAAATCAGAGAAATAGAATTAGAATTCAAGGAAAAATGGATCTGAAAAGAAAATAAAGGTGTGCTCTAACTCTCAGATTGCCAGAGTTCACTGAATTCTCATAAGGAAATAAAAAAAGCCTGCATTAATCCTATACCTTCTGATAAAGCCAGTCATGCATTCCTCATATTTGTGGACCTGGTAGCTACCTCTCTGGCTCCTGGGAACAACTGAAGCAGAATTTTAATTTTGAATAGCTAGAAGAAGCAAAGAGTCAAAACATATCATCCATCTCAATTTTCTTTGTTCTCTTATTGCACAGATACAGTGTTAAAAAAGAGGGATCTTGGAATAAGGTAACACATGTTTGGGAAATCAAGTATCTCAAAGAGGACAGTTGGCTGCTCTCTAAATGTGTAAGGAAGGTGCATTGCATGGGTCCTTGCAGTGACAACTTAAGTTGGATCAGGTAAGACTCCCCCCAGCCTTTGTTTTGCTGAATCTAGATGGCTCATGACTACTCCTGCATATGCATGATCTATCCCTATGGGTTATCTGAAAACACATACTAAACATCACCTAACTACGTAACTTATGTATAAAGCATTGTCCTACATGACAATGTCTGCATTTGCAGGAACAGTTTCTACTACTTACAAGCACCTTATCTACATGCATTTTGATCAATTATTTAGCAGGAACCATCTGAGAAGTTGCTGAAAGGACCAGATTTTCCCCTCCCCCCTCCCTCCAGATGATTAACACACTGAAACAATCAAATCTGTGTAGACACAGCAGGAGATACCTGGAGGGAGTGTTCAGGACAGTCCAAAATGCCATCTCAGAGAGCCCCTGCATCAATTAGTCAAATACTTAGTTGTGAAGGTGGCTATGGTTTAAATTACATTGTTTCAAGTCCTTCTATTATCAATTAATACGTGTAATATGATTGAAATAACCAGGAAGCTGCTAAAGTCCTGTGTACAATGCCCATCAGTTAATATTTAAAGTAAGGAAACAATAACTAGACATGATTTAGGGTTTAGGAACTAACAACTAGACAATGAGGCTTTATGTTTATGTCAGAAAAGGTAATGGATTGTGGTCTCGTCAATAAACTTTGAAGAACTGCTTGGAACTGCCAAGATTAGGGAAGAAGTAGGTAAATTCCTACAGGGGGAGATCATGACCACTGACTCATTGACCACCTACTCAAATGATACCAGCTACTCAAAAGAAGACAATGAAGGAAGAAGACAGAGTCTGTGCACTAATTTACATGAGGGGTGAAGAAGAAAGAACCAATCATTAAGGAAAATAACGATGAATATGTATTAGTTAAGTGTATAAAAGTGAGAATTTTTGAGACAAGAGGGTGTTGTCTTGAGACAGGCACCCATTCATGGATGTCAGTGAAATTAATTTGAAAATACCTCCACTCTGTGTGTTATTGGCTTGCACACTGGGTAAATGAACCCCAATTGTGAGACAACACTTCCACTGTTTCAAATCAGTCCATTAACTCAATTGTGCAGATGACTAGACAGGGAGTGCCTGGCCCACCCAAGGAATTAATGTCTCATGCATGGGAATATAGACAGGCACTGCTCTGATACTCAGTTACACCACAGTTACAACTGTAGGACAAACTTGAGTTTCACACATTTACAAATTAAGTTCCATTGGCCTTGCCACAGTCCATCAGCTCAGAAGGAATGGGAGAGAGATCCCATCTGTTTCAGTCTTCACCTATGGAAAAATCTGTTTATTTTCACCATATGTAGGAACCACAGTGTTCTTTAATCACTCAGTACTTGAAATGTGCTTAGGAATTTTTCTTTTTCTTCCCAATATGTTTACAGTCCAAAGTGAGGTACAGTGAAGAAAATCAGTTAACTGAGAATTGTTTCCATTAAAAAATTGTCTCAGAAGGGAGCCCTGTAAAACAAAAAATACCAAGGCCAAAGCTAAGTGTTAAATCCTGACTATTTAGTGTAAGAATAATACATGTGTCTGTGTTTGTTAAATCCATAGCTTTGAACCTCTTCTGAAGTTGAAAACAGAACTTTTTCTTATCAGAACTTGAAAGAAGTTATTTTCTTTTATTTTGTTTTAAGCAAAATGTAGTAGGAGTAGAAAGTATTGCAATCTGAGGACTAAGAAGTAACATTAGAATATGGTGTAATGGAAGTGGATATCTGAGATTTAGGTTCCATTATTGATGCTTGCTGCTCACTAAGGAGGTTTACCTGGAATGAAATCTGCATGGCAGAGCCCAATCTCTGTGTGTACATGGAAACATGCAGGGCTGCTAGTTCATATCTCAGGACAACCATAAGCTATGCTACTGTACAGTTTTGTCCTTTATTTCTCAGCTGAGAAAAGCATCATATTGCTATAATGCTTTTTATTCTAGAGCTATCTCATTCAGGAGAAATCTATACCAGTTCTGATTCTAGAGATATCTTGCTCAGAGCTAGCTACAGTATCTGTGCTTTGTGCATCACTGCATTATGTATACATTCCCAATGAAAAGCATTTGCAAACTAAGTAATTGTTCTGTGCTTCAGTTCCATATCTGTATATGGGAGATAACAGTGTTCCTTCTGTCTTTCTCATTTAGATAGAAGTTCTAAGACTCAGAGACTCTTTTATTATTGTGTTTGTTCAGTGGTTAAATCAATATTATAATTTTATTGAAACAAATAATTGTTAAAAATGGATGGAAGTACTTAACCAGCTAAAGACACAAATATAATTTGTATCTACAATTGAAATTACAGACAAGTTACAGGAGGTAACCTGTATGATACAGATTTAGACCTGGTGGATCATTCTTCACCTTTATATTGCAATATGAGAAGAAATCCAATTTTTCATAGCAAATACTTCACTTTAGCTAGACTGTTAGTTAGGAGAAAATATGCCCCAAGTGTTTTGGTCTAGAGATATCTACAACTAGCCAATAAAGCTTGTCCTGAGTTCATCAGAGTTACTCTCCTCCAAACCTCAGGCTAGGCTCCAACTGTGCTCTCTGCCAAGAGCAGACAGCTCTTTAACATTTCTTCAACAATTTGCAGACAAACAAAAATGACATATTCTTCCAAATTCTTAAAAATATCAATTTAAGGGATTCATGAACCGGAAGCTTTGCTTTTAATGACAGAATGCAGATTTCTCATCTGGCCTTGAACTGTCATATTTTTTATATGGTCTTTTCTTTGTGTCTTAACCTACTTGCTTGTAAAAAAAATTGTAAGATTTTATTGGTGTGCTGACCATGCATCCTTTATACTGTATTTTCTGCTCAAGGGGAAAAATGTTCAGTTGCAAAACTGGAACTTGATTTCACGCTTCTTGGAGAAATTCCACATACTTCAATTTACAGCTAACACATATAAAAGTTTAAAGTGAGAGATATAGTGCTCTGGATGTAAGACTGAGAAGGATTCAAATATCTTCCTGCCTTAAATGCACGCTTTCTCTTACAACTAGAAGAAATCACTTTACAGAGTGTGGATTTTACAAAGAATAATGTAAAAGTATAACAAATTAACTAGACTAGACATCAGCAAATTACAATAAATTATCATGACTATACTGGTGTTTCAACCATTTTTACTATTTCTGTGCAAGAAAACATTGTGACATGTCAGAGATATTATCAACACTATAATTAATGGTTTTGATTTTTAAAACAGAAATATCCAGGAATTTACTCTCAAGGCCTGTATTCCTTGCATTTTTCTTGTATATTTGAAAATAATAAATACATTCTGAAAATAATACATACATCCTATTCCAATTTTGATTCTTATATCACATCTATTACCACAGCATCTGTTTTATTCTGTTAATGTACAGGAGACACAGATATAAGTGTTTCAGTACTTAACACGTTTTCTTCCTTTAATAGACTTCAGTTCACAGATGAAAACACACTTGCATTGTACCCACTGTGATTAAACTATATTATCAGAGATCCAATGGTAAAGGGGAAAGTCAGAGCAGAAGGAAGTGGTTGCTCCAACCAAGCAAACAAACAACATAGACAAAAGGCCATATAAAAATCCAACTGTACAGCTGACATGTCCATAAGTTTGTCTCAATTTCTTTAACATAAATACTGAGATGAATGCATGTTTATTCATACACATATTACTTATGCATGTTTTAAGTCCCCTTTCCCTTTGGATATTAAACCAAGAGAAGAAATCTTATGCAGTTGCAAGCCATTTAAGTGAAGGCATGAACTAGATCCTACAAATATACATACTAGGCTGTACAAGGAAAAGCAGACCAGCAGGTCAAAGACAGTAACTACTCCACTCTACCTGACACTTTTGTAACTTAATCTGGAATATGGTGTCCAGAGTCAGACTATTCAGTACAAGAGAGACGTTGACAAACTGGAGGGAATCCAGCAGAGGGCCACCAAGGCAGCCGTAAAGCTGAAGTACATGATGTATATGGAGAGGTAGAGAGATCTGGGTTTGTTCAGCCTATAGAGAAACCAAAGGATGTCTCCAGCTACCTAATGAAAGTTTATATTGAAGATGAAGTGACACACTTCTCAGAGGTGCACAGTGGTAAGTGAAAGGCAATGAATCCAAATTGCACCAAGGGCAATTCAGAGTAGATATAAGGGACAACTCTACAGGATAAGAATGGTATAATACTGGAGAAAGTTGCTCAGACAGGCTGTGGAATATCCACCCTTGGAGATATTCCAGACTGACTAGAAAAAGCCTTGAGTAACTTGGTGTAACTTTAGAAAGTCTTGATTTGAGCAGGAAGTCAGGCTAGATGACCTCCAAACGATCACTGGCAACCAAAATGTTTCTGTTTTCATAACGCTGTAACAGAAAGCAGTCCCAGTACAAATAAGCTAACAGGGTGGCTAATGTTAGTCTTGAACCTGAATATAAGTGCACTAAAACAGTGTAATTAACAGTAATTTATAAGGATTTTGTATCACTGTGATGGCATAGACAGACACAGTTTTACATAATTATGTGAGCAATATGATCAACAAAGAGGCTGACAAGGATGGGTGTAGTTGCATGTAGGAGGTGAAAGGAAGAAGTTGCCATACAGAGAACAAGCAAGAGGAAGCCTGACATGGCAAAAAGGAAGTACAGCTCCTCATGTATGCAAAGAGGAGACTAGCAAGACAACAGAAAACAAGAAAAGCAATATCAGAAGCAAGAGAGGGAGGGAAGGGCATAAAAACATCAGGCATAAACAAGTCAAAACAGGGAAGAAATAAAACAAGCCCACCTTGGTGCACTTAAGTCTCTGATTAGGAGCTTTCAAGTTAGGTCATCCATGCTTTGGCCACTAAGAGCTACCAAGAACTGCAGACACCTGAGCCCACTACCCTGTATCCCCTCCATGGTATGTTATATTCACAGCCAGTTTAGAAGTGTTAAAGGCTAAGAGTTTTGTATTTGTAGTGAAGATGATTAATACTGTGTAAGAAATTACTATCAGCAATAAGCACATGCTCAATGAGTGAAATCAGTAAAGTTCTGGCTTAAAGTTTAAAACTGGCCTGACTCATCAGTCTTCTAAACACTCTATCATCATAATCTCTATCTCCCTGATATGTGTGTGTATAAATGTATATAAAAAATACTTCTGTGAATACATATATACATATATATACATCTTTTCAATTGCAACAATGGAAAGGGAAAGACCTTCTTGACAGTGACTGATTCATAGGTCTTGGTTTCAAATTAGAATTGTATTTATCTTAAAGAAAAACAGAGGTCTTGTTATTTTAAATAAGACAGTATGTTAACATAAATATTATTTTTCTCAAAATAGGCTATTTCAGCTCTGTTTGTTTGCATTTTATCTACAGTAACTTGTCAATTTGGTACTTTTAAAGACTTTCTGCTCCCATTGTAGTAAAAGGCAGTTAGAAATCAACATCCAACACTTCAGAGTATATATTCCCATTGGCGCACACATGAAAAGGAGAATGAATTATTGATAATAATAACATAATAATAACAACTGACACTGTTTAACCTTTAGCTGAAGAAACCAAAGCATTTTGCAAAGTATATAACTGTGTTACAGATTCTGGACAGAAGAATCAGCTCATTTATCACTGAAAGTCAGCTACTTCTCAGCCGGAAAGTTAACAGCCTTTTTAAATGTATTGTGACCTTACAGGACATTTGAGGAGAGAAAATAAAAGATAAATCCAGTTCAAATTATATTACCCGTGTGAGACAAACAATTTAAAATGGGCAAGAAAAAACATACAGTGCTTCTTTCTTCTTAAATCTTCTGGAGTTACAGTCTTCTGGAGCTGGTAGGAAGAGAATGTACAAGAGGAAAGTAACATTCATTAAAATTAGATAACTCATACTGGTACAGACTAGACCATCCTTGAGACATCTACAGTAGCTCACTCAAAATATAAAACATATAATTGTGGCAAAATTAATACAGAAAAATCATAAGAGAGGGAGTGACTTTTGAAATTCTGAAGAAGTAGAAAGAATAAAAACCAATTTGTATATGGATGCTGTAATTTAAGAAATAAAAGCTGTAATGTCATTCTGCCTGCTAATTCTTGAGCTGAAGTTTAAAACTAATTTCTTCATTATTGTTCTTCTTCCATGTTCATTTTTTCTCTCCGTTGTCTGTGGAATTAAAAAGTCTACAATGTTTTTATTTAATTAGGTGGTAGAATACTATCTGCAGAGCTGCTCAGTGTCTATGGGACTTAGGCCTTCCTGATGTAGCAACGACATAAGTTCATTTCCCTTATGACTTCTGAACCGTAAATTGCTTAGGACTTCAAAAGCTCTTTAAAACACTTATTTCTCATAATAAGACTATAAAGTGATCTACACACTTGTACAAGATATATCACATGGGATTCTATACAAAATGTACTTCGCAAGGTAGAGCAGTTTCTGGCAAGTCAGAGGGAGTTTGAAACTGGCACCATACAGCTTTAGCAGCAGTCTATATGCTTTTCATATATTAAGATCAGAAACAGATAAACCCATTATTTTCTTGATTCTTGGATTATATGTGCATTTTACATGCTCTTATTTAAATGAGGTATAGATCAATGGAATTATCTAATGGACCTTAATAGCAATCATTATGTTTTAATGCACAGTGGAAGAAGTAGACATTTAAAATAGCTTGGTCCCTATTAATCAGAGTATTCCCATCAATCTAAAGATGCTAAAATATACTAAAAATGAACATACTGTTGTTTCAGGAGGATCATGAGAGAGATTGGTTTCTTAGTACATAGAATTGAATAAAGTTCTGACAATAATTGCACACAACAGAATTTATGGAAAAATGAGAAGCAGGCTGCACCTGGCATTTGAAATTAAATTCTACATCTCATATGTATTTATTTTAGGTTTCTGCAGCTAGCCTGGGGCATTAGTTGTTGTTCATCTACTACATCAATAACAATTAACTTTTTTGAAAAAAGAATATTCTAGGGTGGAGAACATTGGATGGGATAAACAAAGATGTTTAACACTGTTAAAAAAAGCTGCTTTCAGACTGTAAAAATTAAGAGACTACCTAGCTGTAAAATCACATGCTTAAAATAATCAAGAAAAAGGCATGACATCTGAAAATAACCAGGAAACTACTTTGTTGAACAGTAACAAGAAGCACTTAAGTTTCATATGGAGGTGTATTTTCATTTTTTTTTTTTTTTTTTAATTCTTTGAGAAACAGCATCATGAGGGAAATTCTAATAGACTTGAGGTTTAACTGTAGCTATGCCAGCATTGTATTATCCAAGGATATCAGCAATCCTGGTCAATGGGGGAGGTCCCAGAGGACTGGAGGCTTGCCAGTGTGACACCCATTTACCAGAAGGGTCGGGGGGAGGATCCAGGGAACTACAGACCTCTCAGCCTGACCTCAGTACCGGGGAAGATTATGGAGTGGTTCATCTTGAGTGCACTCAGATGGCATGTGCAGGACAAACAGGGGATCAGGTCCAGTCAGCATGGGTTCATGAAAGGCAGATCCTGCTTGACCAACCTGATCTCCTTCTATGACCAAGTGACCCACCTAGGGGATGAGGGGAAGGCTGTGGATGTTATATACCTTGACTTCAGCAAGGCTTTTGACACTGTCTCTCATGGCATACTCCTTGAGAAGCTGGTGTCTCATGGCACAGACAAGTGTACTCTTCACTGGGTGAAAAACTGACTGGGCGGACGAGCCTAGAGGATTGTGGTGAATGGAATTAAATCCAGCTGGCGACGTGTCGCAGGTAGTGTTCCCCAGGGTTCAGTATTGGGCCCCGTTCTCTTTAATATCTTTATCAGTGATCTGGACAAGGGGATCGAGTGCACTCTCAGTAGGTTTGCAGATGACACCAAGTTGGGAGGGAGGGTGGATCTGCTAGAGGGTAGGAAGGCTCTACAGAGAGATCTGGACAGGCTGGATCAATAGGTCGAGGCCAATTGTATGAGGTTCAACAAGGCCAAGTGCTGGTTCCTGCACTTTGGTCACAACAACCCCATGCAGCGCTATAGGCTTGGGGAAGAGTGGCTGGAAAGCTGCCCGGCAGAGAAGGACCTGGGGGTGCTGGTTGACAGCCAGCTGAATAT
>JAOBAS010000052.1:25089659-25110536 GCA_025311575.1 Elanoides forficatus
ATCACATGTAGTAGGTGTAGTGGTTTAACCCCAGCTGGTAATTAAGCACCACATAGCTGCTCGCTCACTCCCCTCTGGTGGGATGGGAGAGACAATCAGAAGGGTAAAAGTGAGAAAATTTGTGGGTTGGGTTAAAGACAGTTTAACAGGTAAAGCAAAAGCCATGCACGCAAACAAAGAAAATCAAGTAATTCATTCACTACTTCCCATGGGCAGGCAGGTGTTCAGCCATCTCCAGGAAAGCAGGGCTCCAGCACACGTAACAGTTACTTGGGAAGACAAATTCCATCACTCCAAATGTCCCTCAATTCCTTCTTTTTCCCCAGCTTTATATGCAGAGCATGATGTCATATGGTGTGGAACATCCCTTTGGTCAGTTGGGGTCAGCTGTCACAGCTGTGTCCCCTGCCAACTTGTTGTGCCCCCCCAGCCTCCTCGCTGGTGGGGTGGGGTGAGAAGCAGAAAAGGTCTTGGCTCTGTGTGAGCACTGCTCAGCAGTAACAAAAACATCCCTGTGTTAGCAACACTGTTTTCAGCACAAATCCAAAACATAGCCCCATACTAGCTAATAGGAAAAAAATTAACTGTATCCCAGCCAAAACCAGCACAGTAGGATGACAAGAAAAAAATACATATTATAAATTTCATCTTTGCAACATAAGCAATTAAGAGTTCATTTGAATTAAAAAAAAAGTAGGTAATAGAATAGATGCTTGTTCATTTATTCTTTCAATAAACTTGAAAACATTTGAAAATAAACAGATTAGAAAAAAAATGGAAAATTAGAAGGCAAAATTAGCATGTCAGAAAAATCTAATAAAAAACCAGAGAGGATAATAGAGTCTCGTCAGGGTTAGGTTGGCAAAGTAGATGAAGAGAGATGTAGATGGAGAAGTAGATGAGCTGTGATAATATTCCAGTAATTGGCACATTGAGTCGCACAAAAGTTTTAACATGAAAGATTTCCATTTGTAAATTGTACATGTCCTTTTTAGAACAAAAGTCTTCTGAAATTCATTAGTTGCTGGAAATACTTATGGTATAAAGAACATATTAACCTTAGAAATTCTTTCTAAACATACAGTAGTAAAAATTTTAAGGACTTGACTTCTAATTTTCTTCTGTACTGCAGCCTTTTGGGAGGGCTTATGAAGTGGTAAAGTATTACTTAACTGTGAGGAATCAGGTCTGTAATACAGCTCTTTCCAATTCCAGCAGAAGATATTTATGACTGCAGTTAAATTGGTCATATGAGAGCTGTTTATTCAAATGCTACATGGCAAATCTGGAAACCAGAGGCTCATGTTTGGAGAGGGAAAGGTAATTTTATAGTAAAATGGGGCTAATGGTGATGACAGGCTGAGAAAGTTGGGGTTGTTCAGCCTGGAGAAGAGAAGGCTCCAGGGAGACCTTATAGCAGCCTGCCAGTACCTAAAGGGGGCCTGCAGGAAAGCAGGGGAGGGACTTTTTACATGGGCATGTAGTGATTGGACAAGGGGTAATGGCTGTAAACTGAAAGAGGGTAAATTTAGATTAGATGTTAGGAAAAAACTCTTTACTGTGAGACAGGATGGTGAGACATAGAAACAATTTGCCCAGAGAGGCTGTGGATGCCCCATCCCTGGAAGTGTTCAAGGTCAGGCTGGATGGGACTTTGAGCAACCTGGTCTAGTGGAAGGTGTTCCTGCCTATAGCAGGGGGGCTGCAATTAGGTGATCTTTAAGGTCTCTTCCAACCCAAACCATTCTGTAATTCTATGATTTCTCCTGTTTGACAATTGATCAGTAAATATACAGTGGCAGAGTATTTTTTAAAAATATTTTTATTATCTTATTTCTTTGTTTTGACTATTTTGAAATAAAAATATTGTTTCAAGACAATAAAGAATTTCATTTTTAAAATATTTTAATATTTTCATAATTTTTTCCTTCAGTAAAAATCTAAATATGATATATTCGAAGATATTTTTATTCCTTCAAAGCCATCTATACATGAATTTTATTCCAATAAATAAATATCTCTGATTTACTTTCATTTTACTAAGAATTTCAGAAACCCTGATGAAGCTGAGGAGTTCATTGAATGAAGCTTAAGAGAGTGATAGAAATTACATAATGACATAATCCTTACAGGATAGGACTGGCCAATTTTGCTAGGAAAAAAAAAACTTTAAAAATATTAAACTAGGATCATCTTTCACCACAGCAACAAACAAAAAAAAAAAAAAAAAGAAAAAGAAAAAAGCGCAAGTAAGCATCTTAAGGTTCTCTTCTGGACAGATATTATGATATTATGTTATAGTATGCACAACAAAAAAGAATTCAGATTTCAGCATCTTGAATTTCATGTTGAAAAAAAAAAGAACCTTAATAGAATGAAATGAATAGTTTATACTGATTTTAGGTTCCTAGTTTTACTGATTTTATTAATTGTTCAAAAGTGCAGACTTTTCTGAAAAGGATGAGGTGAAATTTTAGAAGATTATGTATACTGTGATAATTTTACAGAAATAATTTGTCTAAAACAATCAGTTCTGTCAATAGAAACAGCATTCTACTTGTTTGTAGGAGGTAGGAAATTAGATCTTGTAGTTTGACTTTCTGATTATAAGCAAGTCCATTACAAACATAACAGAATATATTAGGTAAGCATGGAAAATAATTTTTAAAGATTAAGATACAATTAAAGTTTGAGAATTTTTTTTAATTCTAAAGATATGCAAAGAAATGGTCATCAATTTTTAGCTTGTAATAGAAAATATTTTGTTTGGCAGAAATAAGATTGTTTGGGGAGAATTATTGCAGTTATGAAGTGTGGGGAGTCAGATAGAAATTGCAGAAATTCAAAGCACATCCTATAAAGATGATGGCAATACATTCCAGTAACAGAACAGGTTAAAGAGGGAAATATAGATATTGTCAGCAAAATGACTGCTATAAAGTTTTTTCCTCCAGATTACATAAATCTTAAGAATTTACAATGAAACTATGAAAAATGGTGACTATATTTTAAATTCAGACTGAAAATTATGTACTTTCATCTCCTTTGGAAGATGCCACAGGCACTTTACTAGAACTGAGGGAGGAGGAACTGGGATGGAGTGACATGAGGCCAAATGCAAATGTTGGGCCATCGGATGTGGCCAGACTGTTTTCTTGGAAATGAAGGGAATGGAGGCAAGTTTATATTATGTAACTAGTTAGCTAGTTATACTAGTCAGTTCTAGTATATATAGTTAAGAATCTTTTCTTTAACAAAGAGCATTTATGACTGTGGTTTTAAAGATAGTTGTACATAATCCAAACTGGGAAATAGCAGATAAAGTTTAATCTCAATTCTGAGTGCTTATGTTCATTTTGTAAAATGAGATCTGCTTCATCTGACTGTGAACTTTATTCTAAAGCAACAGATGGGCTGGTTTGTGTTTTATGTAGGAAAGAAACGTAAAACCCAAATCACCCCAGTGTTAATGTAAAACAGATAAGTGTTGAAGTTATTGCATATTCTGTCACAGAAAAATAGGATAAGAACATTGTTAAATGACCTCAGGAATTATGAAATTATTCTAAGTTTGACAAAGAAAGAAAGTGGAGTACTAGGAATGCATTATCTACAGGAATTCTCTGTTTCTCAGAAAATAACACATGAGGTGAAGTATAGGTTTTTATAGGGTCAAAAAGATTGTGTCAGGTGTTGAAGGGCCTGATCAATAACATGGGATTTGCCAAGTTGGTCAAACCAAATTAATAACATTATTCTAGAGAATCAGAGAGGAACCATAAAGGAAAGAAAAAAATCATTCCATATCCCTGCCTTTTTTATTTCAGTTAGAACAACCGAATGTCATAAAACAAAAAAAAGACTTTGTGAAGTTTTAACTAAATATTAAATTCTCTCTTAATATTTCAAATCACATTGTGATCCTTTTCAACTTCTCATATTATTAACTTGACTCTTCCTAAAAATTCATAAGTCAAAACTAATTTTAGGTTTGCTCATATCCCAAGATAAGTATGGTGACTAACAGTGCGCTGATTGCTCTGTAATAACTGTTTGAGTATAATCTTTTGGAGTGAAAGAAATATCATCAAAGGTGGCTTTCTTTTTTTTTCTTTTGTTTTGTTTTGGTTTTGTTTTTTTGTTTGTTTGTGGTTTTTTTTTAATGCCTGAATACAATGCATAAAAATACTGTAGTACATGATTATCAAGCTGGCTAAACAATAGTCAATAAGTGGTATCATTCAAAAAATCATATTTATATTTAAATAAAAAGCTAACAAAGCACGTGAGCTGCATGAAAAATAGTCATTAAGAATTATGTGTATTTTAGGACAGAAATTAAATGCAGGGAGTATCTGTCTTCTGTTTCTTTTTCTCCCCTTTCCTTTTCTTATTAGCTTGCATATATAATCAATTTAGTACCAGGAGTTGTTATCATTGCTTTCATTTTAATCAACTAAAAAAACCCTAAATAATCTATAAGTATTTTTTCTAGATTTGCCAAATACTAGATGATTTCAGAATTCTTCCATTCCACAAAGACAGGAAACTAAATCCCTACGAAGTTATACAGTTCAGTGTTTTGTTGTTCTGTTTTTTTTCATTTTTTGTTTATTGCTTATCTGAAAGGATAAAGAAATGCTCTTTTGTTAAATGTTTTATGAACCAATATCCTGATGATGTGGTGATTTGTTGATGAAATCCACTACAGTTCTTTTCTTTGATTATATAGGACTTTTTCATGCAGTGACAAGTCCTCTTCAGAGTTCGTACATATTATTCATTTATTTTACAGATCTATATAGAATTGAGAAATTAACATTGTCCACCTGGGAAAATAAACTGAGGACTCAGGCAGAGTTTTAATTTAAAATCTCTGTGATTCTGTAATTAGGCCTAAATGCTATTTAAATAATATGGAAGAAGTGGGGAAATAGAAAATAGAAAAAAAGAAACATTGAAGGCAACTGACAGAAATCACATTCCTAAAAAGAAATTTGCTTCATTCTTTTGAAGAATTTTTAAGAACATTTCATGAAAATCTTAATAAGTTCTCAAAGGAGCTTGATTCAAAGATTAATGATTCCCTGGATGAATGAAATTAATAAAAATTATTCCTGAAAGAAACTGCAAGCTTCAGGATATTTCTTTTTCAAGCATGTAAGAACTACATTTTTGTTAAGCTATAGCTGTATATACCTTTATGTGAAAAATCACAAGAATGCATGGTTTAACTGTAAAGAACCATATCTCATTTTGCGTTTCTCAAGTGAACCAGTACTGATTTCAACAGAGCAGTTCCCAGAGACAAAAGAGTAAATTTAATCCTGATTGTATTATCTTTTAGTCAACATTTAATTAGGTTTTCATTGTTTTGTATAATAAAGTCTGATCTAAATTCTGAACATTTCCTATATGCTGACAGACATACAGCTACTAATGCCTCCTAAGACTTAGAAGAACTTGCGTGTTAGAATTTTAGTTCTGCAGGTTTTTGAAGTTCTGGAGAAATTTGCTGTTGTTTTTAAATGAAGTAACTCTGAAACAGCTAAATTCCTTGCCAAAGGCTACGTAAGGAAGTGGAAAGGTGACTTTCCTGTCCCCAGGCAAACTCCTAAAGGTTATTTTATCCATTGAGTATGCAAGTTGCAGAACTATTGTAATATGAACATTCAATCATTTTTTCTGAATACTGCAAAGCTCTTAATTTCAACATTTTAACATACAGATATTTTGAAATTCTGTATTTCAAGTGTTATTAGGCTATTTAAATACAAATAAACTGAATGTCTCTATATCTTTAAAATTCTATATTTTTTATTTCTGTCTCCAACATATGAAAATTAAATGACAGTTGTATTTTAGATATAACAAGGATATCTTGAATAAACACAGTGAATACTGCAGATTTACACAGACATTTAATAATTTTAATACAGTTATAACTGTCTAAGATCTGTCTAAGCAATTTCATCACATAGCAGATTTTTAAGCTCAGTCATATATTTCTGAAAAGGGCTTGATTAAGAAAAGAGTAAAAACCATCATAATAGTTGTAGTCTGTGGTACTGTAATAACATACTTCTTTTACAGAAAAGTTCATTTTTGAAAGTAATTTGGCCTTATAGTCCTGTTACAAGGGATGGTATCATATAGAGTGATGTTAATTCAGTGCAGTAGGAGGAAGTCTGATGCTGAAAGGCCCTAATCAGTAGTAAAACCCCCAAAACTAAACGTTGCTGCTTGTGATTAGCGTGTAGTGTAGGGAGAAAGAAATCAGTGTTAGGCAATTTTAAAGGCTAGTATACGCTTTCAATCACTTTGATCTCCACAGATATCTTCAAAATTTCTAAGTGTTGTTGGAATTGAAAGACAAAAATGTCATTCAGAAGCAGACCTTGGAATGGGAAGAAAAATGTCTACAGGAAAAAAAAAAGAAAACCTTTGAAATTAATAACAGTAACCTTGAGTAACCGTTGCTTGGTATTAGCTAGCTATAAAAAAATTTGGTGAGATATCAGGAATTATTTTGTTAATCCTCAGTAGAAAGTTGTTGTCTTGGTTTTACCTGGAGTAAAGTTAATTTTCTTCTTAGTAGCTGGTATAGTGCTGTGTTTTGGATTTAGGATGAGGATAATGTTGAAACACATGGATGATTTAGTTGTTGTTAAGCAGTGTTTATACTAAGTCAGGACTTTTCAGCTTTTCGTATTGCACTGCCAGTGGAGGCTGGGAGAGCACAAGAAACTGGGAGGGGACAGAGCAAGGACAGCTGGCCCAAACAAGCCAAAGGGGTATTCCATACCACATGACATCATACCCAGTATATAAACTGGGGGGAGTTGGCTGAAGGGCACTGCAGCGCTGGGATCGGCTGGGCATCGGTCAGTGGGTGGTGAGCAATTGTATTGTGCATCACGTATTTTTATATATATATATACATAAAATCATTTTTATTCCTTCCTTTTCTGTGCTATTAAACTGTCTTTATCTCAACCCACGAGTTTTACTTTGTTTTCCCCAATACTCTCCTCTACCCCACTGGGTGGGGGGGAGTAAGAGAGTGACTGCGTGGTGCTTAACTGCTGGCTGGGCTTAAACCACAACAGTGATGATCACCTGAATGAGTCATCCTATAAGCATACATATGTGTTGAAGCATATGCTTTATGGATAAAATCTGCTCATATATACCCCATAAATTTTGGTAAAAATTGTTTTTTCTATAACATACACAGGAATTATCTGCAGAGGTATGACTGAGTTTATAGTCATGTTACATTACAATATGATCAGCACTATAATTATAAAGATCCTTATTAAAACATGTCTCAGTTTTCTTAGTGCATATTCCAGCTAATTTGAACATAAATCTGCAGAATATATAGCTGTTTCAGCACAGTACTCAACTTGAGCAAATGTCTTCTTATTCTCTGTAGCACTTACTGGAATTGTTCCAACAAAAAAAAAAATATAAATGAAAAATGCCTATTGAAATTAAATTTTGCATTCCATGTCCACTAAATTGCCTAAGATCTGTGAATGTTAAGCAATTTTAAGTGAAACATTGCATGGATTTCAGACTAACTGCCCCAGAATTGTTGCCATCAAAATTTTGCAATATAAGCCAGGACTACCAGTGTAGCCAAGGTCTCCAGAAGTGTCACTTAAAGGCATGAGAAATTCTCTGAGAGCTGGGAGTGTTAGGTGCTTTTCCGTAGCTGATAATGAAAAAGAGTGAGAAAATGCTCTAGTATGTTCATGGGCAATTAATTTTTCAGTTCATCTGAAAGCCAAATTTCTTTCAGTTCAGGTGAAATAAAAATTAGAAATAAAAATAACTTAAGAACCTTGTGTTTAAGTTCCTTTTACCCTCCTCTTAGATAAGTAAGACAGTATGAAAAAGAAACATGTTTGATTCAGTAAAACAGGGCAATAGCCAGTTCAAAAGAAATACAGATAGTGGTATGGAAGTATGTAGGGAAACAGCAAAAAGGAGTCTTCAGAAAATTAAAGAAGAGAGTTGAAAGGAGTGAAATTAAATGTGGTTATGCAGGACTGCAGTGTCTGTAAGGTGGAAACATAGAAGGAAGGACCAATGACAAGACCTTGATAAGGAATAAGTGATCATGTTAGTGTGTGAATTTGTGTGTATATTGCTTTCCATAACCTAAAATGGAACACAAGATTCCTGGACTTCATAATTTCTCTTCTAACAGCCAATCAATATCACTAAAATCCCTAGGCATCTGTCCATTATTTTTCTGTATTTTAGAGTAGGCAAAAACCAACATTGTAATCCTTTTCTCCTTTAGCTGAAATAGCAGAAGATTTAGCTCCTAAAATATTACACACATAGGAGAAGACACATTCACTTTAGGTATGTTAAATTGACAGTAAAGCTGCACAATCAACTTCTAATTTGATAATAACTAATTCAGTATCTTTTATCGTTTGTGGGTTTTTTTGATTGTGTATTATTATCTTACAGTAAAATTTTGTTATGTGTGAATGCATGGAGTAGAAATTCTTTGGTGACAAATCACTGCTTATGGAAAGGAAATTTTTGCCTACAGATCTTATGTTTCAGGCAGAAGGCTTCCCAAATAAATGATGCAGAATAAAAAAAAAAAAAAAAACGTAAAAAAAAAAATTTCAGGGTTAAAACAAAGAAAATTTGGTTTTATGAGCTGGTTCCTATCCCTGGTTCTGTTCAGAATTGCCATGCTAATCATCAGAATTATTCTAAGTCATCAGTTACTTGTTTTTCAGTTTTTCTGGGTGTCTGAGCTCAGACTGTAAATGCCTCAGTTACAGCTGTACTAAGCACTCATTAGCTGCAGTGTTACTCCATGGAAGATACGCTTTGAACGTATGAAACACTTTATTATATTAAGTACACTGAGAAATCAGGTTCTGTGCATTCCAAACTCAGTACCCAAGACAGGTAGATATACTTTACATACTTATCTGTCTGAGATTCAGGTCTTCTCCTTAAAACAGACAATATTACTCTCATGGTTTAACCTCAGTCAACAACCAAACACTACACAGCCGCTTGCTTACTCCCCCAACACTCCCTGCTCCGGTGGGATGGGAAGAATTGGAAAAAAAGTTAAACTCGTGGGTTGAGATAAGAACAGTTTAATAATTGAAATTAAATAAAATAATAATAATAGTAATGAAAGGGGAGATAACAAAAAGAGAGAGAAATAAAACCCAAGGGAAACAAGTAATGCAAAATGCAATTGCTCACCACTTACTGACTGATGCCCAGCCAGTCCCCGAGCAGCGATCTGCCCATCATAGCCAACTCCCCCCAGTTTTTATACTGAGCGTGACATTCTGTGGTATGGAATATCCCTTTGGCTACTTCAGGTCATCTGTCCTGGGTATTTTCCCTCCCAGCTTCTTGTGCACCTCCTCTCTGACAGAACATGGGAAACTGAAAAATCCTTAACTTAGGATAAGCACTGCTTAGCAACAACTAAAAACATGAGCGTGTTATCTACATTGTTCTGGTACTAAATACAAAACACAATACTGTACCAGATACTAAGAAGAAAATTAACTCTATCCCAGCCAAAACCACACCAATTACCTTCTTCCATGCCATGGCCATTGTGAAAATCTATTAAATAATGCTTTGCAGCAATCAGAAACAGCAGTGATGTTAAATGCTGTAGGAAGTCTATCCAAAATCCTTTCTTTGTAGAAACAGTAAATAAGATCTGGAGCCACAGATTGAACTGGGAAGACAAAGTAGATATTCAAGTGTTGCTCATTAGGTGATCATCATCAATTCTATGCAACAAATAAAGCAGAAGACCTATGGAAAAAACCAGTAAATGATCATGTAACTGAAGTCTGTATCATATTGTTCACCTACAACTGGGATGAATTAAGTCTAATATTTCCTAACCTCAGAACACTTGATTTTGCAGCATTAATAATTCGCTTTAAGCATATTAAGGGCAAGGCGGGAGATTTTTTGCTATGTTTTTGATATTTGGCTCTTTGAAAGCAAAAAGCTCCTGATATTTTTGTAAGACAATTTCAATTTCCTATCCACAGAGCGCAGGTACATCCTGAGGAAGTGACATTTTATTCCTGTCCTGAAACCAAGGGACCTGTCACAATCATAGTAAGTCATGTGAAAGATTTGCTTTAAAGCAATACGTATTCCTTCCTAAGTTCTTCTTTGGCAGTGCTTGCAAGCCTAAGATTGAAATTTCCCAGGTTTTACTTCCGTGACATTTATTAGCTTTGTAGTTATTTTTGTAATTACTTTTTCAATCATTGTATTGATACAAAATGCAAAAACCTTTCCCTAGTTATATATTGCATGTGACATTCTCTTTCTAATCTTTTGCCACTTGTTTCACTGTTGTCTTTTCCATTTTTTAAACCATAATCACAATTATATTTGAAAATGATCACTTCTCTCTGTTTTCAGAAATGATTCTCAAAAAAGTAGCTGAATTTAAGCATAGAGGAGATTAAGTGGAATTTGACTTATGATCCACCCTCTTCTTGGTATGTTTACAGGTCACATACACAGAACAAAGTTCTCATTTTTTTCCCTCCTGTCTCACTTAATTTCATGCCACTTCTCTCACAATTCATATTAGGTGATTATTGGTCTTTCCAACAGTCAAATCAGAGCGTTTTTTCTGTGTCAGCTGAACTAACACAGTATGTGAATAGATGGTCTATCAACCCTAATATTTGATCCATAATTAAAAGCAGAAAACTCCCCCAACTTTTAGAGTCATTGTTTTCTACTGCATGTTTCCCTTCACATTTGTAAAGGTTCCCTGTAGCTAAATCTACTCTTCATTTTAATAGGAAGATACCTGCTTCAAGAATTATTCAATTTGTTCCACATACAATTGCAAGCAACCAGTGTTTGAATTTAACCTACAGTACCATGGTGTGATATGTAGCAATTTATAACCCTGATCATAAATTCAGATTCTTTAAATGGTATTAACAGATATCTGGGTCACCTTGGTCTGATAATTTCAAAGAAGAACAACCAACCTGAATTAACATCCCTGTTTCTCATACACATCTGAAAATTTCTAGCAATTTTTTTATTGTAAGAATAGAAAAACAATAGCTCTCAATGACAGCATTTACTCCAGTCAAAACTTAGTTAATGACACTGAAGTTGTCCTCCATCTGCTGTTCTGTGGTCTCTTCCAGTCCTTTTAACGAATGCCAGGCTTCTATTGAATGGATTCGTCCCTGTCAGTGATGTCATCAATCTGTTGTTATGGGCCTGCAGCTTTGCTGATACATCCACTAACAATGTCATAACTGAATGTTTTCCATTTAGTGCTTTTTTATTTTTCCTCTCAGATGAAGACTGTATCAGATGATAGATAGAGGAGTTTGTTTTCACTGTGGGTTCCTAACTCCATATGAGCAAAAATTACTCCCAGAAGTCAAAAGAGAAAGCGCTCTTGGCTTCACTTTATTATTCACTTTATTATTGCAAAGAAACATTATGCCCGTCTCTCCAGTTAAGGACTGAGGTTTTCAATTGCTGTTGTAGGATATTTTGTCTTATGGAGATAGGAAGAAGTACAAGACAATGGCACTCATTTGGCTTTTCTCAATTTTTTTTAGAAATTCTTTTCAAGAAACATATTTAGTATTCTGTCACTTGAAAAAAATAGCACCATAAACTATTGAATATGTTCAATCATAATTTTATATGGGAAATTATGTTTTTACGCAAAATCATACACAGGAGCTATATATTGACCAAAAAACCCAACAATAAAAACCCCTAAAAAACCCGACACACCAACCAAAACCAAAATTTTCAATCATCTGATGCCTTTTTCCAAGGGGAACCACTAACATTACTCCAATAAAAAACAACCAACCAAACAAACAAAAAAAAAACCCAAAAACCCACACCCCAGAAAAACAACCATAAAACACCATGATCACCAAAAAAAAGTATTTCTTCTACATGAGAGCAATCCTGATGTTTATAAACAGTTAGGTAACCCTTCCTAAAGGCATGTTGTGAAATTTTGGATGTGAAGAATGATCAGTATTAAAATAGTCAGTCTAAATCATCATTGTAAAGTGTCATAACAATAGCCATAGATTTTTAAATAACACATACAGTATTATAATATTCTAATTTCTTAATCCAATTGTAAGAGTATGTTTGAATTCCAAAGCACCTTATGGGTTTTTTTGTTTGTTTCTTTAAAAGATTTGTTTACGAATTATGCTTTAAAAGACATGTTTAAGGTCATATGAGAATGGTGGGCTTCAAATAAAAAGAACCAAAAGTGCATTCCTCCCAAAGATTTGTCATTCTATTATTCAACAAATTCCTATAATCCAGAAATGCATGCCAAACATAGAGACAAAAAGAGAAAACTGCTATTGTAAAAGAGGAGTTTTGAGATTTTGATCATAAGAAGTCATACCTCTATGTATTTCTATGATTCTAGAGTGAAATTTGAGTTTCTACAACTGCAGGAGGAAAAATGCATAAGCTAATACAAATGTGAATATGTATGTCTAGCTCTAAAAGAGACAGAAGAGTTGCAGAAAAAAAATGACATCATTATCCAATATGCAGAAGTCCACAGTGCAGGAGCTTGAAGTGCAGCAAAATCTTTTTTTTTTGTTTCAATTCTATTGTTTAAATTGTCTGAACTGATAAATGAAGTATTGTTCGATGATCAGATTTCAGAAGGTAAAAGTGTTCATTAAAATAGAAGCAAAAAGCTGTCACAATGAATTTTTTTCATATCTACTTACTAAGAAAGGAATATCACATGGCTGAATCTCTGTCATTGGAATTTAATAAAGCAACACTCTGTCTTACAACACACTGTTCTGGCCTTTTCTGCAGAAGGAAAAGAGGATGTGTTGGACAATGTGTTTACTAACATGATTTTAAAAATGGTTTCTCAGCTAAGACAGGGAAAAGTTCAACACTTAAAAACATGTCAGTTACTTGTGCCTAATGCTAAAACACTTTCTTTTGAGAAAGTACAAAGTATCATTAAGAACACCTCCAGAAATTAAGTTATCTTTGGATATCAGCTATTAACCTTAGAAAATCAGGCATACTTCTCAACAAAACAAATAAGTGTGGTAGTTCATCCTTCTTACACCCATTTGCAGAACAAATGAGGAAAAGAGTGCACACTTAAAAGAACTGCTGCAGAATTAGCAATAGTTCAAGAACTTGTAGTTGCTATTTTGTCTGCTAGGAGTAGCAGGAGTTCTGGTGACAGACTAAACCCTGAAATCCTCAAATATACCACAAATGTAAAATAAGAAGTGAACAAATATTATTTGAAAATAATCAAAAAATCGGAAGAAATAATACTTCTTTTCCTCTTTCAATCTGAAGAGGGATATTCTGATACATGCTTCTCAGGTGTGAAACCTTAAACCTTAACATTAGTCGAGGGTGTCACTCTTTATGACTAAAATGATTCCCTCTTTAAAAGGAAGTAATTAATAATAATAATAAGAAAGTAAAATAATTAAAAAAAAATTATTCTTATTATCCACAGGCACTATTGTCATGGGAGATAAGCTAGGATAAACCGCTCAAGAATGTTCTGATGAAATGGCTTATCATTATATAATTTAGATGGATGTTTTTTTCCTGAACACATCATTTGAACATGCAAATCGTTATCATATTAAAAATACAATTTCTAGCGAAGCACACAGAGAGAGAGCCATAGAGATGGTGCTAGAAGAAGGGAAGGATATGCAAAGTTAAAAAAAAAATAACTAAAAAAATCCTGATTTAGGCCATGGTCTTGAATCCAGATTGCTAAAAGGCAAATAAGGGACTATGAGATTATTTTGGATGTGTTGGTGAACCTCATTTTTGTGAGCTTTTTTATGTCTTGGATTCATGTCAGTGCAGAACAGGAACTCCTGACATATAGGCAAGATGAGATAACTTTCTTGCCCACGTCTAAGCTAGGGAACATGAGCTGTGAGCCAAACCAGATTTACTGAATTCTCCTGGACACAAGTTACTTACTTTCTGTTCAGACTCCATCAGATTTTAGCTTTCTTGATTCTGAAAGTACTGATAAATTGCTGCAATTATCTTTTACTTGTTACTGGTATATGGAATGCAATTTAGGCAAATATTAAGGAATGATTAACAAAGTTTGTTAGAAAAACTAGAACAGCTGCAGAAAAATAAGAAGATATTTTGTCAACTATATCCTTAAAAAAAAGTAAATGTTTTTGTAATTTCAAGTCTACAACAAATTGAAATAAGGTACAGAAAAATAAATCCTTGAATTATCTAAAGCGTAAGCTCAGTTATCTTTCTTCTACAGCGTTTCCTTGTAAAAGGTTTATTCATCTTAAAAATTCAGTTTGCAAAAGAGTTGTCAAATAGTTGAGAAAATTTTGTCCCTGTTTTCTCCTAGACTTTGCAAAGCAAATAAAAAGAAACAAACCAGCAAAATCTTGCTTAGTGCTGTGTATTGGCCTGTAATAATGTTAAATCTCATGATTTTTAGTGTTTAGTTCTGTCTGTTCTTCATATTGAACCTAACTGGTGTAAATGTCAAGTTTTGTGTTGGCAAATATAAAACACATTGATGTAACACTTCATGTAATCTTGTCTCAATTTCCACTTTTTAAAAACATTTTCTGCAAATGCCAGTAATGACAGCAGTGTAGTTGCATTCTTAGTGCTGTTTATATGAAAAAAAGAATGTTGGAAATAGCCAACTTATTTAGAAGTGTTTACTCAAGATATGCCACTTTGTCAGTATTTTGAAACGTCAACTGTCATGCAAACAAGCCTGAAGTAGTAGTCTAGCACTTATTAATTAGATGAGCTGTAAAAGAGAGATATTGGTTACTGAAAAACTAGACATTGCTGCATACCTACAGACATGATAGAGTTACATAATTCAACATGTCATATATGACTCAGGTAAGTTACCCTACCTGCCACTTCAACATCCAATCTTTTTAAATATTTTTTTCAGTTGTGCACTTTTGAACACAAACTTCAGTAACAGAGACCTCATTGGCCATGAACATTGGCAACAGGAACTAAATCTCAAAGAACAAATGCATGTTAATTATCAGAAATGACCAAACTATTCAACCATGAATTGAGACAAATATATTTTAGGCTTATATTTAGCATGATACTCATGATAAACTCTGAATTTCACATCAAACATATGTATCAGACCACTACTGAAAAATTGCTGGAAAAAGAGTTACAACTTTGAAAGTTTTCTTATTACATGTGACTTTAGTAGTAGTGAAAAATATGCTTTTGTTGTGGCTTAACCCCAGCCAGCAACTAAGCACCACACAGCCGCTCTCTCACTTTCCCCCCACTCAGTGGGATGGGGGAGAGAATCAGGAAAAAAAGTAAAACTTGTGGGTTGAGATAAGAACAGTTTAATAGGACAGAAAGGAAGAAAATAATATTAATGATAATAAAAACAATAGAATTACAATAATAATAATAAAAAAATTGGAATATACAAAACAAGTGATGCACAATGCAATTGTTCACCACTCACCAACCGATGCCCAGTTAGTTCCAAGCAGCGATCCCCTCCAGGCCAACTCCCCCCAGTTTATATACTGGGAATGACATCACATGGTATGGAATACCCCTTTGGCCAGTTTGGGTCAGTTATCCTGGCTGTGTCCCCTCTGAGTTTCCTGTGCATTCCCAACCTCTGCTGGCAGGGCAGTATGAGAAGCTGCAAAACCCTTGACTAAACACTGCTTAGCCACAACTGAAAACATCAGTGTGTTGTCAACATTCCTCTCATACTGAACCCAAAACACAACCCTATACCAGCTACTGGGAAGACAATTAACTCTATCCCAGCCAAAAGCAGGACAGCTGTCCAGAACTAAAATACGCTGTCTTATACAGCTTGTTTGAGATTGAGTTAGGAAAACTTCTTTAAGGAAGGTACACCATCTCACCTCTGAAGACTTATGATAAGACCAGAATGTACTGCTGAGGCTAACCAGGGAAGTGTCATCCTTAGGCTCAGAAGGAGAATTCCAGGTACATGAAGGGATATGATTTTATCATGGTACATAACATCACCATATCAAGCATTTGCTTTGCATTTTAGAATTTGGCAAGATTGTGGAACATTGAAGGAAAGACACTTAAACGATCCAAAGCATAGAAAACAAGATTCATACTGCGAGACTCAACAAACCCATCTAATCAGTTTATTGAAGAGAACTTTGACAGAGTACTTGATCATTTGATGTTACTATTTGCCCTGAAAAATTATGGGTTTAGGAGCCTTTTCTGTCTTGAATAGAGAGATATAACAAGATACCAAGGCTGGAATTTGAACCTATTCAAATTCCACCTTGAACATAACTGTAGTCCTTAACAATAAGGGTAATTAAGCACTAAAAGATGATACCAATAAAAACCAGTAGGCTCAGAGTCCTAAAAATGAGATTAGATATCTTTTGCCAATCTCATGCTTTAATTCAGCCTCTGAAGGAAAAATAAATATGATGATGATGTGCAGTGGTTTTTTACATTAATCTATTATTATGCATAATCATATTCTAAATGAAATGAATAAGTGAAAAAGATGATAGTATCCAAGATCTTGAATGTATTTTGTTATTATCATCTTTTAAAATACAACCACTAGTTATCAACTAGGTTTCTGTAGTGCTGGATGCATACATATAAACAGCAAAAATGAAAGAACGTCTGTCATTAAAATATAAGAAAAAATAAGAAGATGAGTATGTATCTAAAGTGTGGGCCATGTCAAAACACAAGGCAATATCAGTCACCACTTTATGCAGTGATATCAGTGTATGTACTTTCAGCTTTCCACTGTTCATTTTTTGTACGTATCTCATATTATCAAAGAATTTAAAGATAAGATTTGAAGAAAGACAAGATTTGAGGAAAGACAATTAAGTATCATTTAGATTCTTATAGTGATTTTCCAGGCCTGACGGACAATTCTGGAAGATATATATGACTTATAATACCTTGCAATCACTGGAAGGGGAATTTTTGAGAGGAGATCTGAAAAAAGTCCAAGTTCTTTCAGCTACCTACATATGAATTCCCAAAGTTAGATGCTTAAGGACACTGCACAGAACTTTGTAACAGTAGCATTAGTTCAATATCAATAGTCAGTTCTGACCAAAAAATTCTACTTGAATAATTGTTGCTAAGGAAAATGCAAGAGATAGAAGTCCTCTATCGGTCTTTCAGTTTTTTAACCAAGCTACCTCTACACACAGAATTTTTCATAATTCATAATTAATAACAACACAAGCAGTCCCTCTAACAATGACATTTCAAACTAGCAAAAAGAACTAGAAAACAGTGTATAGATAATAAAAATAGTTTTGAGGTCATCATTGGAAATAGCTATTTCTCTGTATTGCATTATCAAAATAATTGTTTACACTGCTTTGAACATTAAAAGTTTGTGGAAGTTAAACACAAACTATTTTTTTAAAGCGGACAATCATGCCTCTAAGCTAACTGTGGTAGTCAAGGGCTACATAGTTAAATATGACACCAGGAATACACTGCACCAGCTAACACTAAGCTTTTCACATACTTTTTCATTCAGTAAGTCCAGTCTTGCTCACAAATTAAAATGAAAAACTGTATCTTCTAAAAAAATCTGTCACTTCCTGTGCTTACCCTTTTACTTGACATTAGTATTCAAGTCCAATATAACTGGTCTAATTACATTGAGGTTTGGATTTTTTTCAGTGTATTTCAGAGTATCAATTAAAATTTGCAGCAAATACCATTAAAAAAATCCAAGTTTTGCCTCTTTGAAAGGTCCTGGCACTGGTAATAAGACAATGAAAAGATTTAAGTAACTCTGCTAGAGACCCTGCATTTGTTACTTAAGTAATGCTTTCTGGCTCTGTTCATATTAGCTTCAGCTGTGCCAGGTCCTAAGTCATTCCAGCTTAAATAATTGGCAATGCCATTCATTTTGTATAATGAGAATGAAGGTTCCATGCACAATTCTGCAAGCAATATAATAATGGAAAAAGCAGTAGCCAAATCTGTCATCTTAACTGAAGAGAAGGAATTTCTACTTCTGTCAGTGAGCCTTGCATAAACTTGGTCAGAAATAGGTCCACTGATCCTGCTTCATTGCTCTATTCATTCTAGGTTTATCAGCAAAGAGTTTAGTGCATTGGCTCCTTAAATCAATGGTACATTTTAAAAAGTTGAAAAACAGGCAAGTACATTAGACCTAGCTTTATATTGATTTTATATAGATATTCAGATAAAATACAATCACATGAAAGAACAGGCAAACTTTGATCATGGTGTCTTCATGTAAGTTGGTGTTTCTTTATGTATATACCCTGTAGTCACTTAAAAGTAATTTATTCATTAAGATTTTCAGATAAATAGTTAGGATATTTCTATACTATATGTCACCACAGGAGCCAATGCACAGTGGACTGGACATTAAGTATTATTGCAGAAGATATAACTAATTGATGGCATTTTATCGTTTAGGTAAGCCATAACCCTAACTTTCACACTATTTAAAATTATGATGACAGTGACACACTGCAAGACAGTATTAGTCTATTCAAGTTCTCCATTATCCATGAGTATAAATGTAGTACACAAATAAGCCCAGCAAAGAAAATAGAAGCTATGACTGAGACAACTATGGAATAGAAAGCAGTGTAGCTGTATCAACAAAGTGAGGCAGGATTTGTAATCTCAGGCATGACATCATGCTACGCTACTTGAATAGCAATAATCTTTCTCCCTCATGAATTGTTTACTTAATAGCAGCTGAAACACTTCCCTGAAAAGTAGAGGTCAGAGTTAAATCTATAATCTAAGCAATGAAAAGCTGTGGTTTGAAATAAATGGTGTAAGGTTTCAGGTAAAAGAGTCACAAGAACTTTGAATCCTTTACGTTTGATTGGGAGTATGGGCCATTAGATTATTAGACAGATGAGAACTCTCACAGTAACTGATTCTTTCCCTTTGGTCCCCTGAAAAAGTATTTGTCTGAAAGTACTAGAAACAGGCCACAATTTACAAGTAATCCTAAAACTATTAACAGCACATTATTAAAGAAAAAAATCACCCTTGCTTTCCCATCAACAATGCCATAGGAGTTCATTTAATAGCAAAACTAGTGATATGAAAATATGTTTGTTTCAGATTGCTGCATACGCTTATCAGGGGAGAGCCATATTCCCGGGACCCAAGAGCAGTCTACACCTATGTACACATTACAAGTAATAAATACCAAAAGGAATGTACATTTTCATACAGTGAAACAGCTAGTATTGAGAACTCAGGAAATTTTCAGGACTAATTCTACTTTGGTCATTTGAACATGTTAACCACCAGCAGTCAGAGCACATTCAGTGTGCTCCTGGAGAGCATCTTTGTGTTTAGTTTCATTCAAAAGAAACCCAGTAAGAGTGATTTGAAACCATAATGTGAATCAAAGTAGAAACAATCGGAAAAGTCACTTCAAAAGCACACTTCTCAACAAAACTAAAACACTAATATAAAGGCACCTTGAGTTCCCCAGGAGACACAGCGTCCCTTCAGAGGCAAACCTTTAAAGACTCTTCAGTGCTCCCTGTGTAACATCACAGACTCCTTCATAAGTTCTCAGCTGTGTCAGTGATGTTCCACAAGTTTGTCTGTGAACAGACTCAAACGTACTGTGCTCTGAGCCAAAGAAACACAGACTGTCTTTGAACAGAAGCCATATATGTATTATATTTCTTCGTGAAGTGGATTTGTATCTTGCTCAGGCTAGAGCAACAGTAGAGGGAGCTGTCATCGGGTGAGCACTAAACACAGTTTTGTTTCAGTTTTGTTTTCAGTATTCTTTTGAGATTAAAAACTATGTAAAACTTAAAAATGTAAGGTTTTTTATGTGTCCATAAGTCACAGAAAAAAAAAAGTACAAGTTTTTGCAACATTTCATTAGGAACACTAGCCACTGGAGTATTAGACAAAAAGGCACTATCTAAAACCAGCCACCATTCTTCCACAGAAGTTTCCACTGACTGTATTTGAAAACTTTGACCAGAAATTGCAGATTCCAAGATCATTAACACCATGTTTTAATGAAAATTTTGGTGGACATCTAAAGAAAATCACCTACTTAAAAGGGCAAATAAACAAAAATGGCAAATAACATCAGATTTGGTCAGTATATATATAACAGATGCGGTTTAACCCCAGCCAGCATCTAAGCACCATGCAGCTCCTCCCTCACTGCCCTGCCCTCCCCCCCCGCCAGTGGAATGGGGAAGAAAGTTGGGGAAAAAAAAAAAATAAAACTTGTGAGCTGAGATAAAGATAGTTTGATAGGACACAAAGGAAGAAAATATTGATGATGATGATGATGATGATGATAACATCAACAATAACAATAATAATACAATAATGAATATAAAAGAATTGGAATCTACAAAACAAGTGAGGCATAATGCAATTGCTCACCACTCATCAACTGATGCCCAGTTAGTCCCTGAGCAGCAATCCACCCCCTCCAGCTAACTCTCCCCTTTTTATATACTGGACATGATGCCACATGGTATGGGATATCCCTTTTGGCCAGTTTGGGTCAGCTGCCCTGGCTGTGTCCCATCCCAACTTAGAATCATAGAATCATAGAATCATTTAGGTTGGAAAGGACCTTCAAGAGCATTGAGTCCAACCGTCAACCATACCCACTAGACCATGGCACAGAGTACCTCATCTATATGCTTTTTGAATGCCTCCAGGGATGGTGACTCAACCACTTCCCTGGGCAGCCTGTTCCAATGTGCGACAACCCTCTCAGTAAAGAAATTT
>JAOBAS010000052.1:25110636-25125319 GCA_025311575.1 Elanoides forficatus
CTCCACTTCCTCCTTCAGCTCTGCCACCAGGCTGAGCAGATCACCCACCTGGTCACACCTCACACAAGAGGTGCCCCTGCTGTCCTCCATCATCAATGACAGACTCAGGCACTCGCTGCAGCCAGAGACCTGGACAGCTGCATGTTTACACGGGAGCTCTGTCTGGGTCACCACATTTTTCCTAACAATGGCTTTCCCCCGAGTGGCAACCATACCTAGGTCTCCCTCTGGGCTGACACCCCCACTTGAATAGCCTTCTCGAGCTCAGAAGAGGGAAAGGAGGGCTGCGCCCTGCCCATGCAAACTGATGCACCACGCCCTTTCTGACGCGCCACGCCCTGTTTGCCTGTCCTGTTTGCCGCTTTCATGGTCGCTGGCGCTCCTTAGGGCTGTTTAAATCTCCCGCGGTTGTCCCTGGCAATGCCCCAGCCATGTCAGCCTCTCTCTCTAGCCGCCGGCTCTGGATGGGTCCCCCCACTCTTCCCCGGGGCTCCTGGGCCTCGGGAACCCCCTAGTCCGCCTCAATCTAGCGCTTAGCCACCGACCCACTGTCGCCTCTGCTGGCCTCGCCGCTGACTGAATGAAACTTCTTGTGCCCCTCCAGCCTTCTTGCTGGCTGGGCATGAGAAGCTCAAAAATCCTTGACTTTATACTAAACACTATTTAGCAACAACTGAAAGCATCAGTGTATTATCAACATTCTTCTCATACCCAAAACATAACACTATACCAGCTACTAGAAAGAAAATTAACTCTGTCCCAGCTGAAGCCAGGATAATAACATCTCTTACATGCTTCTTATACATGTTTTTTTATATGCATTGTAGCAATATAAAAATTAAAGGAAAAGTTTTCCTTGAAAATTACAATGAAGGCCCTAAGTTCATCATTCCCACATCGTGAAGGTTTAGTGGACTGGGCTCATGGCCAAGTTAGCACAGCTGGTGACCTTGGGGAAGAGCTGCCAAACAGCTCTGCTGGAAGGCTTCTGGGAGGGCTGTCCCCTCATTCCCTTGTGAGGTTCTGTTGAGCTGTGGCTTTCATCCTGAGCCCTTGCCTGGCCTATAGTTTCAAGAGCATTACAGCTGTACCTGTGCCTGGCCTATTTATCCAGGCCCAGACATATCCTGCATGCTGACATCCCAGCCTGGCTATCCCAAAGATGTACCTGGCCCTGTTTCCCCTCACCAGGCCTGGCCCCCACCCACAGGATGATGTCCCAGCCCAGCTTCATCCCATCCCCAGGGAGGTGCCCAATGCCCAGGGCTGGGGCTGCCCCTGGTTGCCCCCAGGCCTGCCCTGCTCCCTGGATGCAATGGTGGGATGGGGCCTGTCTGCCCTGGGGGAATGCCCACCACTCCCCACATCTGGCCCCTAGGGAGCCACAGGCCCCACTGTGCCCTGACACTGAGAATGATATGCCATTACCCCTCTATGATTTCTGCACTTAAATGAAAGCTCTTTTTCTCACTCATGCAAAAAAAAGTAAGTATAGAGACCTGCTCTGTAATTTTGGTTAAAAGTGAGGTAAGATTCTCTGCTATAATTATGGAGGATTTGGGAATGTCTAAAGAACAAGTGTAAACTCACCCGTAGGCTTCCCCAGCCGTAAAGCCTCTCTAATCTTCTTGTAGCTATTATTACTTGTATTACCCATCAGAAAGATTACTACGTAATCTACTGCAGAAATCTCTTGGATGGGAGAACTTTCTTCTAATCGACATCTCCATGAAGACATTACCAAGAAGCAGATAAATTATGCATATCCCTAGCTTTTACCAAAGAAAAGATTAAAAAGGTCATATTATAGTACAGTTTTAAAACCTGTCACATCTTGTAAAATTTTTATTTCTGAATCCACTTGCTTTTTTTACCCACTTACACTTTAAAAGTTTATCTCGACTGAAAATCCACAAATTTTCGCTGAACTAGAAATTACACCAGCATTCCCTACTGGCTACCCGCCTAATTGCTTCAGTTTCTGTGACTCATCCTGGCAACATGGCACTTCAGGCTCTGTTGGCATGGTTGTGCCATGACATTGCTGTCAGAACCCATGCATGTTCTGACAACAGTAGACAAGGTCTTAAAAATCTGAAACACCTAGTTTTAATTTTTTAATGAACTCTAATAAATCAGAAAAAATTACAGAAGTAAACTCATCTTTCCATTAAAAGGAATATTGCTATTATGGTACAGCAATTGAGTGGATCCAGAGATTAAGGAAACATATGCCTTTACTACCAAACAATCTGCCTGGACTATATTGAAAGCCTTACCTGAAGACATGAAGTTTTAAAAGAATTTAGAAAGAAGTTATTCATTAAACACAAACAGGAAAACTCACACCAAATTATTAATAAGTAAGTATCATAAATAATGGTAATTTTTAGTGAGTTTTACCTTTTTACTGATAAGCATCACATATCTGTAGACTTGATTCTTCTTTAATTGATACTGTGTAATCAGGAGGTAACTCCTTTGCTTCACATAACATAGAACCAAAGTCCAGTACAATGGCTTAAGCAAGGCAAGTCTGTTAGGTATTTGATAGTATCCACAGGATATTTGTGATAAGAGCCTTTAAACTTAAGTGAATAAATCCACTTGTAAGCTATTTTCCTTTCCGTTTGCAAGCTGCTTCCATTCATCTTCATGCATAAAACAAAATTTTGTGTCTTGCCTAGTGATGAGAAGGGGAAAGAACTTTTAACCTGTAAAGGAGCCTATTTTGGAGAATAATTCTCTTTGCTTCATGGGCTTTAGTCTGGAAACAGGGTGATGATCCAAGGGAAAGAGTGTTAAAAGGAAAACAGAGTACACATTGAAAGCTTAAGCCTCTCTCTCACGCACACATATGGTTTATTTTGCTTTTGAAATTTTGCATTACCATGGCTATTCTTCTGTCCACAATATGAATATTGTGTGCCTGAATGTCTGCAGGACATAGCAAACAGCACAGCAGTATACTCAGCAAGACCGTTTCATTTCATATATCATTCACAGCTTGCTGCTGTGATTCCAAAACTGTCCATAACTTTCTCATAATGTTTAAAGGACAAGAAGTTGTAATTAGTTTTTAATCTTAGGGAAGTTTTTCAGGTTTTATACTCCTTTGGTTTTTGTTTCTCCCTTGGCGGGATGGATTTTTGAAGTTTGGTTTTCTAATAAGAAAAACAATGGAGATACAAAGTTGGCATCTGGGAATATTTTAAAATTTAAATGTTACCAGGTTTCAGAGAGGTTATTGCTGTGCATTTGCACAACAAATGGTGCTACATTTGTGGGTTAACTGTGGGTACAGTTTACAATCAACAACTTAATTTCAGAGCGTGAGACTGAAACTACATGTAAGTACCTGTATAATCTATCTGTCATTCTTTATTTACATGTACTCCATTACTGAAAAAAAACTTATCATTTTACAATCTTTCCTTCCCATGATGGGAAAGCATCAATATGGAACAGAAGGTTGAGGTCAAGATTTTAGATCTACAAGTATTTAGATATTTACTGGTATCCTGGAAAATTAAATTAGATGGCTAGGTATCAAGCTCCCAGCAAAAAAACCTCAGACTACTGCCACAGAAAAAAATATGTTAAAGCTGCTATTCTGAGTCAAACATCATGTATTTTTTAGACACATTTTTGCCAAATGCAAACGCTGCTTGATCTTCAAGGACAACCTCCTCAGGGCATACAAATGGTCTGTTCATGTCAGGCAAGTGTGGGAAAAGGTCAGCAAAGATGAACACGGAGTTCCTGACTGAGCTCTACCACAAAAAGGAAGTACACAGATGGCGGAAGTGGGCACAGGCTAGATGGGAGGAATGCAAAGACTTTGCCCACTTGTGCAGGAATGGACAGAGGAAAGCCAAAGCTCAGTTTGAGCTGAAACGAGCAAGGGAGGTGAAGGGCAGTAAGAAAGCTCTCTGTAAGTACATTGTCAGGAGAAAAAAGGGTAGGCCTGTTGCTCAGTAGGGCAAGGGATATAGAGATAAGGGTAATGGAAAAGGCTGGGCACTCTGTGCCTTTTTTACCCCTCAAATAACAATCAGCTTATAAAGTACATTAAGATAAGAGTCAGCACATTTGTATGTCAAGTAACAGCAAGCCAGGCATGCTCAAATTGTTTACATGAAAAAGACTTGATTTGTGTCTTCTCAACTAGTTGTTTGAGGCTTTAGAGTTCTATTTCTGGCTCAAAGTTGAACTTTTGTTTCCCAGAAAACTTCAAAACCTTTCAGGGTTGTGTTTAATTAATATTAATCAAATCTATGTTTTAGAAGTAAGCAAAAAGATTATCAGGGAATTTGGACCTAGAAACTGCATCTTCTTGTAGCTCTAATCCTAAGTGACTTTGCAAAACTCTTAGGGTCCCTAAAACCTTTTGAAGTCATAGGCCTAATGTACGGTTAAAGGAGAACTGTGATAAACAAGGGAATTGTTTATTTTGCTTTTCTATCTCTTTAATACCTTTCGGAATTTAGTACAACATTTCATTCTGAAACATGCACAGTGAACTTTACAGAACAAAATTGTGCAATTACTACCGCATATTTGTGCTCAATACCAAAATACCTTTTGCTGTATTATATTTACAAAATCATACTTTATGTTTTATCCAGAGGGTTTTGGCGAACTAAGTAGAAGTGATGTCGGTGAGGGAGGCATAAGGTTCAGGGCTTCAAGTTCTGTTTTGATAAATGGAAAATTGCACTATTTTATTATTATTTATATTTCAATAAATTTTGCCTCAATATCTACATATTTTTACAGCATCACAAAGAACAGTAATAACAACACCATCACATCATGCCTACTGTCGTTTGCATGAGAAGGGATGAAGGAAATGGCTACCTTACTTAGAGGAATGATTATTGTTAACTCAGGTTATGCCACTTTGCCTTTGTGTTGAAATGTTAGCTCTCTGATGTAAAGTAGCCTGGAGCAGAATTCAGCACTGATGTTACTTATTAGATAAGCAATAACGTAGAGGACATGGGGTTCTGGAGAGTAATCCCTGCTGTGTGCCTAAGGGCACTGTAGATTGTGCAATTCAACATGGCATATGTGACAGGGGTGGGAGACTCCTTTTAATTATGTGTGCTTTTGGATCAAGGCATCACACAGAACCCTTAGTGATAGAAACTGGAGCATGAAACCTACAGTCCCATGACAGACAAAGAATTCTGTTAACTCAGCAGGACATTGGATAATCTACTGTAGGTCTGTGTTGGGACACAATGAAACTGAAGACTGATCTGCTGGTGTTAATAAGTACAATTTAAATTACTTCTAACATCACTATAAAATATCATCCTTTTAGAAACCACCAAATGTAATTTCTCATTTGGAGAATGTAATCAAAGCAGAGCCTTCTGACACCTGTATATTTTAAAGATATTTCAATTCATATGTTAATTAATTATTTAATTAGATAGGCTACTATTAGTTTCCCTTAAACCCAAATATCAGCATACTGAAATAGTGTAATTAATAAAAATATTTAGTAATATTTTCATGGAATAACCAAACACAATGTATAAGCATTTTACATAAGCATGAGAGGAATGTGACCATTGCAGGGACAAATCTGTGTGTGGTTGCACATAGGAAAAAACTAAGGGATAAAAAGTTTTCAGACAGAGGGCAAGATAAGCACAAGACATCACAAACAGGCAGGACATCCTGCTTAATGCACACCAAAAAGCAATACTAAAATCAGAAAAGACCCGTTTTTCAGGGGAGGAGGGGGGGGCATTAAACATCAGACTTAAATGAAGAAAATGGAGAAAAAAGAAGACAAGCCCATATTGGTTTTGATTTCTCTTGTCTAGGAGCTCTCAAGCCTGGTCACCTGGACCTTGGTCACTAGGCTCATTCAGGACTGTAGCTGCCACTGCTATTTTGCTTCAGCTTCATGGCATTATATACTCACATCTAATTTATAATATAGTTGCTAAAGTCTAGCAGTTTAGTGTAAGTAGTGGTAGCAATTAATAGTGTGTAAGAATTAACCATCAGCTTCAAGTGTGAGGTTATTGAGCAAATTTTCTAAGTTTACTTTTCAAGTTTAAAATCAACCCTATTTGTCAGTTTTCCAAATGCTCCTATCACAACAGTAACTATTTCCTTTGTATACATGCACTTATACATATAGATTTGTGTGTGTATACATATATATACTCACATAAACAACTAGTTGAAAATATCAGCAAAAATTAGTGGCTATACACTGTTGTGTATCCCAGTGCCATTATTTTCCCCACAATATATATGTACTTTATGACATCAAGAATACTCTTAGGCCCATCTCTTCAGCAAACACCCCAGGCAGTGCCCTTCATTCTTTGATTCAGTCTGCTTTTAACAGTCAGTAGGATCCTTAGAAGCAATACAAACTGTGTCACCAGGGAATGGCAGTCTCAAGAAAGATAGAGAACTTTTCTCAGAATCATCAATACAGTTCATAAGAATAGATATCAATATTGTTTACATTGAAATTTTTACTTGTGAACATTATTACACTGTATGTTCTTCTGTATATTTTGCAAAAGTGGTATAATTTTTGTAGTTAAGCAAGTAAGAAGTCATTTAGGAAGTTTATTGTGCTCTTCAAATATGAACTTCCCAACATTTCTTTTTTTCCACAAAATCTTAAAATGCTTTGAAGATTTTAATTTAACCCTGTAGCTTCCATCAAATAGGAACTTTTCCACACTAAACTTACGGAGAGAAGAAAATGTAAGAGCAAAAAGTTTTCATGATTTCTCTAACACTGTGAGGTGGCAAGCAAAAGAATAAAATCCAGAAACAACGTTTCGCTGTCCTATGCTTAAAATCTCTTTAGCTTGTGAAATAAACAAACCATAAAAATTGCACAAGTAGTGCTCTCTGGACAAGTTTAGTATTTAGTACTTTCATTATATGATCATAGCTGGCAAAAAGAGAGTATTATTCTTTGTTTATTGTTTTGAAAAACAGAAGGATTTTCAGCACTTTTTAATTGTCTTCTCAGTATGCAAGGTTACTTATGTGAGTGAAGGCTGAAATATCAAACTACAGGAATTGCTTACAATATAGATAACCATTATCACAATTATGTGCTGATAGAATTTTTAAGGTTCCATTTTCTTGCACCTTGTGTGGTCTGATCAATGAGAACAAAACACATTGCACGTAAAACGTACAAATTCTATGGATAATGAGTGAGAATAAAGTAAGAGGAATGTTAAACAAAAAAGATAACAGAAAAATACACTATTCTGAATTGAAGGTGGATTCCACTTGTATATTACAAACTGCTATTGCTAGTGTGAGGCACTTACATAAAAGCTCACCTATGTGAGAATGTGGAAAAATGGCACTTACAAAGATACTTGGACACTTGAATGTATGACTTTTCCACAGCATAGTTAGTATGAAGTATTGATGTTAAAACAGATGGGGGAAAGAATTTTGCATTTTAACAGAGATATATATATATAGGTTATTTCTATGCTAGTTAACATCTAGCATATCTGTAGTACCTATGCTTCAACTCTGTATTCTCTAGAGTTTACAATGCAAGAATTGTCTCATTGCTTTCTAGTGTTTTGGCAAATAGAAAATCCTGGGAAAGTTATAATAGATTTAGTTATTTACATACTTTAATTATTAGTATATGTTTTTATTAAAAAATATTGAGATATTTAATCCAATGTTTTCTGGAAAGTAAAATCTTATTGAGATAAAGTCCTTCGTTCTCTATAGCATATGAATTTCCTTCTGGAAAAGTTACATTTGCTGAATAAAATAAAGTTAATAGCTTCTTTGTTCACATTGTTCTTCTGTTACTAACAGATCCCAGCCAACATAATATTTGGAATTGGACTTAAAAAAAAAAAAAAAAAGTAAATAAAGCAAAGATTTCAACGGTCTGAATGTTTTCTTTGTTGCTTTGTGGTAATGCTTGTTAAGTGGATGTACATCAGGAAGTCATAAGACGGGATGCTTATTTGTCAAAGAAAGATAACATTTCTGAAACTGGACTTCTGTCTCTTCATACTTAAGGAGATTACAAAAATTAGACACCCACTTTTTGAAACCACAGTTAATGAATTACTTATTCTCTCTCTCAGCAACTGTAGTATGCTCCCTTAGTTTTTTCCAGAGATTTAATCATGCTAGAATTTAAAATCAGTGTAAGGAAAGAGAGTGCAAAAGTTGCTATGGTTAATACACAAGCTCAAGCTTTGTTTGAGGACTGGGAAAGATAAAGACAAATCCTGTTCACATTATTGGAAAACAGGTGAATAAAAGGCACTTTTAGTTTGAACCTCTGTATTTTTGTACTGATTGAAAAATTGGGATTTTTTTTCCTTTTTTTTGGTCTTTTGAAAAACAGAACTGGTTTAAATTTTCACTTCTTTTTATATTCAAGAAATGTATAAACATGGTAACCATAGAAAAATGAAATGAAAAATGACAGAGTCATAGTTTCTATGTAGAAACTGTTTACAAAATTTCACTCAAATTTAGCAGGTTTTCTGTTGTATATGTGTATGAGTATGCATGTGAGTGTCCACTTACACTTTTTATATGTAGAACTTTGTGTTATATGACTAAATAGGCTTACAGAAATTTAACTCTTCGTAAGATCTTAATATTAACAATTTATAGTTAGTTCTGACTTTTTAATTTTGGGTGTCAGCTTGAGTTGGCCTGCATTTTCCCATGAAACAATCTCTTTTCTTTCTTGCTCATTTCTTACCAAATTGTATGGCAAGCTTTGCAACAACCCACAGCTGTAGACTGCTAGAAAGCATATTCTTCCAAGATATATTTCTAACATGGTTTGCGAAGCAAGGACCTGATGGTTAAGGGGTTTTGAGTTTTATGATTCTACAGTCCTTACCTTGGATCTTTTGTGTGTGTGGTGAGTTGGCTTGAAGTTGAGAGTTTGGGAGAAAAAAAAAAAAAACAAAAAACAAAACACCAAAAAACCCCAGATATTAATTTCAGTGATAAATTACTTCTTCATATCAGATGTTGCACTTGCAGAATTAATTACAAGTGAAATAACTAGACATGCTTGAGAGGTCTTAGAGGAAACTACATGTTTTCTCTGATGAGAATGCTGTCATTCACTTGATTCCAAGTCAAAAAAGTATTTGCAAGTGAGGGGAGCAGAGATGGTACAATGGAAAGAAAACATATCCAAGGAAACTATATTTGCTGCTGGAGTAGGGTTCAACTGTCAAATATTAGAATGATCCAAGGAGACAAGATAGTCAGACACCAGTTTCTTTATGAAATACTGACTGCTGGAAAATCTTAATGCAGCTGGACTTAACAAGAACTGGTCCAGAAGAACATGAACATCTTAATAGTCTTCCTACCTTTGCATCTGTTGTAATCTTTTATGGGCTTTGGTTAAATTAGATATAAAGCAGCAATAAAATAAATTCCACAAAACCCACTCTTTATCAACCTAGTATCCAAGATGAATATTGGAGGGCCTCTATTCTGTGCATATAGAGAATTGCATTTTAAAGCAGGACTGATGTAATTCTGAACTACTGTCTACTCTGAGGTGAGCAGTACCTGCTTCAGCATACATAGCAAGGGGAACGGCGAAACAGTAGTAGGAGGTGATACACATTTTTCAGGTCAAGGCAATTTTCTGAATGCCCAAAATTTGGTAGTAGCTGCTTCAGAGTGCTCATGTCAGGAAGATAGTAGTCAGCTCATTCGTCTTTATCCAACATTCTAAGTGTTTGTATTCTGTTTTTTAATCACACACTTGGTCGTAAGTAGAAATTCTCACCCTTTTAGGCAACTCAGAGCATTTCTGGACCTGCTCCAAGATTTAAAACCAATCCATACCATCCAGTTCCTAACTGAAAATGAAATGAAAGGATAAGAGGGAGTCATATACAGGTGTGTGTATATGTATATATATATATATATATATATCTCACTATCAGTACCAATGCTAACACTAAATTGTCAACCAACATATTTTACTGATAACAATTTAAATTGCTGTCATTCTTATTTGACTATAGTTGAAAATGATAAAAATCATCTTTTACATGTTCTTAGAAGCACCAACTACTCCATACAGCTAAGGGATCATTAGATTCCTAAGAGCCTTCAGGAGCATAAACCATCCCAGTGGTCAAAACTGTGAAGCCTTTATCATCCTGCAGTATTACTTAAGCAGAAAAGCACTCTGCTATTACTATGTATCTATGACTATCTAAACAATAAGTCTATTCTGTACTTCTAAGAAGAACAGTGAAGAGTGCAGAACGGACAGATAAGGGGCGAACTTATTTACTTTTGTACCTATCCCATTCTGTCCTACTTTTGACACTCCAGCAGAAGCTGTCTAAATTTAAGCAGCCTGTTTTCAGCTTACTTTTATTATTCATACTTACCAGAAACTCTAGAATTTTCCTCCTGAGGACTTCTACTTTAAGCATCCTCTGCACCTTGAGACTTGTCCCCATTTTGTGAAATAATCCTCATAAAAATGGTTGTTTTCTTCCCTTTGCCAGAGCATTTTCCTCTATTCTGATCTAGGGGTTTAACGTCTCTTTGCACTTAGCAATCAAATAAAAAACAAAAGCAATACATCTTGACAGGCTGAGCCAATTCAAGGGTTCTAAATACTTGAAAATAATGTCATTTTGTCACCTTAAAGGACTTATATTGTCATCACTGTTGGAATGGAACAATTCAGCTTTGCTGTAGGATCAGAACACCTTTCTGGGTTGAGTCTGAATAGGTGAAGAAATACAGAGGGCAGGCTTCCAACACCTGCAATTCCTTTTATTGCAAAGGATGTGGGGAGCAGGTGGGAGAAGCTGCTCCATAGCTTCCAAGCATCTGCATTTTGCTACAGTATTTGTTAGACATATATAGCATGCTAAAATAACACAATATATCATCATGTTTATATCCTGGCCAGAGTTTTAGGCAACTGAGACTGGGTGAAAATTCTGCAGATGACATGAGAAACTTCTGAACATAACAAATAACACAGTGAGATCTGACAAAAATTACAGAAAGCACAAGGGATGGATGCATTACACAGGTGATTAAGAGGCAGTAATGTGACCTGTGGACTGATGTCCCAGCGCAGCCTTATCCCCATGGCCCAGCCTGGCCATCCCAGGGCTGTGTCTGACCCCGTTCCCCTCACTGAGACTGATCCTGACCTCCACCCACTAGCTGATGTCCCAGTCAGGCCTCAGCCCTGCCCTTTCTGCCCCAGGGCAGTCCCCGCCACTCCGCTCCTGGCCCCTGGGGATTTACTGGACCAAATAATTAATTTCTGTGGGATCATCTTTTTGAAGGTCTCAATTTGAGAATGAGTTCAGTGACTGACAAAGAATTGGGTTAAAGTTAGAACTGTTTTAATATTCACATGATTCTAATTGATATGCAGCATACTTTTTTTTCTTTTTTTTACAGTTACTTTTTTTGAGAACTGATGTTCCTTAATTTTATGTAATAAATTATAAAGTTAAGTGGTATAGATAATTTGACATAATTCATTGTGAAATATCACATGTATAAAAAGCACAGTCAGTAGCATGCCAGAAGTAAGAGCCTTCCTAAAGCAGATCACAATATGTCTTTTATGACCACTGATATTTTTTTCCCCACAAAGCTAAACCTACGCCCTCTAAGCATTTATTGCTGAATGCTTCTTCTGAGAACATCTAAAAATAGAGAATTCAGATAGTAGAGCTCTTCTGATTCTAGAAAGAAATAAAATGAATATAAAAAGTTTCCAATAGCAACCTTTTTTATTATTGTACTATTGCTGAGATCCTGCAGCTTTTAAAGTGACACTCACAAATAAATGAAAGGATACAAGAAGCTTCTTCCTAGAACTGTTACAAGTACATATCTCCTTGTTTACATATGTGTATAAGGAATTTTTTTTTTTCCATTCTTAACATTTTTCTTTTCTCTTTTGATAAAGTGACTGTTATTTTTCCAACAATGAAAGGTTACTGGTTGTCCTGAGGTTTGATTTTGGAATATGTGCCTTTGAATCTTCCAACGGGGGATGTATTTTGTAGTCTGTAATCACAGCTGTGAACCAGTCATGGGAAAAGTAAAATAATGCTCTACCCCTCTAAAAACAAATTTGTTGGCATTCAAATTTGTCTCTATAGCTCAGCAGCAGAAAATGCAAACCTTTCGTCATCAACAGTTTGTGTCAGGGAAGATAATAACAATGCTTGTTTAATGGTTCAAGGAAACAAAATGAACTGATATGAGCACTCTGATTTCATTTATTCTATTCTAACACTTTATAGCATGCAGTTTCATTTATGTGACCATTTGTCATTAGGTAATACATTGTAATTCATCATAATTCATACTGGTTTTGTTGATATGGACTTCTAATGGTCATCTGGCATCTGTTTGAAAAAGTAGTGGTTTCAGAAAAGTCAGGGATATTTGTAAAAATCTATTCAACTGCATGAAAAATAAGAACATGTTACTCACATTCATGGCATTTTAAGACTAAATTCTGCTCTAAGTTATGCTGTAATTACTCTGGATATATTCTAGAATAACTGACAGGTGTAATTGGCTCTTTTCTGCCTCCACATTGTAAAACCTGGATGCTGAGAATTCATGTAATGGTTTAGAGGAAACAGCTAACTCAACAAGCAGAAAAAATTGCACATTGTCTCTGAAAAAAAGAAATATAAGTGCTTAAATTCTCACAAGAGAGTCAGCATCTTTGTGATTCATAGAAATTTACTGTTAAATAATAGTTATTCAACAAGTACAATGTTAAAAAAAGACAGTTTTCAGTGAACTTCTGTTTTCTGCCTATACTATAGTTTTGTACCCTTTTTAGAATGGTGTATTCAGTTCAGCAGTGGTTCTATTTTGACTTTTTCCTTAGTTCTAGTGATTGGGGAAAGATATGTACTCATAGGTAAAACATATATGTGCACAAGTATGTGTTGCTGGTAGGTAAATTTAGACGAGATGAGAACAATATAGTACCAAATCCAAATCACAGGAGGATGCCATGAGTTTATATTGTATATCACACAATTTATATTATGAATTGGCTTGTTTTATTAAATGAGAGAATAGGGTGATTCACCTTCTGAGTCCTGTACCATGGATCTCACCAACACTGTTCAGAGAAAACCCTCTTCTGGTTTGTCATCTTTAATTTTTTAGAGCCTACATTCTCAATCCAGCTTTGAGAAAGGAGATTAGGTCTTCTCTTTCTTCTGCTAGCAAAAGGCATCAAAAGAATAGAGCTTCAATTTGGCAGACACTCAAAAGTTTCAGGCTTTAAAAATGGCCAACAATCAAACAAGTTTTACAGTCCAATAAGAAAACAAAAGCAGAAATGGATAATCAGCATGGGGTAGAAGGAAAGATCTGTTGCTGATTTGAAGCATATGCAATAACTGCACAGAAATAAGATTAGAATAAATTCTGCATTTTTGGACACCCTCAGATGAGACTTGGTGAATATTTTATATCAGTTAATTTCTTAAGATTACATGACCAAACTCCCACTAGTATGATTACTGCCATACTTCAAATCCAATATTGTCTGAGATGGTTTTTACTTTACCTGAGTGTGGCCAAGGAGACAGATTGGAAGCTCATGTATAATGGCTGTCCCTTGGCTAACACAATAAGTTTGAACAAGAAACCACTAGGACTAAATACATTCTCCTTAGAATCAGAATGTTAGATCTTCAGCTGAACATCTTTAAACTCAAATCTCCTGTAGATTACTAGACAAAGGGAATTTTAGAATATAAAATATTAAAACTATCTATTGGTGAATGCCATAAGACTTCCAATGGAAAAATGTTGGAGAAGACAAATTCAGTATGTGTGCTGAAGGTTAAATTGCTGTATATAAAATGGATATTGAGATTGTACTAACTGTTTACCAGCCTCTCTCCAAGCTGAGAAACCCTGAACAGGAAACTGGGAGTTCTCACAGGTAATGTTTCACTGGAATTTTCTAAGAAATAGAATTATATTGGATCTACAATGCCAAGAAGCAAGAATGAGAATAGAAACATCTTTGAAGTGCAGTATTTCTTTGAAATTGCCCTTGCGTTCTGAAAAAATTGATAGCGTTAATTCTGGAGTCAAGCCCAGCATCTCTTTGATGAGAGAATCACTTATGTTCGTACCAAGACGAATTTTTCAAGTGAGTTGATATTTGCCTTCAAATAAACCACTTCACTTTTATCACCATTGTCACCAGGACCTTACTCATACTAATTCATTGTCTGCAAAGTACTCTGAAGATATAAAATAAGGGTTAATTATACCATTATTAATTTTCATTATTTTCTATTTTTTATGTAATGTAGAAATTTTCTTTTATAAGACGCAGGGTTTTTTTATTTCTGTATGGAAATTTTGTGAAATAGTATTTTATTAGGATTATATACACCTACACACTTATTTTAAGCAATCATAGATTAACAATGCTATGAATTATGTTAACCCTCTGAAGTGAGACTATTTTTGCTCCTGATGTCTGTTAGAAATACTTATGCAGTTAAGAAACTCTGCCTAGGGCATTTCCTGGGGATTAATGAACTAATCGCCATCTGGGAGAGTTAGTTGCTTGAGGCAAAGCTGCTCATTAATTCCTTAGGAAATATGTTGGATA
>JAOBAS010000052.1:25136663-25152487 GCA_025311575.1 Elanoides forficatus
AGCACCTCTTCTGTAGTATTTCTTTAGCATGGATGTTTGCCCCTGACCAAATGCCCCATTCACACATACAGTATGACAAGTCTGCAGACTGGTCTTCTAGAGATTTTAACATTTGTGTGATGATGTGTATAATACTTTTAATACATGAAGCGTTTGGAGATGTCTGAAGATGAAAGATTTTTTACATATAAAAACATTCTTTTCCTTGCTGCTAGATGTCTGAGAGTCTTTAAAACAATGAGATGCTTTCTAAATATATTAGTAAGCTTAACACAGGAATTCTCCAGCTACTATTTTTCTTATTGCTTAGGGTGGTGGTACCCTGAACACCTTTCAATTTCTCTTTCATAAGCAATGTTGATGATGCAAGCTAGGCCAGGTGCTGTCAGTTGAAAGACATCTGAACAAATGTACAATAAATTTGAAAGCAGTGAGACACAGTGGTGTAGTGACTGACAGAAGGCCTAATTTTTAGGCTGATTACAGACTTTAGAAACTATGAAGTGTTGAAAAGGAAAAAAATGCACGTTGGTAACACTGCTTGATGCATGTTTATTCCCTCCCTAACATGTTAAGAACACTGGAACAATGCTTTCACAAAATGCTGCAGGATGAGCTACTCTCTTTCCTCTTCCTTCTCACATCTCAGGAAGTTAAGTACACATCACGAAACAGATATTGCAAATAGCTTAGAATGTACCAAAATACAAAAGACTGGTATAACAGCAACAACAATAACAACAAAACTGATGAAAGGTTTAGAAAACAAGTCTTATGAGGAGCAGCTGATGGAACTGGGATTGTATAGTCTGGAGAAAAGGAGGCTCGAGGGAGACCTTATTGTTCTCTACAACTACTTGAAAGGAGGTTGTAGTGACATGGGTGTCAGTCTCTTCTCCAAAGTAACAAGTGATAGGACGAGAGGAAGTGGCCTCAAGTTGCCAGAGGAGTTTTAGATTGGATATTAGGACAAATTTCTTCACGGAAAGGGTTGTCAAGCATTGGAACAGGCTACCCAGGGAAGTGACTGAGTCACCATCCCTGGGGGTATTTAGAAGACCTGTAGATGTGGCACTTAGGGACATAGTTTAGTGGTGGACTTGGTAGTGTTAGGTTTATGGTTGGACTTGATGATCTTAAAGGTCTTTTTCAACGTAAATGATTCTGTGATTCTATAACCACACTGGCACCATCTCCAAGGGGAATAAAAACAAAAGCCATTACATTCTTGTTTCAGCTACAAATTTAACTTGTAAGTTAAATAAATACACTAGTTGTTAACATATCTGGCCAAAAGTAGTCTCCTACACGCTTCCATCCAGAAACACAGTGGACCTAAAAATCTTCACTTTTGAAATTATGTGATTATTGCAGTAAAAATGCAATTCACATGTTATGTAAAGCATTGAAAAAATATTTTAAGTAGTTCAATAGATATTTTGCACTGTTCATGTCTGCTTACAGTAAAATTGTAATAGTAGCAGCAACAACCAGTATCTGTAATTTGTCCTATGTCAGACAGAACACTCAGATGAATACTGATGTTAAATTCTGTTAGCTCAAGTGATTTCACCAAAATTCTTGCTTCTTTTATATATTTGCAGAATTCTTACACAGTCCTATGAAGATGACAGACATCAGAGGGCTTTCTTTTTCCCTTGAGCCTCTTAAATTTGAACATCTTTTTCAGCTCATGATACATGTGAAACCTCTCTTTCTTCCATAATTTTTCTTCTTCTTACTCAAAATGGTTCTTTTTATTATATTCATAGTGAGCCTTCAGACCATAAGGAACCTGTATTATGAAGCAGGACTGACAAATGAAAATTTTTCCCGTAAAAGAATATGTGTACTCATACAGAACTAGTGAAACACTTCAATAAACATCACGGTTATTTTACTTTATCAGTTGTTGGGTTTGGTGGTAGGGTTTTGTTTTGTTTTTGTTTTTTCAAAAGTAATAAATGGATAACTGGGGATGTCAGATATTTAGGGTTACTTTTAGGACCTGAACTAAGCTCCTTTTGAGTCTTATGTCAGAGGTAGATATCAAGATGCTCAAAAGTTTTATTTAAGATCACAAAAGCATTTGCAAGTTATTTTTTATTACAAAAAAGAAAATTTCTAGTTCAATGCAGCAGAGTATTTTCAATGAAAAATAAAGTAGTTTACATTTTCTGATGATGGGCCTGTTTTAATTTGATTTAAATTAACATGTTAGTATTAATTACATATCATGGATCCAGATACTGAAAAGATCCACAAACAAAACCTGATATATAAATGGTGATTTAGAAGGCAATGGTTCTCCAGAACACAAATACGAAATACTTCTTTCAATATTCAAGGTATGATAGTAGAATGGTCTAAAACAAGAAACTGTATTAAAAGAGGTGGTAATAGTGAAACTACACATTAATCTTGCAGGGAGTGCAGTAAGCAAGCATAGGCACTCCTGGAAAAATATTCTTTGTGTATAACTAATATGACATAGCTGTTTAATTTTTGTTTGTGAAGGTATGCCAATTTATATCATTATTTGGCCAAGTATCGTTCTATCTTACTTTTTATCTTACTCCTTTTTTTTGGTTTTCCCCAAAACCCTAATTGACTAATCTTTCATACAAAAGTGGAGCAGAGAGGATCTAGTTAAATGATAGAAGACATCATTAACTAATGTAAACCAGTAGAGGTGTTTTGATGAGAGTTACATTATGCTGATCTTCACCTGCTGAGGTGATCACCTATTTTTATAAAAGTACTATTAATGATGAGTGCTGTGCCAATATAAGAATGATCTAAAGAAACTGAAAGGCATTCAGAAAAGAACCACAAATTTGATTGAGAAGATGAAAGGATCTTTCTTATGAAGAAAGGTTAAATTGTCTAAACATATATACCCAGACAAATGTAATATGGTAAGTATTTATGTGCATTTAAACATAGCAAAGAACAAGGAAAATAAGAAGTGTTTATGATTACAAATTAAATTGCATTTAAGGATCATGGGGATAGAAATGAGCATTCTATTATATCTGAGCAGTACCTGGCATTACAAGGACCTATGCTTCTTAGGGCCTTCAGCTTGTAGCCTTATAGAACTAACAATAATAAGAGTAGTACCAAAGGACACTCATAGGAATGAGTGTGAAATAAGCTGAGAAAATTAAAGCTTAATATCAGAAATAAAGCCTATACAAGCTCAACAGAGACTAAATATTGTTTCTATACACAGATAAATAGTACAATTCTACATTAAGCTTTACAACTGAAATGTTTGAGGTTTAAAATTTTAACATACTGTAATAATATTGTTAAAAAAACACAATACCTATTTATTTATTTTGTTTTACTTTTATTTAGTAGAAATCATAGAATCATAGAAAAGTTTAGGCTGGAAGGGACTTCTGAGCATCATTTGATTGAACCATCTTTTCGCCCAAGGCCATGTTATGCAGCACCATATTGTGCTGAGTCTTGAATTTTTGGACAGTCTTTTCCAATGTTTGTTTTTTCGTACAATGAAGAATTCATATCAAGGCAGAATTTCCCCTGAAGCAACTTGTGCCTGTTGCTTTTCATCCCCTGCAACCTTGTGAAAAGAGTACCTCCATTTCTCCATAAATGCCTTTTAGATACCTGAAGACTCATTAGTTCCCATTGTTCCCTTGGGGTGAACAAATAAAATTCCTCCACTTTTCTTCATGTGCCAAATTCTCAAACCTTATAAACAACTTAGTGACCTTCTGTTAGACTCTTTCCAGTTTTTCAATGTCTGTCTTGAACTTGTAGGGCCCAAACTGGACACAGTATCAGATGCAGCCCAGCAAATCCTGAGTAGAGTGGGGAATAAATACATCCTTTGAACTGCTAGCTCTACTCTTGCTATTGTAAGTCAGGTTTGCCTTTATTGCTGTGAAGGCATACTGTTGACTTGTGTTTAATTGGCTGTCCACCAAGATGCCAAGGTCATTTTCAGCAGAACTACACCCCATATAGTCATACCACAGCCTATACTGTTGCTTGGGATTATTCAGTCCTGGGTACAGAGATTCATATTTATCTTTGTTAAGGTTCATGTAATTTTCATCAACTCAGTCTTTCAGTTTGGCAACCCTTCTCTGTGCAGTGGCTGTTCCTTCTAGAATATCTCCCTCTCCTCTCAGTTTGGTGTCATTCACAAATTTAATCAGAGTACATTTAATCTTGTCATCCATATTTTTTATACAGGTACTGAATAGTATCGGACCCTATATTGAAGTGTGAGAAGCTTCACTTGAGACTGGTCACCAGTCCAACTTTGAGTTTGGCAGCTGAGCCAGTTTTTCACCTATTCTCAGTCCATATCTTATAAGTTCATCAAGAAAGATTTTGCAGAACACCATGTCAAACATCTTGCTAAATCAAGGTAGATGTCATCCACAGCTCTACTGTTATACATTGAGCAAGTTGTTACATCATAGAAGGGAATCGGGTTGGTCAAGCACAATTTACCATGCTGATTTTTTTTCCAGTCACTTTCTGGTCCTTCATATACTGCTAAGATCTTCCATAATTTTTCCAGTGACTGAAATAAGCTTTGTGCAAGTGTCTCTAAAAACTGCAAAGTGAACAGTGGAATGGGCAAACAGCAAGGTAAATGAAGAGCCAAAGTTGCTTGAGCCAGGGAAAGTAAGAACAGTGCTCAATACCGAGGACAAGCGGTAAGTTATTCTTTCTAGGAAAACAGCAGAAACTCCAGGGGAAAACTCTACTTTCACAGCTAATTAAATATTAAGAAAAATTCTGACTAAAACTGTGAAACTGCAACAATCTTCATTACATGTATTCAGCAGCCATGACTTGGTATGAATACTATGCATGGGATCATAGAAATTATGTATATGCTGCACTTACATTAGGCAACTGATGAAAATTGGTTAAACCACGTTAGACAGAAAAAAATACTGGAAGGAAACTCTTGGCATATTCTGAAAGCTTTTGCTTTGCGCAATAAATCTATTTAGAGGCAAGTCCCCTTAGCTATTTGCTATTTTAGAGTTGCACAGTTGTCTACCTATGCAATATTTGACACTGAATTCAATGGATGATTTTATTCTTCTGCAGTTGTATGAGTTTTATCTGGGAGTCCAATCTACCACAGTTTTGCACTCAGACTTACCACCTTTGGGGGATTCAAAGCAGCTGATGAATGAATTTAATTAGCAACCATATTGTTGAAGGATATATTTCAGGATATTTTTTGCTTATTTAAGAGCAGTAATAATGACCCCTTACTGAAATATTTAATAATTTAATTAGTTAAATTAAATTAAAATAATAATTTGTTTAATTAAATATTTAATAATTACTCTTGCTACCAGTGGCTTCTTTACTAGTTCAGGGTTCTCACAGTACTTATGATTGGAAATTTGGTCAAACAAAATAAAGATTTGATCTCTTTTCCACTTCCCTCTTCTATTTCTTTTCTTTTTTCTTCTCCTTTTTAAACAGCTTTAGAATTGCACTGCTCTGTTTACTTTTTATTTTTAATGGATATTTAATGGTCAGTGGTTTTGGAAAGTGAGGATCTTGATCAAACTATGTCCTGTTATTATTTCCACTTTGTCTAAATCATATAGGTTCAGAAAACTTAAGTTAAAGGATTTGTGCTTTGAACATTCTTGCATGTAGTAATTTTTATATAAGAAAGCAAGCTAAAATAGGTGTAAACCAAACTTGGATAAAGATTTCATTTTTATATTCCATGAACATGGACAAGGTTTTTCACAATTAAAAAAAAAAAGAAAAAAGAGTGAGAGAGAGGATTGTCCCCTCACTACTCTTTTTTGGCTGTAAATTTTGCAAAAGACCACTTTAGTTTTGTCTGTGCAAAATCAACACCAAACTGGTTTGATCCAAGTTCTAATTTATTTTTATTACTAAGAACCATTCCTGATTCCATCAACAGAAGCTCTGAATTCAGCTTGCAGAGTACCTCTGCTGTTAACACAGGCTATATTTTACTCAGAGTCTTTTCACAGGTGCAAAAAAACTTAGCAGAAGATTTTATGAATCTATAATTTGAACCAGGTGAAAATGCTCATTCCAGCAGTCTATAAAGAAAACCAACCAAGCATAGAATTTTATAAACTAAACCAGATTCAACTTGCAGAAGATTAATTTAGTTTATTACCAGTTAAAGATAGAGTAGGATGGTGAGAAAGACAAAAACTAAAAATTACATAGTGTCACTCCTGATACAGAACTCCATATCAATAAAATATATATTAAGTGAGTGTACACTTATAATGATGAAAATCACTTTTACAGAACTGTTAAATAAGGAACATAGTTTCATCAATACCATCACCAAGCACAGTCATGTAAGTATTGCAGTAATATGTACCTTAGATATAACATGACTTTGCAAATGCTACATACATCTCACCTATGTATTTAGATATTTTAGTCCAACAAATTAACTTGTCTAAGAGCTAACCAACTATGTTTTGTTTATAGGATCAGATTGGCTAACAAAGCATAGAGCTCTAAAATGATTACCTACTGTGCCTCAAATGTTTTGGGGAGAAGAGCAAAAGACATGGATGAAACGTGTCCATATGGAAAAGAAATGTTATTGGGAGCAAGAAGGGAACAAACTTATCAACATTTACAGAAGTAAATGTACCAGTAGTCTTTTGATTCTGTCACAGCTAGATTGTTTGAAGGTATGCCTGTTGCTTTCATTTGCATATTTGTGTTGCCACGTTAGATGAGTACAGATGAGAAAAATTACCTATTTCTTGAAATTATGGTCAATAGATACTATTACTTCAAAGAAATGCATTTGATTCCTTGTCGTCTAGAACTTAAAATAACTTCAGGCTTAGTGGTGAAAATGTTATTTTTAAATAATGTATATAACCTATAAAACCAAGAAAACTAGAGAAGCCTGTGAAATATGTTGCTCTCTTTAATGATCACAGAATCCTTTGGTATGTAATACAAAAAAAGCAGAGAAAGTACAACTTGAGGAATTAAAAGACAACATAAGAGATAAGGAGAGAGAATGAAGAAAAAAAATTCATTTTCTAAATCACTATCTGAAAAAAGAAAATGTGCAAAATCCACTATGCAATTTTACACACTGTACTGTACCCTGCAGAGGGCCAGATTTTTTGGAACACAACAGAAAATGAATTTGTTCTTGGATTTAGTTCAGAGAGAATCATGAGAGAAATTTACTTCTGATGCAGTTCCAGTAGAAAGCTATTACGCTGATTGCCATAAAGTTCATCAGTTTAAATATGTAACTTTTATTCCTGACTCATCATTTAGGTAAAAATACTCGCACTCATTCACTATGACAAAAATGCCCAAAATAAAGGCAACAATTCTTTGAAGATCTACCTTCCAATTGTCCACTTGTATTAGCCAAGTAAAGGATGTGCAATAAAGCTCATAAAATCCAGTATCTGTTAAAATGACAGTGAGTTCAGGATTCCAGTACTTTCTTGCAAACAGTTAATCAAGCTCTATCTCAGTTCATGAATACAACTCATACTATTTTAGTCTTCTTCCCAGTTATCTCCACCTCATCCCTTTAAATCTTTCTCTGACATTATTTCTTATTATCCAGGTGGTCAGTGATTGATGTATTATCATTTTAAATCCTGAGACAACTCTTTCATTATCCAAGTCATGATCTGCAGAAAACATTGGGAGTCATGCTATCTCACCCTAAATCTTCATGGGTTAGAAATATGGTCTTATGCCAATCCTTTCACATAGCTGAAGGCAGATAAAAATGGCAGAAGAATCTGTAACAGAATCATTACGATAATTCTAGTTGTTTGCTATCAGACACCAAGGACAATCCATGATGCAGTGGGGCATAGATAATACACAGTGAATCACTAGCTAACACCGTATAGAGTATAGGGCATTCGCTGGATAACTGCCAGTCCAGAAAGAGATGGAGTAACTAATGTTTTTTGGAAAATACTTCCTGGAAACCACCCAACATTATTTTGTTGGAATATTTCCAGCAGTTTGATTCTTGCTTTCTAATGACACTACTTACTGATCATAGCAGCGACAATGGAGCTTTTAGACTGCAACGATGTATTGGCCTTAAAGTAATATGCAATTCAAACATTTCTCTAGAGCTTTGTCTTAGGAAATTGTGCATCATAACAAAGTGGATTAAAGTGACTGTAAGGTGTTATAAAGTCTTAAATTATGCAAGTATCAGCAATGCTTATAATCTACATAGGGTAAGTTTTTAAAATGCAAAACCAAAAACAGAGGTAAGAAGAAAAATAACAAGAACAAAAAATCCCTAATGTTGCCATTCCTTTCTAAATTTCCTTTAACATCATGAAGTTCAGTAAAGCCAGTGCAAGGTCTTGCACCTGTTTCAGGGAAATCGCCAGTATCAGTACAGACTGGGTGATGAATGAATTGAGAGCAGCCCTACAGAGGACTCGGGGATACTGGTGGACAAAAAAATGGATAGGAGCCAGAAATGTGCACCTTCAGCCCAGACAGTCAATGATATCCTGGGCTGCATAAAAAGAAGCATGGTAGCAGGTCGAGGGAGGTGATTCTGCCCCTCTACTGTGCTCTGGTGAAACCCCACCTGGAGTACTGTGTCTAGCTCTGGAGTCCTCAGTACAGGAATGTCCTGATCCAATGTCAGGGAAGGTTTTGATATGATCCCAAGAGCAAGATTAAGACACAAATGAGGTCAAATGCCATATACCCAAACCAGCTTTTAGTATCAAAAGTAGAAAATAGTGATAGGATAGAATGGAAGAAAAAGGCAGAAATCGAGCAAGCAGTCGGGATAGAGTTGCAAGGATAGTCACCACCATGGATTGAATGGCATCCCATTGGTCGTCAGTCTTCAATTCTTCAGTGATGGGTGCACACCATGGCTTGTCTCCATGGTTTTTTATAGGGCATAGTCTGATGCATGCACATATGTACTGTTCACACACTGTTCACGCGCTGCAGGTTTCGTCTATCACACGACCTTCCTAGGATCAACATGAGAAACCAGTACCTTATCTCAAGGACTACAGTTTCCATGAGAATGGTAGTCTCCACATTCCTGCATGCTTTGCCGGCTCCAGCCTGTCTCCTCCCCTGGATGTTTCACTGGCCTGATAATCGTCCTTGTGGACAGAGGAGTGTCCTGTTTGAACAAGCCATCCCAGAGGCAAATGGCTCAAGATATATAGTTCACAGTTCAATCTCTCACAGCAAACAATCTTTGAGAGAAATGGCTCAAGATGGCAATTCAGTCTTTCACAAGGAAAGACATGGACCCCTTAGACAGGTTCGGAGGGGAGCCATGAAGATGATCAGAGGGCTGGAACACCTCTCCTATGAAGACAAGCTGATAGAGTTGGAGTTTTTTAGCCTAGAGAAGAGAAGGCTACAGGGAGACTTTATTGCATCCTTTCAATACTTAAAGGAGGCTTATGAGAAAGGCAGAGACTTTTTACAAAGGCCTGTAGTGACAGGACAAGGGGCAATGGTTTTAAACTGTAAGAGTATAGATTTAGATGAGATATAAGGACGAAATACTTTACAATGAGGGTGGTGAGGTGTGGGAACAGGTTGCCCAGAGAAGTTGTGGATGCCCCATCCCTGGAAGTGTTCAAGGCCAGGTTGAATGGGGCTTTGAGTAACTTGATCTAGCAGAAGATGTCTCTGTCCATGGCAGAAGGCTTGGACTAGATGATCTTTAAGCAGTCCCCTTCAACCCAAACCATTCCATGATTCTATGATTCTGTGATAAATGAAAATACCTTAACATTTACCTTGAGAAACATACAGCTGTGAGACGTTTTTATTTTAAAATTTACCTGATATAATTACTTACTGTATTCTGATTGCATAATTTCTAATCCTTTACAGTATTTGATCACAGAATTCTTAAGTATGTGAGTGATTCAGGGGAGGAAACCAATGAGGTAATGCTTGTTCAAAAATATACATGTAATTGTATGTATATGTGTCCAAAGAAGACGAATGAAGGTGGTGAAGGGTCTAGAGAACAAGTTCTATGAGGAGCAGTTGAAGGAAGTGAGGTTGTTTAGTCTGGAGAAAAGGAGGCTCAGGGGAGACCTTATAGCTCTCTACAACTACCTGAAAGGAGGTTGTATCGAGGTGGGTGTCAGTCTCTTTTCCCAAGTAACAAGTCATATCATGAGAAGAATTAGCCTCAAGTTGCACCAGGGGAGGAATAGAACAGAATAGAATAGAATAGAATAGAACAGAATAGAATAGAATAGACTATTTCAGTTAGAAGGGACCTGCAACAGTCATCTAGTCCAACTGCCTGATCGATTCAAGTCTGACTAAAAGTTCAAGCATGTTATTAAGGGTATTGTCCAAATACCTTAAACACTGACAGGCTTGGGGTGTCGACCACCTCTCTAGGAAGTCTGTTCCACTGTTTGGCCACCCTCTCAGTAAAGAAATGCTTCCTAATGTGCAGTTTGAATCTCCCCTGGTACAGCTTTGAACATTCCCATGTGTCCTCTCACTGGATCCCAGGGAGGAGAGCTCAGCACCTTCCTCTCCAATTCCCTTCCTCACGAAGCTGTAGAGAGCCGTGAGGTTGCCCCTCAGCCTCCTTTTCTCCAAACCCAGAGTCCTTAGCCACTCCTCATGGGACATTCTTTCCAGCCCTTCCACCAACCTTGTTGCCCTCCTCTGGATGCATTCAAGGACCTTCACATCTTTCTTAAATTGTGGAGCCGAGAACTTCACACAGTATTCAAGGTGAGGCCGCAGCAATGCTGAACATAGCAGGATAATCACTTCTTTTGACCAGCTGGTTATGCTGTGTTTGATGCACCCCAGGATGCAGTTTGCCCTCTTGGCTGCCAGGGCACACTACTGACTCATATTGAGCCTGCTGGCAACCAGCACCCCCAGATCCCTTTCTGCAGGGCTGCTCTCCAGCCAGTCCTCTCCCAAATTATGCTTGTGGCCGGTATTATTCCATCTTAGGTGCAGAATCCGGCATTTGGACTTGTTAAATTTTGTCTTATTATAATTATTGCCCAATGCTCCAATCTATCTAGATCCCTCTGGAAGAAAGGCCTCTTGTCTCTCAAGAGAGTCCCAGTTTGGTATCGTCAGCAAACTTGCTAATGGTGCATTAGTTTAGATTGGATGTTAGGAAAAATTTTTTCACCAAAAGAGTTATCAAGCCTTGGAACAGGCTGCCCAGGGAAGTGGTTGAGTCACCATCCCTGGAGATATTTAAAAGATGTGTAGATGTGGCACTTAAGGACATAGTTTAGTGGCAGACTTGGCAGTGTTTGGCTTATAGTTGGACTTGATGATCTTAAAGGTCTTTTCCAGCCTAAATGATTCTGTGATTCTATAATTGAATACTATGCTGGAGAATAATGTACTTTCCCAGGAATGTGCAAGGATGAAACCCTCAAACATGCTGAAAGGTTCCTAAGTACATACCCATGGGGGTTTGGCTGCCAGACCTGGGGGCCAGCTCAGTGCTGGCATGGCCAAGGGCAGCCCTGTCCTGCTGGTGGCCATGGTAAGAGGACCTCCTTGGCACCCTGTGGGGAGGTTGCTGCCAGGGCCAACTTCCTGTCTGTGGGTGCTACTTTTGGACAAGCAGCAAGTAGGCTAGGGGTGCACAAGAAGTTGGGAGGGGACACAGCTGGGACAGCTGACCCCAACTGACCAAAGGGAAATTCCACACCATATGGCGTCATGCTCTACATATAAAGCTGGGGGAAGAAGAAGGAACTGGGGGATGTTTGGAGTGATGGCATTTGTCTTCCCAAGTAACCGTTACATGTGGTCGAGCCCTGCTTTCCTGGAGATGGCTGAACACCTGCCTGCCAATGGGAAGTGCTGAATAAATTCCTTGTTTTGCTTTTGCTTTACCTGTTAAACTGTCTTTATCTCAGTCCATGAGTTTTCTCACTTTTACACTTCTGATTCTCTCCCCCATCCCACTGTGAGAGAGGTGACTGAGCGGCTGCGTGGTGCTTAGTTGCAGGCTGGGGTTAAACCATGACAACATTTATCTGAAAAAATACTTCAGAAATAGAAATATTTGTTAGCAGTAACTGATTATGTGTTTCTGAATTTCTGTGTGTTTATTATTTAGAGAGATTCTTGAATGATTTAACTGACTCATTTTCAGAGCAAATTATGTAGGCTCTTCAGTTCAAGTAACCATTCATCATAGCACAGAGCCAACTGGGACAATAAAAACTTTTGTATGTTGGAAAATTAATTCCAAATTATCGCAAACAGTGAGTATTTTGAACACTTCCATTCTTCTATGAAACATATTTCAGACAGTTGAAATTATCAAGTGCTGTCATGAATATTAGTATTGTCTAAATATTAATGAATATTAATAACATAAACTCAATGAATCATATATAAACGATTCTTTATGTCTATATATCTTTTTCTGTAGTTATTAAGCTAGTGTTACCATTATCATATTCTGTAAAATACGCAAGGTACATTAAAGAGAAAAGGAAACCTATGATAAGTTCCTGTCAGTACCAATACTTGCTTTTAGAACTTTTGATTTTGGGTTTGTTCTCTATAAGGCCATCATTGACATCCATCAAATAATCTATTTATTTTCATTCTGTTTTTTCCTTAATTTATCTGTAGTTTTGTAGAGATAATGAAATAAATACAGATTCATATGGCCATAACATGAATGCCTAGCTGTGATAGGCTGATTTATTACAAAGTTATCTACAATAGGATAAGCTTTGTTTTACTGTAGGTGTAAAGAAACTTTCATGCTACATGAGGTAATGAGTTAGGTACAGTATTGCATGCAATTGCATTGCCAAATGCTACAGTCATTAAATGCTCAACAACATCCCAGATATGCCTTGAAACAGTACAATCTGCTTTATTAAGAAATAGAATATTATTAGGACACCTCATTTAACCACTTCAAGAAGTTCCCTGGAAGTTAAAAGATCTTCTACTAGTCACTAGTAGAAAAGAAACAACATCTGTAATAGTTCAGTGTCTTTCAATTGCACTGCAATGTCAGCACTGGAACTGCTCCCAGGTCTCAGTAGCTGTTCTCTAAAATGTACCATAAATTACACCTTAGTTTAAAGTACACAATTCCAGTGTTATTGAAATGTTATTATGCTCAAATGTAGCCATTGAGGGTTTTTGATAACGGAAAAAAAAAAGGTGTCAGAATGCAAACAAAGACAGGGATAAATTCCATCTCATTTTTTATACTCTGTAATTTTATTCATGTCTTTGCATGGAAAGTGATAGAAGTTGGGGCAGTATTTGTCAGTGTGTCCTTAAATGTGCAGAGAAAACCTGATATTTAAACAACTACAGAGCCCATTTTAGAAATTATATCAAACTCCATCATCTGTTCCTTTTCTTAGCTGACCTATTTAGTCAGCTATATAGTTCCCTGTTTATCCCCCCACCTGGTATCTTTAAAATTACTTCAGAAGGCTCTGCCACAGTGAAAACCAATAGGCTGAGGCGATATATTAAAAAGAACAACTTCACACTTCAAAGGATTCTACTATATTATATGCAATTGTCTTCACAAATACTTCTTACTTACTATTGGCAATGTCACATAAATTTGGCTGTTTTTTTCAAAAAGCATTATTTCTTCCATTTTAGGATGTGCCATTGAAATGTTATGAGGATCCTGATTTTTTTTTTTTCTTTTTCTACATCCACATTATGTTAACTTATTTTTCTAGAAACAGAACATTTAGATGTGGAATGTAAAAACAGCTAGTACTTTGTGACACAGTATATCAGCTGCTTCAACTAATTATTTCATAGACGAAAATTAGCAATAAAAGCAAATTCATGATCCACATCAACCCTCTTTTACTGGAGAAATCTAGTAGAACATCATAAAAATCTTTGCAAATAGAAGCAATAATTGGCTGAAGTAAAAATGCTTTTATTCGTCATTGCTTCTATACAATGCAGGAGAATGAATGGATGAACGAAGGTGCATGAAAGTTTGGTATGGAAAAAATATAGCATCCTGTGAGCATATTTTCTCATTGCTGCTGTGATGGATGTGAACTTTTAATAGTGATTTATTGACACTTTATTTTGATCTAGTTATTGAGTAATTTTGAAGTACAATGGCTAGGATCAGTTGAAAAGGCAAAAGGCAATTACATTATCTAGAAAGATCCATTGTAAATACTTGGGAAATTTTATTGGGCAAGTTTACAGCCAATCATTGTAAAGAACTTAAACAAATTTTCTTCAGCTACTAGAATGGCTTGGTCAAGGAGGAGAAGGAAAAGAACAGTATCCAATTTCTGGATGGATGAAAAGGTTTCTTATGAGAAAAAGAATGTAGTTATTAAGGAGCTATTTTGACTGTTGGAGATGAACTAAAAAGTTCAGGTCTGCTTAGATTATCAATAGACAGCCTGTAAGATCTGTGGCATTCTACTTCAGAGTACAAAAGCCACCTGATAATCTGCCTTCTTAAGAATCAGAAAGAAAAATCCAGTGCCCTCTGCAATAATAACATCCCAAATCCCTCCAAGTGATTACAGCACTACTCCCCAGCATCTTTCATTCCATTCTCTTTGTTTTTTTTCATCCAAATCACACTAAAGTAATTCCTGCTGTACTACAGTCCTGAAGAATTATAGGTGATTCCTGCAATATAGGACACAGGATTTTAAATCTCCATCTGCCAGCTGTATCCTATAGCTACTATTATACTATTATAAGGTAAGATAGATCCCATTACACATCATTTTATGTGTATGTGCATGCACATTCCTCTAACAACTGCAATATATCCCTCCCCTGTGCTTTGTAATTAGAGTAAGATTGTGTTTGCTTAGAACTTGGCTCTTCCATTTATTGTAACGGTTTGCATGTCTAAATTTTGCTAACATTACTTATGATTTCTAAAACAACTTTTTTAATCAATAGTGTTTGAAGTGATGAGGGGGAAGGATGGAACAATTGGCTCGTTTGTAGGATACTTGTTTTCCATTGCAATTTATGAATCACAGCTAACAAGTGAACAAATGAGATAATTGGTTTGATGTATTATTACCCATGTGTTACAAACTATAGTCTGAGTATATAATTTTTAAATTAGTTATATCTATAATATTCACATTCATTCATATATGTTTTGGGTGATTTGGGAAATCACTTACTTGGTTCAAACAAGCAAATTAGATATACTGTGGGCCTTACCAAAATAAAATGTAGGTGCGAACATGTCTATGGCAACTCATATGTAGGTTGTACCAAAAATCTCGCAAGAAGTCTCAAAATCAAGAATCTTAAATTCTGATATAATTTATTTCTTTCTGAAAATTTTGCAGGTATCAAAACTGTATGAAAAATGAAAATGGTTTAAAAATAATTTCTAAAATATCTGTAATACTGATTTTGTAAAGCTATTGGAAATTACCATATATGAAAATTAATCTTCCTTAAAATATTAACATTCTAGATGTTGGTATTGACTTTCAAAAATAAGATAAATTTCCATTGGAGGTGTATCATCTGTCACTCAAAAAATCTTCCAGATATTCTACAACTCCATCACAATTTTTTTTAAAAACTCATCATTTACATGGACATGTTAAAAACAATAATTAGAAGAACTAAAGTTCCTTCTAAATGTTTCAAATAGATGTTTGAAAGAAATAATGCAATATTTTCTGACACTGATTGTCATTTAATAATTGTTTGGATCTTATACAGAGCACCTACAAAAAAAAAAAAAAAAAACAAACCACAAAAAAAACCAAACAAAAATCAACCAAACA
>JAOBAS010000052.1:25159168-25173095 GCA_025311575.1 Elanoides forficatus
TTAAAAACAACACCCTATTACCTGCAGCACCAACTATAGTATATTTCTTCAATCACTGGAAATTTTTAGGCCTGTTTTAAAAAACCAACCAAACAAAATGTTGCACCATTTGATTAATAATGCGATCTTGTTTAATAATCAGTGCAACACAGTCATGTTTTACTTCCTCCCTGCAGAACCAATTGCTTATCTCATCAAATGGATGATAATTCCCTCTGTCTGTCAGTTGATATGATGTTTATCTGGACACAAACTACATCAGCAGACCGAGCTGAGCTTCCAGCCTTGCTGGTGGTAAGGGATTCAACATTCATATTTATCATATGCAGAAGATAGATGCACTAGCTAGCTTCAGGCACTGCATTAGCACTAAAGTCCATTAATTCTAATTATGTTTTGCATATAGAGAATATTAAAATGTTTAAATTAATAAAAGAGAAGGGCCATCCCCTTGGCACAGTTTCTGCATATTAATACAGTTTTCTGTGCAGGAGGTGATCTGTGCATGCAAGGAGCATTCCTCGAGGAAGGCCACTGGAGATTGAGCACATAAAGCTATTTAGAGGACATATGCCAACCACTGTCATCTCATAGCATGTCTGTTCATTAGCCCATGGAGTTTTATTTTTATAGGCTTTGGATAAGAATGAGATCATTATCTTCTTGAATGAAGGTAGGATGGGAGTGATCCAGCTCAGCTGTGCATGTCATGTACATGGATATATATGAAGACTGCATAAAACAAATGCTATCCTTCCTTATTGTCTTCTATATAAGGGAATTAGTTGTTTCAATGTCAGTTCATCTCTTGCATGGAAACAGGGAAGGGGTCAGGATGATTAGAGCAAATTCCTTATAGTGATTGAACACTTACCTTTCATTTAAGTTTAGATTTTTTTAGGATCTTTCCTGAACTTTTGATTCTTTCTCGGTTTCCATCTGATAATTTTTGATTAAGTGATGACAAGATGTAATCTTGTTTGAACTAACGAAATCACCCTGCAACACTTTTCTCTTTGTTGTCTGTTACTGAGACTGTTCATTTACCTTCTATCTCTGCAAAGTATAAATCCTCTACTCTCAGCTTTTATTTTCATTATTTAATTAAAGAATACAAATGTGTAAATGTTCAGATCCTATTTAATAATAATGGATCAAAAAGTCACTTCCCTGTTATGCCTTGCCAACAATATCAAGGAAGAAGTAAGAACAATCCTATTAATTATCACTGAAGCACATAATCCAGCATTCCTAGTCTGAAAAAAGCATTATGGATGTCCACAAAAATAAATAGATTTTTTTTTACTATATTCTAAAATGTTAAGAGGATAAGGTATGTGGTACTAATACTAATACTAATTACTAATAATGAGAAATAGAGCAGGATGTGGTTTTAAAGCTCTACCAGGAAGTACTAAAAACTCTTAGTCAGTCTTAAGTACTGTTTTATTAATATATCCAGCTCCTTTTAAAGCCAATGAACAAATATATTTGATATCAGGCTTGAACTTTGTATGAAAGCAGTGATCTGTAACTGCCAAAACTTAGCAGTAGGTCACCATGGTAAAAAGAATCTGTATGCATCATTTAACCTGGAAATTTCAAACAGTGCTCAGATCCTTTCAGAAATTGTTGGGATTTATCAATGTTTTTTTTAAAATCTGTTATGGGTATGTTCACATAGTTTTCTGAAAGGCAAATAAAAGCTTGTTCTGCCTTGCTCTTGCTGGATGGAGAACTATGTAGCTCTCCTCAGCATATTATCATACATGATCTAGTAATCCCTGATGAGAGACAAGTACATTAGCCTGCACTCTGTATTGTGATAACATAGCAGTTACTCTGTTCTGCTGGGAGCTCAGGTCAAACTGGAGTGTGGGCAGAGGGAACTAATATCTGCATACAAAAGCCTTTTTAGACCTATCTGAATGGTCTGAATGCTCTGTGGTACATTGACAAGTTAACAGCCCATCTTGTCACTCCATTACAACATTGTTTTTCCAGCTGTTTTATCTTTTTAAGCTCTTCTGTATGAATATGGTTTTCTTCCTGTGTACAGTGAATAATACAGGTTAATTAGTCTACAGTCTCCCCTTACATACTCTTTGCCAGCCAGGGCTCCTCAGAGGGTACATGTCCCTACACAACCTTCTTCACCTGGCTGCTCTTCATGAAGACAAATAGTGTTCAATGTTCAAACACAATGTTTAACAAAAATGTTTTTTCTGAGGAAAAAGTACTGGAACTTTCTGTTTCTCCATCATCAAGAGCTTGGAAAATTTACAGTTACCTCTGGTGCTGTTTGTCATGCAGACTGCTAGTCTGGTTTGTGCTGGAAGACTCAGTAGTACTTGATGCAGAAAAAGCCTATGAAAAATATCCAAGTGATTTACCTTGTATTGGACTTTATTGTACTGTCTCTGTTACAATATAGCACTTTGTTCTTAGAGGATATGACTTCATTCTCTTGCTATACCAATTCTTTATTTTCTTATCTTTTAAAAATAGCCTATGTTTCAAAATTAATTATTTTACCTTCTTTTCGCCAGCCTGCTGGATCTCTTACTCTTCTAGAATCTCACCAGCCTCTGCTGTTGCTGTGTCCCTTTTTTATGTTGGCCTCTAGACAGTCCTGGACAAATGGAGGGAGCAATTAACTGTCCATTTTAATAAGTGAGTGCTGGTATACTTAAGGACAATAAATATCGAAAATATGAAACTAGAAGTACTGTTGAGTATTAGAGCCTGTGTGTTGGCAGTATGCTCAATAATAATATTAAATGAGTGCATTTCTTCTTTTAGTTTTATATAGTTGGGAATTTGATACACAAGAGGCACAAATTCAATATTTCTAATGACTTGTTTTGTCAAGAATTGGCAAATATGACTCTGTCATAACACCATAACCCTAGAGAAAAAGTATTAGAAGGAGATATCATAACTTACCAAAGACTGATTACAATTTTCAACTAAATTTAACATTATTACAGTAAGAATGGCATACATTATGGTAAGCATTACATGCCCTATATAAAAATAAACCCTGCATTGCAAAGTCACTAAAGTAGGCTTTTCACGGTGTTTTAAAGATATATTCTCAAGATGTATACCCAAATGTTAGCGTCAGGCTGCATGTCTCATTTTCTTTCTATAGTCAGTGAAATGCACATTTTAACTCTTCCTTTTTGTTCCATTTGTTCCTAGCCAAATTCAAAAAGATATTTTTGGCTTGTTTTATTCAAAGGTACCCTAGAGGAAAATGCTATGGCACACATACAGCTCATCTACATATTCAACTAGGAATTTGGCACATAATTTTAGGAACTGCTATGCATACTAGCAAAAAATGCCAACATTAGAGAAGATAAAGATGAGGCACACTAAGTGAAAAAATCATGACATGATGTAATTCAACAGGATAATACTACTTACAGAGTAATCTATACTTGAGCATGGTGTAAAATAATACAAGCCATTTTTCTCCCTTTTTTTTCATATTTTAGATATCGGAATACCTAAAAGTCAGGCAATACCATTAGGTATTTTTATTTAGAAAACTCTGGGGGATGTCAAGGAAATGTAGAAAGATACAAGCTTTTTTCAGATGAAAAAAGTAATAGGAAATAGGATGTCTGTCTCTTTAGTAACAGTGGCTCAAAAATGAAGCTTCCAGCTGTTAAAATAGCTTGCAGAAGCATTACACTGCATCACTTCATTTATATAAGTAGTTACCTTATTTAAGTGTCTTTAAAGGCATGCAGTCATACAGTATCAACCTCACAATGGAAAAAAATGCAAATTTTGAGTAATGCAAGAACTCAAACATTGACTGCATTCTGACAGATATTCTACCTATAAATCTTCAAAACTACTAATAAGCAGGAAGAGGTGGTGGGAAGGAAAGATGTATTCCAGATAGTTTACATAGTTTATCACAGGACCTTGCTGTCTAGGGAGCTGAAACCAGTTAAGAGGTGGATAAATAATTAAAGAGACAGGACAATATTGATGCACAAGAGAAATGACAAAGATCCTTAAACCTTTTTCCTTTTCCTCCATGTCTTACAGAACAACCATTTACTGGAGAAAAAAGAGACATGCAACGTGCCCACACACAACTGAATAGTATTCAGACATACTGAATGAGTTTTTCTTCTGTTCCAAAGGGTGTTTTGTTTCTGAAAATTGGTACACCTTTTACACAATTAATTTCAATTAAAATGGAAAACCAGGTTTTGGAGTCACTCAAGCTTATGAATTAATAGCAAAAGATTCCAATAGTCTGCCCTGGCTAAGGGACAAAATTGATTTAATGCTGTGATTTCATTTCTGTTGGGAAGCTAAGACCAAATTTGGCTTTAGCATGAAAAAAATCATTATAGGGCTCTGTGGAAATATAAAAAGAGTGACTAGATAGAATCACAAAAAGTACTTTTTCTTTTCATTAGACTGAAGAAATGATAGCCAAGAACTGTTTGCACTGTATAATTCATCAAAAACACTATTTCATAATATGAATGGCACATTTAGAATTCAATATCTGTGTGTACAACTTGATATCTGTATTCATAGTAACTCATTGCGTAAGTCATCCAATTATAAATTACATAAATCAACATTACCGTAAGATCCAAACCTCACTTAAGTCAATAGAAAAGTTCTAACTTGCATGTAAAAAATGCAAATACTAAGTTTGCAAGCTATGAAAAAAATGATTGTAAGATGTGTAACAAGAGATATAAAATAATTAAGATATGATACACAGTTAAATGAAATATCTAGGAGATATTTAGTATGAGCTACAGACAAAAGTTCTAATATATATGCATCTGTAGCTTATGTATTATTTATTTATACATAAATAAAATAAATATAGTGATGTAGGAATAGAAATGGCTTTGTAAGCCCCTTGCTCTTGCAGATTATAAAATGTTAGTGTTCAAAATCTATTTTAAAAATAATTAGTCTTTCTTCACCTGCTACTGTTATTGGACCTTCTTCCTCTGACATTTAGAAACACAACTTTTCTTTCCAGGCTAAGTTTCACTGCAGCTCATTTTGCTCATTTGCTTTTGCACCCACATTGTCCTTCAAAACAAACAGTTCTCCTCTCATCTCCCCCTCTTGCCCATAATTAGTTTTCAAACATGTTCTTAGACCTTATTTTGCTACTTTATTGTTGCCTTTTGCTCAGTTTCTTTAACTTGCCAGTGTCAAAGTTACTGCCGCTTCTACTAATTCATCTCTGTGGTCGTTCAGTTCTTAAAGTAGTACACTAATAATCCTTCTCTGTGTTGACAAAACGTTTAATTTCTGTCATCAGTGTGTTCAACTTTTACATATTCTTTTTCTATTATCAGTGAAAATATTAAATAATGTCTTCAAGAAGGACAATTTTGGAAGTCCAAGCTTTTCATATATGACCCACTGACATGTTTCAGCTGGCCTTGACAGTTTCTTATCACTGTCACTGCAGCTGCACTACAGCTGTGTCTGCATGCAGTCTCGTATATGACTGGTCCTGATCTGCTGATGTGACTTCCTAGCTTGACCTTGAAGCTGCTCATAAATAAAGACTTACTGGATGGCCACTGGGCTGTAGCTCACCTTGGCTACTTTTTTCTGGACCTGATGCTGACCCTGACTTGCTGGCTTAGTATCCTGGCTCCTTGCAGGTGAGGCAGCTGCCCCAGCCTGCCTTGCTGCGACTCTTGGCTGATGGCTTGCCATGCCTTGAGGAGCAACCAGCCCTTGCCTTTGCCTGACAGTATCTACAATTAACGGATGGTGACTAGTGAAAAATTTAAGTGCCCATTGACCTTTACTGTCCCCAAGAATGTCTATAAATTTTTGATGGAGCTACTAGTATGGTAGTTGGATGGGATTCAGAAACTGAAAGTCTTTCCATGAATCCAGGTCTCCCTGAACTGCAGCTTTGACAATGCCTTATTTTTCTACTTGTGCAGAAACCATCCAGTAAAAAAACACTAATGTAAGAACATTGTTTTCCCTTTCCCATACAGGACTGTATCTTTTAAATGTAAGTTCTACTCCATTTTAATTCATATTTTAAAATACTATTTATCATATCTGGATTTTGAAGAAAGAAATACAGGTCTCCAAAATAATTTTCAAAGGTAACCTAGACTCAGGAAAACAATAATATATTTAAAGCAACAGGTTTTAATGATGAAAGAATCATTAATTTAATGTAAATACAATTTAATATAACTCTCCCTTGATGATTTAACATGTCTTGTTAAATTGTATGCAATATAATAAAGTAGTGGAATAACAGTAATTACAATACAAGATAGAGGTAAATTTAAGACTAAAGAAATGACTGTTAGTTGTAACGATATATATTTAAAAGGTACTGCTGAGCCTAACTTGGCATGAGTTGGAGGAAAGGCTTGTATTAGGACAGGAATACATTTATTGTATGTGTTTGGGGGGAATATTTTGCAACATCTATCCAGATACCATAGATTTTGTCATTCTTACTAAAATAAATATGAATTCAGATCAGATCAATCAAAAAATAAGCTTGGATCAATTTTTTTAACTAAATTTGTTAATAATAAATGTCTATGAAAAAGAAAATTAAGCAAATAAGCACTGAAAATTAGAACACAGCCAATAAAATTATGACTTTGAAGGAATATGGCATGCTTTAAATATAAGTAAGCTTGATTCTGCTTTCTGTAGTCTAAATTAATGCAAATGCCACCACTTATTTTAAGTGGTGCAAAACAAGCGCTTCACTAATTATTCTAGAATAAGGAGCTGGCCAGAGATTTGCCTCAGTTCATGTCTTCGTATCAGTAGCTTCTGCTATACACAGGAGTTGTAAAAATAAACATTTCTCCACATTTTCGTTCCAAAACAGACTATAAAACCACTTTACTACAGTATAAATAATTTCAAATAATCAAACCACTAGCTAAAACTAGTAAAGCTATTTTCAGGAAGGGAATTATGTCTTCTACTTACACCTTTGCTGATAGATGTTTGTGGTCAATTTCATAAAACAGTAGCACTTTTTATCTTTTTTTTTTTTTTTAAGTGTTTGTATAAACACACACACACACACATTCACTTTTTCTGATAGCCCCTGCTATTGGTCCAAATGCTTGGTCATGTTTTAGGAAGAATTCTCTGCTTGAAGGCATCAGGAGCAAATTGCCTTTGTGTTGCTTCTACAGCCTCAGGATTGGGCTCTTCAATTCCATTTTGTTAAACCTGCCCTCTTATCCATTGTGCAACATTGCATGGTAATACTCTCAGATTCTTTTCTCAAGCAGCTAGAGAAAACACATTCTCAGCCCACCAATTTTGTATATTTCTTTAGCAAGAAGAAAAGCTAATCACTGTAATCCCCAAGATTTGCCCATTTACCTTCTCTAATCTGTGGCTTTTCAGTATTTCTGGCAATACATTGGCTCGTGCGCAGGAGTCCAAGTTAAAAGTAATTGCTTTTGCTCCATTTGCTTTTATGAAGGTACTATATTCATCTCATGTTACAGTATTGTCTATTTCTCCAACAAATAATTCACCTTTATAAACTTTATATGCATTCCGCTGTGCTCTTCTCTGTGTGAGATGAAGTGGCAAGCTGACCTGTTCTTAAGATCTGTTGACTGCGTGTCTACCAAGGCATTAATAATGAATGCCCAGCTGTGATGGGCTGGGTACATGGTTAACATAAGTGATAGATAAATGCCCAAGTAATTCTTAAACGGTGAAATAAGGTATAGAAAAAACACAGCACATCTGCCCATAAAGACACTTTGAGGATACTTTTGATCATGCTTGGTTTAGTGCCAAAGCTTTTGATGTCCTAGATTCAAGTAAACAAGATTGAAATACCATAATAACAAGCCATTTTAAACAGCATCCCTTGAGCAGTAATCCATTCAAGATAGAGGGAGGAGATGGCTGCAGACTAACTCACTGCACTGCCAGACTGTGTGCTGAAAGCATATGAGATTAAAGGTACTTATCATGTGGAAACCATCTAAGCATCAACCAAGTTTAACACAGCAATCAGAGACTGTCGTTTGTAAAATGACTAGAAAGAACACCACCACATTTTGTTGCTTTTTGGAGCTTCTTACAATATTATTTAATTAATTATATTCTCACAGCTTTTTCTATGTATTGCCTATAATCTACCAGCTAACCTAATGTGTGAAGCTTTTTGTATCTGATCTGAACAATTTTTAGTTCACTTGCCTTTATCCCTCAGCTCCCTATTCTCAGTCTCATTCTCTGTGTCAGACTATTTTTTCTTTTCCATCAGATTCTGCTTGGACCTGATGACCTCTGCTTGGAAAATTTTAAGTGCTTCATCACAGGTCAATTTCTGTGATCTCTTCCTGAGTTTTCTGTTTCATGTCATGTGCTCATTTTAACAGTTTGATCCCTTAATGTTCCAAAATTGACTCATCAGTTCGAATCAGTTATAATCTCTTCTATAATGCTTACTTTGTTAGAATACAGTTCTGATACCTTTACAGTGTTAACACTGTGTTGCAAGTCAAACTCCCTTGTTATCCTTAGGTTGCAGGGGCCTACAATGTAAGTTCCCTACTCACTACTGAAGTATGTAGTGTAATGGTCGGATTCAATATAAAAGGAATGTTTACCATTCCTTCAGCTACATTTTCTGAAGGAGACTGGCTACGGCTGCTGTGATTTACATTGTATTAAGGATGCTGATGTGTGTTAAGTATGCTCTGGTATGCTATGACATGTTATCTGTTCTGTTTGTGGGTAGTTTACTGTATGGATACTGTATACTTTGTTTAAAAGGGAGTTTCTGTAAAAGAAATGAAGGCTGACTTTGTCTTGTCTTAGCAGCTGTGCACTGTATCATAAGAATCATAACACAGGAGGAAAAGATTTTCCCTGAAAATAACTGAGCATGTTCAGCTAGTGAAATCTTCTGGAGTGTGAGAAGTGAGAGCAGCCAGATAAAAGACACAGCAGGCAGTGAAACTACAACATGTCCAGAAACTGAAATGCTCCACTGATGCATTTCTATGGAAAGACTGAACTTGGCAACCGTGAATGTAGCAAACAGTAAGGGCAGGCTTCAGCATAACCAAGGTGTGTTTTCTTTCAGTATGGTGGTCATTTTAGCTCACTGTTATGTTCACACTGCTAATTCACAGAAATTGTTACAGGCAGCCATGTATGGAATACATAGCCTTTCATTAGTCTGTTCTTTACACTGCTGTAAAGACTTTTTCTGGGACCTGGTGAGAATTGTGTGAAGTTAATTCTAACCCAAAAGTGATTGAAAGTTGCTTGATCGTGAACAAGCTAGAAGAAACTACCCACTCCACAAAGAAATATCGGATAAGAGAAAGATTGGTTTACAAGCCCTTTATTTTGACTTGCACTACTTGACAGATCTGAGTCTTCTCTATTTCAAAGGCCACTTTGTTTCTCTGTCTTAATATAACCTAATGATAAATCTTTTCTTTTTTCTTTTTTTAATGTGAACTTTTTATGAAACAGCTGGTAGTAGTTTCACTTCAATATATCAGCAGGGACCTTTTCACACATACAACCAGAGGTTTTATACTGGTCAGCAATTTTATTGGATTGTTAAAAAACATTTTTGCTCACATTTTTGTGCTTTCATACATGACTGGGCACCCATCTTCTCTAAATATTAATGTATGAGCATCAAATTAATGTAAGTGTCTAATGTCTTTACAGATGCAGAAATGAGAGCTTTCTGGGCCTTTTTTGCACTGCCTGGATCATTTCTGTAAATTCATTAAAACACTTTAAGACCACTTTCTGAGTGCCATCATTAATAACTGTTATTAATGATTAATCAGGTTTTTACTACCTGCATGACTTAATATTATTCAAATTTAGATGACTAGCTGTCTTTAAAAACAACTAAAGACATTTGATTTTTCACTTGGATCATCTGAGAATGTAGGGCTCCTGGGCAACTGGACAGCTGCATGCCAGTAGAATTTCCTCTGTGCCTTTACCCTTATGAACTGATTCCACAAATTTCTACCCATCAGTATTTTGAAGTATTCCCATTCTCCTTTTTCCTCAAAGTTAATCTTCTTTAAATCTGAATATAGTTAGAAACTAAATTCTGAGCTTTGAGATTAAACTAGTTCAACCTTTCAAGTCACAGTTTAGTTAGAATTGGCTTGGTAGTCAATGTGCAGGGATTTCTTTTTTTAGGTGTTCTTGCTATTACCTCTCCAGCAGAGATTCAAAGAGAAATTAGAAATTTCTTTCTCCCTCCTTAGATGTTCTGTTCATTTCTTAAACAGCCTGAACAGGCTTTCCTTGTTCTACAGTGAAATCTGGAAATTAAAACCAAAAACAATTTTTTAAAAATTGCTATTAGACATCTAAAAAAGGAAACAAACCTTAAACACTAGTACAGAGAAAGAGTGAACTGAGATTCAGGCATGACTATTGCTTTATACTTTGTTGTTAGTTGTATTAGCTATTATGTTAGGAAGCAACTATTAGCTGCTTTTGTTGGATTTGGGGTTGTTTTCTGGGTTTGTACCTTATACTCTCTAAGGATTGACTGATATTTAACTAAGCAGGGGCAAATCAATTGCTATCAGGCACAAGCTACATCATTGTACTTCGAAAAGGGATAATCATTACTTATTGTACATTTTCACATAGAAAAATTTACCGGTTTCACCTATGATATTTCTATCAATTGCAGTATATAAATGATGCTTTACAAAAAGAAACATTTCACAGTCGGTTGAAATTCTGGAAGAATAACTTCATAATACTTATTTTCAGAAAATAGAATGGCTGTCCTCCTTTTGGCTAGGATAGAGTTAATTTTCTTTCTAGTAGCTGGTATAATGTTATGTTTTGGATTCAGTATGAGAAGAATTTTGATAACACATTGCTGTTTTCAGTGGTTGCTAAGTAGTGTTTAGACTAAGTCAAGGGTCTTTCAGCTTCTGATGCCCAGCCAGCAAGAAAGCTGGAGGTGCACAAGAAGTTGAGAGGGGACACAGCCAGGGCAGCTGACCCAAAGTGGCCAAAGGGGTATTCCATACCATGTCATGCCATGTCCACTATATAAACTGGGGAGGAGCTGGCTGGGAAGGGTGGATCACTGCTTGGGAAGTAACTGGTCATCGATCAGTGAGTGGTGATCAATTGCATTGTGCATCACTTATTTTGTATATTCCAATTATTTTATTATTATTATTGTCATATTATCATCATCATCATCATCATCATCATCATCATTATCATCATCATCATCACTATTATTTTCTTCCTTTCTCTCATTAAACTGTCTTTATCTCAACCCACAAGTTTTACTTTTTCCCGATTCCCTCCCTCATCCCACTGGGTGAGAGGGAAGTGAGTGAATGACTGTGTGGTGCTTAGTTGCTAGCTGGGGTTAAAACATGACAAGGGCTTACCAATTTATTTTGTATATTTACACACTTAAATATACTTTTACATTGCTACCTATCTAAAGTATTAGTCATTTGTTTCTAATCAGTGGCTTCATAGACTAAATACAAAAAATTAAAGAAGAATTTCTGAAATTTAAGGACAAATACTTTCTACTTTCACAAGCCAAGCAGCTTGATTTTAAAAATAAACAATATTTTGAAGTAAAACCCATACCTAATTAAGCTAGTTGTAGTTATTAACAGCTATGTCACATACCAAACACACTCCTAAAACAGTATTATATTTTGAAACATTATTCAAAAATCTCATGTTAAAATTTTAATTTTTAATTTTGTCATGGTTTAACCCCAGCCTAGCAACTAAGCACGAAGCAGCCGCTCACTCACTCCCCCCCACCCAGTGGAATGGGAGAGAAAATGGGAAAAAAAAAGTAAAACTCCTAGTTTAAGATAAGAACTGTTTAATAGAAAGGAAAGGAAAGAAGAAACTAATAATGATAATGATAACATTAATAAAATTACAGTAATAATAAAAGGATTAGAGTATACAAGTGATGCACAATGCAATTGCTCACCACTCACTGACCGATGCCCAGTTAGTCCCTGAGCGATGATTGCCCCAGCCAACTCCTCCCAGTTTATATACTAGATGTGATGTGACATGGTATGGAATACCCCGTTGGCCACTTCAGGTCAGCTGCCCTGGCGGTGTCCCCTCTCAACTTCTTGTGCCCCTCCAGCCTTCTTGCTGGCTGGGCATCAGAAGCTGAAAAACCCTTGACTTCAGACTAAACATTACTTAGCAACAACTGAAAACATCAGTGTGTCGTCAACATTCTTCTCATACTGAATCCAAAACATAACACTCTACCAGCTACTAGGAAGACAATTAATTCTATCCCAGCCAAAACCAGAACAAATTTGTAAAATAAAATTTTGAAAATGTCTTCTAAAAAATAATTTAACTGACTTTTATTCATTCTGCTCTTGCACTAGGTATTGCTCAGTAGAATCATAGAATCATACTACAGTTGAGGTGGGAAAGATTCTCTTGAGATCACCCAGTCCAACTTCTCTGCTTAAAGTAGGGTCACTTAGAACAGGTTGGCCAGGATATTGCCCAGTTGGGTTTTGAACATCAAAGTGGATGGAGACTCCACAATCTCTGCAATGATTTTCCTGGTGTTTCCTGTATTTCAGTTTGTGTCCATTGCCTCTTGTCCTTTCACTGGTGTACTGGGTTTGGGATGGATTTAATCTTATTCATAGCAGCCAGTATGGTGCCGTGTTTCGGATCTGTGACAAAAACAGTGTTAGTAACACACCGATGTTTTAGGTATTGCTGAGCAGTTCTTACACGGCATCAAAGGTGTGCGAGAAATTGGAGGGGACACAGCCAAGAAAGCTGACCTCAACCAACCAAAGGGATATTCCATATCATATGACATCATGCTCAGCAATAAAAGCTAGGGAAAAGGAGGAGGAAGATAGGATGTTTGGGGTTATGGTGTTTGTCTTCTCAAGTAACTGTTACATGTGATGAAGCCCTGTTTTCCAAGAAGTGGCTAAACATCTGCCTGTAGGTAGGAAGTAGTAAATGAATTCCTCATTTTGCTTTGCTTGTAGAAGCAGCTTTACTTCACTTATTAACCTGTCTTTATCTCAACCCACAGGTTTTTCTCCCTTTTGCCCTTCCAATTCTCTCCCCCATTCCACTGTGGAGGACTGAGCGAGAGGCTGTGTGGGGCTTAGCTGCCTACCAGGGTTAATCCACCACAATCATATATGAGAGTTGCTCATTGTGCTCAAGGCTAGCTTCTCTATGTGATGATGACTGTGTATCTTTCCACTCTTTTGAACATGTGATTTTTTTTTAATATTAATTTGACTTCTTATCCTGTGCAATTATTAATGTAATTATTCATTTTGGTATGCATCTTGGAAGAGATTTCTGCTGATGAGGTTTGAAGCCCAACCATTCATTTAAGTCTATTTTTGTAGTTTTTTGCATAGTTTAGTTTAGATATCTTTGATTGACACAAAAATTTCTCACAGACTCTCAAAACATGCTAATCAGTTTCAATTCAAACTAGATAAAAACATCACAGAAACCATTGCTCAGTTCTGATCAGTAATTAGTTCTGAAAATTTTAACCAGCATGAGTCAGGAAACCTAAAGTGAAGAGTATATGTACATGAACAATATTTAAATTGTCAGTGGCATTCTACATAATTTACTCTTTTTAATAGTCTCTCTCTCCATCCATTTTGAAAATCACCTGAAATTTTAATTAAGTGACTTGATAAGAAGCTTTCCTTAAAAAGGTGAACTTTTTTTTTTTTCAAACATACTCCCATTTCCTTCTAGCCCTAATAAATTATAAGAATCAAGAATCTTAATTTAAAAGAAAAGAAAAGAAAAGAAAAGAAAAGAAAAGAAAAGAAAAGAAAAGAAAAGAAAAGAAAAGAAAAGAAAAGAA
>JAOBAS010000052.1:25173195-25187551 GCA_025311575.1 Elanoides forficatus
AAAGAAAAGAAAAGAAAAGAAAAGAAAAGAAAAGAAAAGAAAAGAAAAGAAAAGAAAAGAAAAGAAAAGAAAAGAAACAAGAAAAACCCAAACAAAACACCAAACCCTAACAACAAGGGAACTATGTAATGCAGCAGAAAGAAAGAGAATATTGGTGTTGCTGGTCAGTAAAAAATAATGTGGAAATCTATAAGGAGAAAAAAAGGAATTTCCTAAACAATGATATTTACTGTGACAAATTACTTTGTAGGAAGGAAATCAGAATGAGTAGTTTGTCAGTGCCGATGGAGACAAAAGATGACTTCTGCACACAATGTTGTGAAACTAAATATCCCATCATTCACTGCATTCAAAGAAAGCAACATATATTGGTAGTAATAATCTATGCAAGTCATAATCTTTTATTAAATAAGAATATTTTTTCAATTATGGAAAGAAAAGCTTATATTCTCTTGTCAAATATTTTGTTTAGAATAGTTTGAGGTGCTTTCATTCTAAAATAATATTAATGCAAAGAATAGGAATTAATGCAAGGGAAGATGTATATACTTTCCAGCTTTTTAGTTACAATTTTTAACGCACTATTAAATGGTTAATATAGTAGAACACTTGCACTCTGCATCCAAGAATAATGGAAACATTTTAGTAAAGTTTATTTATGTGCTATTATCTAAACTAATACATTTATTGGGAAAATTTTCTGCTTGACATTTTGTGTTTTGACTGGCATTTGCTAGTTGCCAGCTGTCATAAGGAAAGGACTGCAACACATGCCGTTAGCAGCATATGCCTTTTTGGGCGCTGAATAGCGTTTTCATACAAAAAATCAAATGATCCATAACATATTATGCTGTCATTTAAAAACTGCATCAGAACTGTAACATTTTTCATGCTCATAATAAATTTTGATCCCTAAGGCTCAATCTAGCATTTTCTCACTATGTTTGGGGACATAATGAGGAAAACATTTATTCTATTAATTGGCATTATTTTTTTCAGTATGTTAATGATTTTCTCAGAATGGAGATTTCTTGCAAGAGTTTTTAGAAGACTTTGATTTCTGTGATTTGCTACACTCTGTCAGACAGATCTACCTGGGTTTTCCTACTACACTATCTTCTCCATCATTCATAACTCTGACATGTACTTATCAGATGAGATAAAGATTTGATAGCCAAGCCATTTTTTCTTTTCCCCCATCATTTGTTTTTCTACAATAAACTATTGCAGAGATTTTTAAGAATGTGTGGGTAAATGAGATATTCATTAGTCATTTTGTGATAAAAATACATATTTATTCTACTAATTATATTACCTTTTAATGTTACTTTGCTGAGGAAACAATCACCTCTCTTTCCCTCAAAGAAACAAAAGCCAGTTTTCTTCCTGGAAGGAGAAATTGTAATTTCTGACTATAATAGAAACTCACTGATGTCTGGATTTCTTTATCAAAAGTTTGGCTCCTGATATGTCTAACCTAGGAGAGAAGCTATTCTGAATTCCCTAAACAGTCAAAAGGGAAAAATGAGTATTCTCTTGGTAGGTGATTCAATACACTATTTTTCTCCAGGGACTATCTGAGGAGCTATTCAAACTGTGATACTAACTGGAACAAACAGATATTTAAATTAAATTTAATTTATTCTTGAATACTTAGAAGCAATGGATCATTGTTTTCTAAGAAATATGTTACTAAGTACTGAATATTACTGAGTCATATTAATAATTATTACTGAATCTTACTCCAAAACCACAAAACATTATCTGTTTTCCCCCTTGAATTTTGTTAAGTCAAAAAAATCTTTACCTTCTGTTATGTTCTGACTTATCTGTGTTCATTATTTACTGACTCTAAAATAGCCAAAAAAATATTCACCAGAAACCTAAGTAATTGAATCTAATAGCACGTTAATGCTTTATGTAGTATAGCAGACTTTTTATATATATTTATACTTTCACGTAAGTATGTTACACCCAGAGGAAGAGCAAAAGTAATAATAAAATTATATATTTTAAAAATGGGAATTTAAAAAATATATTTTATTTTAAGATTTCTTTATATTAAACTGGTACCTAAAGTCTCAAATCTACTATTGTAATTAAAATTAATGACATGTCAAAAAAACCCCACATCATAACTTTAAAAATATGTTTTCTAGTGATAATTCTGAGCCTGAGAAGAAACATAAGGAAAAAAAATGTTGTTTAATTAGAAATTTGACAAAAAAGACTAGATACTATCTTGTCAAAACACCCATTTAAATAAATTAACATTTAAAAACAATCCACAGTAAAAAATTTCTATGCTTTTATTCTTTGTATTATAATGAAAAAATTATGTAAAAAGAGTCTCTGTATGCATGCTAAGCAGATACATATATACTAATAATGTATATGCCAAGAGAGTTATCTATATTGAAGTCCAGATAGGAGAAAAAAACTGATGGGAGTTATTCAGAAGGATGTCAGTAAAATTACTGATGATATCTGACTCCTTTTCTTATAAGATAGAATTTCAAGGGAGGAATATGTGAGGAATCAGCTCTGGAGGTCACATTTCAAAGTCCCATTTCCTAACCTGCTACTCTCTAAAGATAGAAATCTAACTGCACAGAAGTATAACTTACAGAAGAAGCCAGAAATGAAAGAGAGTGTAGTCATCTGGTGGAAATCAAATCACATGGGGGTTTTGTTTAACCTATACATTTGTAAAAATTCCTAGTAGTTAACCCTCAGCTACTAGTGTTCAACTGCTATACTCATTATCTGCATTTGTAGTATGTAACAGACACTTTAGACACACCATCTTTCCAAAACTAGCTACTGAAATGGTTCTTTTTAGATTTTTTTTAATGTGCAACTAGTCACTGTGTGTATATTTTCCTGCTCTCTGGCCCAGATGTCTGAGATTTCTTGGTCTACCTTTTTGATCTACCACAGGAAAGTGGTAGATCACAAACTAAAACTTAAGATGAGGTAATCTCATCCATGCATCTTACAATTCATATTTTTAATTAAAAGTAGACAAAAATAGGTAGCAAATAAAATTTTGATGTAAACATAATCTTATGTGGAATTTTATTATAAATGTGTTATGGAAAAAATCACAAAACATGATTTAATAGTCTGATAGCAATTTGTCACATATGTTCAACTCTACTGTTTCTTCTGCCTGACTGAGCAGATCTAAATATAATTTATTAATAAATAATTATAGTTTTGTTTTTAGAGTATTGGACCTTCATATCAGCTGTATAATGAAAGAGGCAAATATTCTGTGCTTAGTTCATTTTAGGTATTTGGAAATGTGTTCCTTCACACTTTAATTTCCTTCCTATATATTGTATTTATAAAAAATAATACTAATGATTGTTAAATATTTTTCTATAGTCTTTCCTTTGTGAAAGAATAATTAGAAAAGAACGTACACACATATAATAACATTTGAGTTAGAATGAAGGAGCAGTGAACAGTAAGCCTTCTCTGGAAGCTTTATTTTAATTTCTAATTTCCCTCAGAATGGCCTGATTTGCCAAAGCAGAAGTTCTTTACAGATTCTTAATTGTCTTTGCATAAATTTCAGTGGAGTATTTCTTAAGTATAGCATTGGGGTTTTAGTGTAAAGAATGAAATAACAAAATAAAAGCCAATTTACACTATGTTGAGAGTAGCAGAGAGAATAATTCTTTACCACTGTAAATGCCCATGTTTCATTTTTTTCAAGTAAGATGTAGTTTTTGTTCCAGAACAAAAAACAGATGCTGAACACTCAATATTTTCTGACCAGTTCTAGTAAATTATGTAGTAAGCAGTGAAAAATGTAATTTTAAAGGCTTATTATATGAAAATAGAAACATTTCTATTTAATAAAATGAATTTGTGTTTGAAATAGAATTTATTAGTATTTACATTGCAAATATCATTAAAGTTAACAGGAAAAAATCCACATTACTTACAAGAGTGATGTTAATAGTGCTTAAAAACTTATCTTTTCACATGATCTTTGTGGAATAGAATATAAAAACTTAATAGAGATGCACTATGTACCAAATTTAGCTTTTCAGTGGAGAGATGCAAGTTCTATCTAGAAACCCACTGGAATGAGAAATACCTCTGTTTTTCAGCCAGTTAAAAATGTCTTTACTACATTGCCTGTCATCTTGAATCTCCTACAAGTATCCTTTAGAGGTTATTTGCTTTTGGGATAAGAAATTGGAATCAAGAGAGACAAGTAAGTCCACAAAGGCTACCAATATGGACAGCTGAATGAGCAACTGTTATCTGAACTCATTTACACATAATAAATATGAATAAAGATCTACAGTTCATGAAAACATCTCTGTCAGTTTGGAAGATAATGTGAAGAAAAGACCTGTAATTAGGCAAAGAACTTATCATGAATCCTACTGACAGTCACAGAACAAGAAGCCATGTTTTACTCAAATGTGGAAGTTTGTCTAATCTGATAAAGTCAGAAGGACTCATTGGAGCATAATAACCACACACATGCAAGATTTAAACTCTGCTTGACAACTTGATCACTACTAAGTAAGTAGTCATTTCTGCAGTTCTGCAGAAACTTTCACATTTCTATTAGAAACCCATTTTCATGTCCTTAAGAATGGCTCTTTTCACATTATATATAATATTAAACATCAACATTAATACTTCATTGCAATACATGGTTACAGTTTATGTAGCACTAAATATTATTTTCTTCTGGAAAAGTTCAATTTTCTATATTCCAAAGAGAATCATGTTATTTGTTGTTCACAAATGAGCGAAATAGAGTTCATGAAATTTTTCCACATATCAGAAATGACAACACAAAGTAAAATTAATCTGGGAATCTTTATCACATTATTATCTGACTTTTAATAGTTTCCTTTTTATGATGCTTCAGTCAACTAATTGGAAATCTCTCTTCTTCATAGTGATAAAGGAAAAATAATGTTTGACCAAAGTGTCCCATTTCTGAACACGTCTAGTGAATAATCAAAATTAAGAGTGTGGAAACTTTTAGATAGCCTTAAAATAATTCTATCAAGCATTTAAAAAAATTGAAAATGCATAAAAATAAAATTATGAAATTAAATTCTGATGATTAGTCATTTTTTACTAATCCATTTTACACATCCATTAACCATTTATCCCATTCACAAAATATAATAATCACAGAACCACAAAATTCACAGATTTTTTTAACTTGGAAGGGGTCTCTTGAGATCATCTAGCCCAGCCCATCTGCTTAAGCACAGTCAGCTAGAGAAGGTTGCCCAGGACCATTTGCCTTTTGAGTACATCCAAGGGTGGAGACTCCACAACCTTTCTAGGAAATCTGTTGCAGAGTTTGAACACCCTTGCAGTAGAAAAGTGTTTTCTTGTATTCAGGTATTCAGGTAGAATTACATGTATTGGAATTTGTGTCCATTGCCTCTTTCTTTTCACTGGGTCCCACTGAAAAGAGCCTGGCTCCATCTTCTTTACGCCTTTGTGAGAGACTGAAAGAGTTAATGTCTCAAACATTGTGGTGGAGCAAGTTCTGCATAATAATGAACCATGCATAACAATGAAGCGTAGGTGAGGAGCCCGTCAGCAACAGGACAGGGATGCCATGCAGGAGGATGCACAGCTCCCTGTTCTGATACACTTGAGCAGGACAGCTCACCAGGTATGGTCAAAGATCAAACAATGGTCATGTCTGCAGGGAAGAAGAAATTACTCCCCAAATGACCCACAAGCCCACTGACCCATTTCCTGAAGGTTCTGGAAGCACAACCCACGCATGACACCTAATTAGCCTAATTACCACCCTAAAGGAAGTGCAAGGAGACTATAAAAGGGCACAAATTGAAGTCCTGTGTGTGCGCACCCTCCAGGACTGGAGCTCCAGGTTGACTGGACCAACGCTGGATCCAGGACTGGTGAAATCTTTCTCTTTTTTTTGTTCTCTCTGTCTGTCTGTCTCTCTCTCTTTTTTCCCCTTAATGCCTACACCTCATCCCTTTAGGCATAAAACCATTGACCAAGTCTGGAACTAGGTGTGGATCTAGCCACCCCTAGGAACCTCTCTGAGAAAGAGTCTAGAAAGCAAAGGGGTCTGCTCTGAACCTGGTGACTCAGTGGGAGGGCTCTCCTTATTTTCTTCCCTGAACTGATCCCCAAATAAGCAAAGCTTGTAGCATGTTTGGTGAGGTATGGTTACCTTATGTTACACAGTTTACTGACATAGTTTCATGGCGATACTTGTTGGGAGTGAATAAAAGTTGAGTTTTGTGAGTTAAAGGATCCCTGGTATTGTTTCACCTTAATCCTGACCTGGGAATCAGTAAACCTGAGTCATCGTACTGAGAAATTGGGATATGACAACCCTCTCTTCAGATATTTATACACATTGATGAGATCCCCGCTGAGCTTTCTCTTCTCCAGGCTGAAGAATCCCAGCTTTCTCAGCCTCTCCTCACAGAAAAGATGCTCTAGTCCCTTAATCATCTTTGTGGCCCTGTGCCAGACTCGCTTCAGTAAGTCTACGTCTTCTTTGTACTGGAGTGCCCAGAACTGGACACAGTACTCCAGGTGTGGCCTCATCAGTGCTGAGTAGAGGGGAAGGATCACCTCCATCAATCTGCTGGCAACAATGCTCCTAATGCAGCCCAGGCTGTTGGCCTTCCTTGCCACAAGGGCAGCTTGCTGGCTTATGGTCAGCTTGTTGTCCACCAGGACCCCCAGGTCCTTTCCTGCAGAGCTGCTTTCCAGCTGGTCAGCTCCCACCATATACAGGTGGGTGGGGTTGTTCCTCCCCAGATGCAGGACTTGGCATTCCCTTTGCTGAACAGTATGAGGTCCCTCTCTTCTTATTTCTCCAGCCTTTTTGGGTGCCTCTGAATGTGGCTGAATCTGGTGTATCAGCCACTACTCCCAGCTTTCTGTCACCTGCAAAATTGCTGAGGGTTCCCTCTGTCCCATCATTCAGGTCATTAGTGACCTCAGCATTTTCTGTGTCCTTTGTCACCAGATCCCCTACCTCATTCCGCAGTGGCCTTATGTTTTCTGTAGTCTTCCATTTGCTCTTTATTCACGTGTAGAAGTCTTTCCTGTTGCCCTTTACAAGCCTTGCCAGATTCATCTCCAGATTGACCTGGCTTTTCTAACCCCATATCCCTCCATGATTGGACAGAAACTCTGTGCTCCTCTCGGGTCCATTGCCCCTGCTGCTACCTGCTGTACGCTTCCTTTATGTCTGAATTCAGACAAGAGATCCTTGCTCAGCCGTACAAATCCCTGCCACCTTTCTTTGTTTTCCTACTTCTTGGAATGCACCTTTCTTGAGCTTGGTGGAGGTTATCTTTTAACATCAACCAGTTCTCTGGGACCCCTCTTCTTTCCAGGGCTGTATCAAATAGGATTCTTCCAAACAGATCTCTGAAGTGGTTAAAGTCTGCTCTCCTGAAATCCAGGGCTGTCATCCTGGTTTTTTAATCTGTTCTCTCTTCCTGAACTCCACTATCTCACAGTCACTGCAGCCAAGGCTGCCTCCAACTTTCACACCTCTGTCTAGTTCTTCCTTGTTCATAGGTATCAAGTCCAGTAAAACACCCTTCTTTGTTGGCTCCTCAATTACCTGTGCCAAGAAATCGTCATCCATACACTGAAGAAATGTCCTATATTTCTTGAGCCCTGCTGTATTATCCTTCCAGCAGGTTAAAATCACCATGAGGACAAAGAATATGCAGCTTCTTCCAGTTGTTTGAAGAAGGTCTCCTCTACTTCTTATTCCTAATCAAGAGGTCTGTAGCATATATCCACTGCAACAGTGCCAATGTAGGTCTGCCCTCTAATTTTTACCCATAAACTCTCAACTGACTTCTGACTCCTGACCCATCCCAAGGCAGAACTCCATGTAATCCGTTATAATAAGATGTAGATTTAAATCCTGGACCCATAAAACTAAATGATGCTGTTGTCATCAACTCACGGCTTTATATTAATTTCTTCCTGTGATTCAGAAGTACATCCTAAACATACAGTGCTACATTATTCAGTAGGAAAGGATCATAAGGGAGCTAATTCTGCAAAACACATTTTAACTAACTAGTGTCTAGCTTTTAAAATTAATGTATATTTGGTTTTCAAGTGAAAGCACAAACTAAGGATGTTCTTCTTGAATATATAATAAATATTTTAATATATTCTTAAGCTATCAGATAAGTAATAGTATTCAGCTGCCTCTATATAGAGAGAAATATCTGTAAATCAAAGACTTGGTTTTGCTTTACACACATCACTTTGTAGAAGAAGCACTAGTTCTCATGCTTACCATAAAGCATTTTTTATTGACAATTGTCCAGGTTGGGACAGTGGAATAAAAGCACGTTTTTTATATGAATTAGAATGGAAGTTCTTGTATGTAAATATGTAGTGCCCACAACTTTGTCCCAAAGAGACTTTGCAGGCCCATTGACAAAACTGCAAATAAATGTGAATGTACATATTCTCTGAAGCTGAAGATGATCTAAAACTCAAATTTGTACCTCACACCATAATCATAATGTACAGGGCTGTACAGAAATTTCAATGACTCTATGTAAGTGTCATACTGCCATTTCATCTGGAAGAAGAATTAATTTGGTCATTCGGTCAGCTACAACAATATTCTAACAGGGTGACAAGATAAAACAAAAGGTTTAGCTTGTATTTACTTATTTTACAATATGTAATCCATAATTTTCATGAACTTGGAGGGTTACAAGTTATACTGTTTCTTTATAAGGAATGCAGAGGAATAACACATCCCTCTAGTGATTGGTTAGTGTCTTTAATTTGTTGTCTATTGCTAATGATAAGTGCAAAAAGTTGTGTCTGGATCTTCCTTGTTTACTCTTTTGTCATTTTGGTTGTTTACCAGAAACATTGTTTGCCAAGGACTTGTTGGTATACAAAATGCCTGGACTTTCATTCTGATATCCCATATGGTCTGCCTTCATTTCCCAAATGCCTACAACAGTGAATCCTATTTTCCTGGCGGCCAGAGAGGCCTTTAAGAGTCCATACCACCCATTTTCCACTGTTGAGGGATGATTCATTTTTTTCTTATTATTTTGGCATATAACTATGAACAGGTGTCATTAGGTGCAAGGAGGCATGTGGTGTCAGTGTAGTTGGGCTGTCACAGAAGATGGACTTCCCTCCTCTTTTCCTGGAGAACAGATGTCCTTTGCAGTGTTCTGCAGGCCTTCTTATCTCAATCCTATTGATACCTGGCATCTCTGCCTAATGGCAAAGGCTCTACCAACTCCTGAATGGGCACCCAGCCATCCAAACAGATGGTCCTAGATCCAGGCAGCCAAAAGAAAATTTATGTGGATGCAATATGTTTTTAAATGCCATAATCCCAGCTAGCCACACTGAAATGGTTGTCCTTTCTCTGCTCCTGTAACCATTATTCAGACAATGTGCTACTGCTACTTTATCTTTGATCTGGATTAATATTTCAAATTGCATTGTATATATTTCATTTAACATTTATTTTTATCTCATATACATGTATATATGCATATATATGTACACACTCACAGTCAATAGAATTAATATTTATTGCTGTAGCATTCAGCAAGAGTGAGTGACTTACCACTTAGGTCATAATACTTAGCACTTATATAATCATTTTGCATTCCAAATCCTTAGCACATTCAACTCACATATTCATTAATTCATATTCAACACCTATATAATCAATCAAGGTCAAGGCAATTAATGTAAACACACAGCAGAATAAGTAAAGTCAATATATGTCAAAATCTATGAAAACTTTCATGCCTTTCTTTGCTGAAAGCTCATTTGAACTATAACAGAGGATGATATCTTCTTCATATTCTTAATCATCAAACAGAACTCACAAAATGGCATTCTGTATAACCCTTTGTAAGGAAGACAACAGTAGATTAGACTTTGAATGTTTTCCTGTTTTTAACAGTATAAAATTTCTGAAGAGGCATTGGTTTAAATCCATAAAAATCTTTAGAAATTTTTCTTTAGGTAATATTTACATGTCTGTGCTGTAACGTCTTAAATTAACTAATTATACATGCAATCACTTATGCAAGTGACTTGTTTGCTGCAGGGTTTGGTGCACCTAAAGTTACATTGAGAATGCAATGACTTAGGCAATTATATAGAGAGGGCATTGAAGTGAACTGGGAACTGACTTACGAATAATTTCAAAAGTTATTTTTCCAGAGGATTCTAATAATTGTAGACCTCCAGCATACAGATCATATCCTAGGTCACTACAGAATCCTGAAACCTGTAGAATTAACTGTTCAGCCATTTCTCTTTCCTTCAGCAACTTATCAAATAAGTTGCAAATTTTATATATCTGTTTCACAGTTGAACAAAACTGGTTTTAAAAAAACGTATTAATTTGAAGTTGCTTTTTTCCAAGGAGTACAAAGAGTTACCTTCTCCATACTATAAAGGTGAACACTTTTGTTCATTTGGTCCTACTCTGTGTACCAAGAGCTACTGACATAATTAGAAGCTGTGATTTTTTTTTTTTTTTTTTTTTTTTTTTTTTTTATGGCATTAACAACAGTTAGTCTGTGGCTTCTTACTATGTTATTGCACACAAAGTCTCATCCACCTTTCCTTCAGGACACTAACACTAAATTACATCTACTACATTATTAGCTGTAAATATGAAGTATGTCTTTATTGTCATGTTATGTTGTAACAAGGGTTTAAATACATTATCTATTCTAGTATACTCTTCAGAATGGCTGTACAAATTCACCTTTGTGTGCATAAACTACCAGCAGATGCAGAAGTAATTTGATCACAGCAAATATTTCCAAATATGAAAATTTCCCATGTGGTTTCATTATTACAGACATAGGACTTAAATGCCAGTATTCAGATTTATTGTTGTCAAAATTTTCCAGCTGAAAAAAGGTGGATTTCTAGAAAAGAGGGACATGACCTATTCCACCTTTTTACTTCCTTAGCATAACTGACAACAGCTGCCATTTTTACTTGAGAGCCTAGCATGTCCTTGGGAGCATGTAATAAAAAAAAGGATTGCATAATAAAATTGTATCTATAGTGTTGTAATTGCCATAAAAAGAAAGAGTTAATACTGAAATAAAGATTAGCTACAGGAAAATACAATAATGAGCTATAACCAGGTAAATGGAAGGCTTCCAGGGGGAATAAAAGATGGAAAACAAGACCTGCAGTTGTCAGACAACCCCACCAACTGCTTGATTATATCTTGGTATCAACAGAAACTCCATTTGCAGAGAAATAAATCTGTCCAGCTTTGCTTCATAGTAGTCTCCCAGCTTTATTGTCTCCTATGATTTACCCCCAATAAACCTCACAAAAAGCCAGGATTTGTGTGTTGATATAATAACATGTACTCCATCAGAAAATTTTTTTGTATCCCTAGGTGGATCCAAAGAAAAACAGTTGTTTCTCACAAGTTTGGGTTTTAAAATCCAGAATGACCACCTGCCTGAAATCAAGAGGAGTATCTAGGGACTATAGATGTTTGTAGTTTTGTGTAATGTTCTTTTTTTTTTTTTCCAGACAGGTACAAAAGACACATAGAGTAAGATCAGGTAAAATTTACCATTAGGTAGATTATGAAGGCCGTGGGACCCTAGATACAAGACAGAGTAGCACTTATAGGCCTTGAAGACTTCAAGGAGTTTGCCATCTATGGAAGATATAGTGAGTGTGCTGTTAGCCTAAACCTATTGACATGATGCTGAATTTGACTCCTTTATAGATCTTTACAGGATCTGTTTGCAGTTACTGTTAGTCTGATGAAAGATATAAAATAATTAAAGGAAAGATGATAAAAATTAATGAGGAAATGGAAAAAAAAAACCCTAAAAAAACCCCAAACCCCAAAACTATACATCATTTACACTCAGGAGCAGAGATACTACAGGGCATTTTGTTAAAGAATGAAAACAGTGTAGTCATTTTGAAAAATGTCCTCGCATTCAGAAGAGATTACTTCAGCATGTAAATTAATCTGTTATTTCTGTCTGCTTCCAAGGAAGCCTTGCTTTCAGTGGGGTTCAGATGTGGACATTGTCTTAAGTTAATTTTGTTCCTTCTGGATAAAGTTAGGTTAGCTATGATCATACTTATGCTGCATACCTGAAAGTTGGTAAACTGTTGCATTGAGAAGCAGTGGATAACATGTTAGGTCATATTGGAGATAGCAATCATTCAATCCTGCTTTTTTCAATTCTTTCTCTCCTGAGAAGGTACTTACACCCTGTAATAAAGTCAGCTTTCAATCTTCTAATTAAGGTAATTGAGTTTAACAGCATGACAGAGTAAGTGGACTCTGCAGGTGAAATTACATGGCATATATAGGACTTGCACCTATAAGTCTACTATTTTTTTAAAGTCTTCTGTGGTACCATTCATTATAGAATGCAAGGAAAACACATTTTTTACCTTTATAATTTTATTAATGACTATTGGCTTATTTTAGTAGACATCTGAATTATATGTTCCACCATAACAGTGACTACATCTATGCCAGCATGCAGATACATCTGTATTTAGAAACCAGCAACAAATGGTCTTTATAGATTTATTTTTCTTAAGGTCTTCAGGTCATTTGTTGCACAATTGCATGTCTCTCTCAATAAATAGCTCAGGTATAGTAAAGATTATTGTGTCAGTGATAACAGGCTGTCCAGGTACAATAATGAGCTCATAGCACTGTGGGTGTTTCATAGTAACATGGCTTTCACATGGTCCTCTGGGAATAATAACATGTTCTTACTGATGGTTTTATTTGGTCTGCTGATAGTTATTTCACCGTAGCTACTGTCTTTTCAACAACTAAACTTTCTTGCTTGTATTTCTGGTATAAATTCCCAAAAAGGCAAGATTAATTCTTTGTCTGTGAATCTAGACCTACTAAAGTGAAAAGAAGAAACTCCATTTTCATTTCAATGCTCCACAAAACAAGTAACTCGTGCAGAAGGTTGCATTAGCATTATGACCTTCTGTTGGGAAAGCGACTCTTAAGAGGAGTCCTGCCAGGGAGGTATATGACAGGTGACTCAGTGTCTTTGTGATTTTAATACTGAGATGTAATTTAATAAACTATGCTGCTACTGGAAGTAAGAAGCATATGTAAAATAAATGTATTTTTTTTTTAATTAATACCTCTGCACTTGTAAAGACTGAGGCCATGGGGTGACAGAAGCACACAGCGTCATTACCTACATCCTATAGCACTGATTGTGAATTTTTGTATAGATGGGGCCCACCACCTCAGGGAAACACTTCCCTGAATTTGGTATGGTGATGTTTGTTAACAATTTAATTTCAATGAGAAGACTATTTTGTGTTGGGAAAATCCTGTGTGATTGTACAGGTGAAAATATATAGCACAGACAATAAAATGGAGTCTGGACATCATCATTCTACTTCTGGATTAATAAAAATAATATGATAAAAAGAACTAGGAGGACTGTGTGTCGGCCTATACTGTTTCTTTTTCACAATCTCTATTCAAACATTCCTAAATATGAGAGTCCCTATGCAGATCTAACAACAGGTCTCCTTAAACATCAGTTTCAAAATATTGCCATTATGTTACAGTTCCTCTTAGCCTAAAGCTTTAGGGTTGCTGCTGTCATACAAAAAAATACTAATGGTTTTGTGTTATTTAAATTAATTGCAAAATATTCATTCCTAATTAATTTTTCTTTCTGTTTTGAATGACAAAAAAAAAAGTATTCTTTTTTGTAATCTCTTTTATGGTTCCTTATACTTAGGAAAGGCATTGCTAGGAAGGTCTGAGTTTAGGGGAAATTGACCATTTGTGTTGCCATGAGCAGTGTAAATTTCAGTAAGAAGTATACATAAGTGAACACATCTCTACTGTAGAAAAAACCAAAAACCAAAAAAAAACCCAAACCCAGATGAAGAGATCCAGTCAGAAGTGTGACCACTTTACATAAACAGCCAGTACTCAAGAAAGAAAAGTTTGGATGAAAAGGTATAGTGATAGGCTACTACTGCAACAGAGAGGAGATTTCTGGATGGGAGGGTGCTGAAAACATACTCACCATTTAAAGAATCCTGAAATACTATTGATTATCCCTGCAGGAGAAAGGAAGTGGTCTATTTCACAACTGCAATGAGCCCAAGCTACTAGACTTGCTGAAAGGCAGGTCTTAAAGCTCAGGAGCAAGCTGCAAAATGTCTATCCTCTTTCCAGACCAAAGATAATAATGCTGGATTGTGTTGAGTTTTGGTTTTGGTTTTGGTTGTTTGTTTGTTTTTTGGTTTTGGGGGGGGGTTGGGTTTTTTTGTTTTTTTT
>JAOBAS010000052.1:25187651-25208119 GCA_025311575.1 Elanoides forficatus
ACTTTTTTTTTATTTTTGTTTTTTTTGTTTTTTTTTTTTTTTTTTTTTTTTTCTTGCAGTTACCTGTGTTCTCTGGTCATTCTGGCTTGAAATAGTGCTAGTTTGAGGATTTCATCACTACACTGCTGTGCACATCATGCCCACCCCTTAAATGAGTTTGTTTTGCTTTGGCGGACAAAACAAAGAACAGATAAATTCTGGGCTGTATTTGCAAGAGGGTTGCCAACAGGTCAAAGGAATCCTATCAATGTGTATAAAGACCTGATGGCAGGAAGCAGAGGACCAAGACAGTGTCTTCTCAGCGGTGTCCAGTGAAGGGACAAAAGGCACCAGGCACAAATAAAATGCAACAAATTCCACTGAAACATTTACTGTGAGGGTTGTCAAACAGTGAAACAGGTTGCCCAGAGAGGTGATAGAGTCTCCATATATGGAAATGTTCAAAATCCAGCTGAACATGATCCTGAGCAACTTGCTGTAACTGACCCTGCTTGAGCAGGGGGTTGGACTAGATGATCTCAAGATACTCCTTCCAACCTAAATGACCTTGTGATTCTCTGGAAAAATTTGGCATAAATTAGCCACAACTAAGTTTGTTCTGGAAATTCATTAAGAAAAAACAAAACCAAAACAAACCAAAACAAAACCAAACATCACCTCCTAAAAAGTTTCTATTTCTCAGAAGTTTTGATCACCTAACTGAAAAAGAGGAAAAAAGATTGGTTTCAAAGAGAACTTTGACAGCATCATGTTATCCAGTTGCTTGTCATAATTGGATTCAAGTGAGCTAAGGTGTCTTTTGGAGTTCAAATTTAACAGACAAGTTCTTTGTAATAAAATTAGCTCCAGTCTACCTAGCTCTAGCTCTGAAAGATCAGGAGAAAAACTAGAAATAAGAGACTCAAGAGGATATTTCAATCCACAAATAGCAGCTTTTGAATAATAAATGGTATTTGTGTAAGAGTTTAAATCATATGTCTGTCCTCGAATCTAGTTTTTCTTGTTACCTAAGCATACCTGGAAAGCTAGAGTGTACCAATAAGTAACAACAGGCATGGTAAAAAGGATGGATTTATGTTGCCAGAGTAAGTCCCAAAGTATATAAGGAAGATGATATCCTGTAAGACTGGTAAAACAGCTTAATCAAGCATAAGAGAGCCATGCTGGGAAAATGGCAGCCCTTCAGAAATACATGCACATAACACGAAATTGTGCTGCACCACTTCAGCCTACACTGCAGAAACTTACCAATTTTTTTCTTTGTATCTTACATAATTGTCACCATGAGGTGCAGTCAAATAGGATGTGGTTAAAAGCTTCAGCAGTTAAAACATAGAAATAAGGAACAAATATCTTTAACATGCATGGAATTGCCAGCAAAGCTCTGATTCCAAGACAAATTCTTAAAAAAAGCTTATATCAAATATTTTCCTATTTATGCATTTATTATAATTATGTTAATACTCAATATTATATACTAATGAAAGGAAATTTGCATTTCTGTTATACAAAACTTGTAATATTTTATTTTCAATTTATTAAGATAAATCAGACTTGCTATACAAAACTTATAAAGCATTTTGAGCTGCTTCCAGATCTACGTTTGATGTCCTGTTCTCCAGCTGAACAACTGCTTGCCTGTGAGTTCTGATATTGTCTTGAATGAAAGATTTTTTAGTTGAATTCAGGAAAATTGTCCATTTTTCTTTATAAATTTCCATGAAATTACATTTTTCCTGTGCATTGTGTTGGTGTGCTCCCCTTCTCCTCAACCTGACCTGTATTTCCCATTAACCCTGCTAAAGTGATAAACACGTTCATAATGTGACGTATTAGTGGCATTCGTAATGGATGCATCTGGTCAGGATGGCTGCATCCAGCTCAAAGTGGTTTTGAGGGAGGCAGATAGCAATGCAACAGCTAAGGGCCAATTTGAGCAGTGTGTCCACCTAACCACAGCACTGGTCAATGTCCAGCTCTTCCAACCAAATTTGGAAGAAGCTAACATCTGTAGTCGGTATGCAAATATGACTACGAGTCAATTATCTTACTCCATAAATAGTGGACAGCCCAGGGCCCATTGAGCTTTCCTGTACAACAGCGAGCTGCACACCAGGATCTCCCCTTGAGTAGGGACACCTCTCAAGGTTACTCCTCGAGGTTGAGAGATTCCTTGCCACAACAAAATCTTGGTAAATGATTAATAACATGCTAAACTTTGAAATCCTAGCTAAGTGATATAAAGGATTGATTGCACATATATAATCCTTTGGACATAAACCGTTGACTAAGTCCGGAACTAGGAGTGGATTCAGCCACACCTAGACTCCTCTTTGAGAAGGAGTCTAGAACACAAGGGGGTCTACTCTGAATGTCATGACTTAACGGGAGAGTCTCCCTGACAGTTTTGTCTGATGCTGTCCTCTATGCAGTAAATATCAAGTGAACCTTGCCATCACATCTTGTTAAACCACTGTCTCATTTACTATCAAACTTTGTTAGTCGTTGTTTTATATCAATAAACATATTGCTACTTCTCTCTTATAAGTAAAGTCTCTGTCACGCTCAATCTGTGACATCGGAGACACAGACATCCAGCTAGTACTTCCTGTTACTATATAGTGACAGAAAGAAAAAATCTTGAAATGTGACATAGAATGCCTTCATCTGAAAGCACCAGAATCTAAAAAAAAATCATAGTTTGAGTAATTCAGTGTGGTCTCCATCAGAAACTTGCCAAGTTATCCTAATAAAATAAGTGATTTTTTCATAGAATTAAAACATGATTATGTTACTGGTTTCCATATTTTGTTATAGTTGCAGGTAAATTTCCACAAAACTTTTTAATAAAATATCTGAAATCACTTTTGATAGGTCTTTTTGGATTAAAAAAATACATATAAAGGATCCATCTTGAGAATCTCATATTTAAGGTCTCTGAATAGCTTGTTTTCATATTCCTGTTTAAATATTGTTCATCTTTGAAGTCATAAAAGATTAAGTATTTTACAGATTTTTGATTATGTGGAGCTGAATTGTGAAGAATACTCCTCCATTCACCTCTAATCCAAACCTCCAGAGGAATTGTAGCTACTACATGGAATGAAAAGAGGTTTCCTTGCTATTATTTAATCATCCTATCTGCTATCTATTATCTGCAGTAATAAGAGCAAAGTTCAAAAGCTGTAAGTCCCTTTTTAAATTAAATACCATTAGCTTTAGCCCCACATCAGATTTTCTTGAGATCTCTAAAAATAAATGCCTTCCTTGGATATTTTCAATAGGCAATTCATCCTCACTTGCAAGTATCGAGTCTGAAATAAAGCACTGTGCATGAAACAAAGAAAACCTTATAGTATAGTAATGAAGAAATACTGCATCCATTTGTGAGAGAAATGAAAGAATTTCTCCTTGTATTTTGGAAATTTGCTTATGAATGCAATTTCTTCCACCTTACTGGTATGAATGCTAAGATCACTTCCTTTCCAATCTGTTTAAATCCTATCCATTCCTGATATATCTTCAGTGGAAAATTCTATCTCATAGTCTTGAAGTGCCTGCCTGTCCCCAGCTCCTTTTAAAGGAGTATCTGATAGTGCTACAAAGGAAAGACTCAACAAAATTCCTTCTTTTCTGGCAACTTGTGACATATTCCCAGATGTTATTCATTCACTCATTCATTCATTCATTCATTCAGTTTGACATTATTAACTGATTTTCTCAAATGACTTCGTAAATTTTGTTCTCCAAGTTTTGGGCCAATTTATGGTTAGCCTTGATGCATGCATTAATGGGATATTAAAACCTGACAGTGTCTTAGAAAAAGGGAAAAGCTGTGATTCATCTAAAGGTGCGAAGAAGCACATTGCAAAAGCAGGCAGAAAGTGCCTCCAGCACAATTAACTAACTGATGAACTACCAGAGATGGAACTTGGCTATGACTCAATTAACTTCTGTGCACTGGCAAAGATACCGTGAGCTATATGCATGCAACAGTAGATGCTGTCCAGCTTATTCTCTAATGCTTTGATATTATACCTTCTAACCATATAACATCTCTGGACATTACTATCTGGATTATATTATGTGACCTTTCCTTCCCTGTAAAGTGTCTAACTTTTAAAGACCAAAGCAGATGTCATCTACAACAGGGTTTTTTTTTTTTTGCTTTTTAATCTCTTATTGCAAGACAATGTAAAAAAGATGGGAAAATAAAATGCCTTTTATCGTGATTATTATTCCTTATTATTCAAAAAGAATGACAAAGATAAAAACAACAAAGAAAGGGAAATTACCAATCTACCCTCTTTTAAAGGAAATTTTAAACAACTAACTCCTTCACATTTTCAAATACTCACATTCCTCAATATTCTGTATGCCTGATTGCATATGCCAGACATTACTGATTGTATTTCCTACCAAAGATCAAAAGTCTGAGAAAACTGTAGCCCAGTGTAGCTGGAAAAAAATTTAGTGAAACTGCCATCCAGCTCCAGGAGCACAGATTCTAACATTTTGACTGTGTGCTCACTTCTACTAGAAACAATGGTGCCTCTGAGTCTGTTAAAGCTAGAAGTATTTGAATCAGATCTATTAATTTCATTTGACCTTAACCTCTGTATAGTTATTCTTCTGTCTTAGTTTCAGATCCCCATACTCAGAGATATTTATGTGCCTACTTTGCAGAATAGGTCAACTTTTTTTTTTGGTTGGATCTCTGATTCTTCTAGATGACATTTAGTTCTCAAAATATGCACATAAAGTAGCTGAGCAGAACACATCCTTACATCATTAAATTCTTAAACTTAATGTGTACTTAAGATTCTTTTGGAGGACTCCGAAGACTCCAAGGTACCTTCCAACAATGAAATTGAGTGTGACTAGTATGCCTAACTCCTATGGAAACTTTCCAATCAATCATTTTTTGTTCATAAGAAATAACTATCGGAAATTAATTTAAATCTCTCCAAATGTATTAATAAATGAAAATATGTAAGACTACCTTTATATTTATTGGAAACAATAAAATATTTTCTGTATGTAAATGTGGACACTAGTTCTGTCTTGTTGGATTGTTGATTAATATTTGCTATTGCTGCCATGCTACACAACGGAAGGATGTCTTTGAATCTGAATCCTTACTAGTCAAGAATAGGAAACAATAATACTTGTATCATGGGAAATACAGCTAGTGAGGCAGATTACTTTATATATAGCAAATGCTCAGCACAGGGGCATTAGTGAAAAAAACCAAACAGACAGTGCATGTGAGAATTCTGAAAGTAGTTTGGCAGGGTTCCCTAAATGGATAAAATTAAAGTGAACCATATGGAAAAAGAATTCTGTACAGAAATTTCTGCAGAAGCTATTTTGGTTTCTGAGTCTTGAATATCTGTGATGAAGAAATTCACCTTCTACTCCCACAGTGCATCCACTAACAAACTAATTTTCTTAGAGATCTGCAGCAATATGAGGGAGTTTCGGAAAAACATACATGGCAAATCATAAAGTGCTGATATTTAGTTAGGAAACCCAGCATAACTCTCACACAATGACACATACCGAAGTATTTAAAAAATCACATTAACAACAATTATTAGTACGGCTACAACAATTATTAGTACACCTATCTAATAAGATATCTGAGTCACCACACAAAGGTTACAAAGTGAACAAATTAGAACAAACACGTAAAATTAAATTGGCATTTAAGATTTTGTGTATAGATTAACTACGCAGACAGACACAGACTGTGACACATACTACAACATTTTGTAAATAATGATCTTCCTCAAGCTTGCCTTTAAATTTACATTAAGTGAATTGTGCTATGCCAGTCTTTGCTATTTCACTAACAAGCAACTAGTTTATTTCCAACATTCTTTCTGGTCACCTGACACCTGAGAGAAATAGAAAAATAACCAAACAAGTTATTTAGGCTGCCCCATTCTCCATGACCGCTGACTTTGACTCTGAGGTCCTGTCACTCTGAAAATCAATATCATCAAGGCACATATGTGATATTCCCCCTCTCACTCTGAAATCTATCAGGTTCCAGCAATGAGGAATATCTATGAAACAAATAAAACAGGTTTGCATGGTTAACAGTCATGTATACAAAGCTCTTTTACTACATACCCTTATGCATGATGGAGTTATCCCCTTTTTGGGAGGGCAAGCTCAGATTCTTGATACATCTTTCTCAATAATGGGGAAAAAAAGAAAAATATGTCATTAGTATAATATAAATATAAAAGTAACTGTTAACAGAGAGCAAGCAATGATAGACTGTGTTCTTCATATGAAATTCATGAAGATAAGGGACCAGATCTGCAGATAATGAAAACTTATATATCCCTACTACAGCAATTTACATCACCTGTACATTTTACTCTTTTTTATTTGCTTTCTCCAGTCAGTGGGGACTATCAGGAAGCTTTTTAGTCATGTTTGCAATCTGTTAATCTCCTAAAATATCTTACAGTGTACATTGGAAATTAACAAACATTTAAGTCACTGAGATGCTAAGATCAAATTTTACTTTCAGTATGAATTGTACCAGCTAACAATTAATCAGGTAATTACCAGTTAACCAGGTAATTAACAGGTAATAGAGTAAAATTTTACCCTTGTGTTTTATCACCTGAGTTAATACACAAGATTTTATGCCTCATAACATCCTCAGACTGCAAGTGACAGGATTGACAATTTATAGTCATGACATCATTTAGGTAAATTACAAGTGGAGATGTTAGAGGGAGATGAATTAAATAAAGAAACTGAAGTTAAACTATTTTAGTATATCTATAGATGATGTCAAGGTCTGCAGCAAAACTGCTGTACTCTCTATAGGAAACAGTCACAGGTAAATGCATGCCAATACTGTTTTTAAGAGGGAAGAAAAACTACTGGAGATGCAGTAGCTAGGATTGACGGATGAGGAGGAAATATCAATAAAGGAGAGAAGAAATAAAGTTTAAAAGAAGTTAAAAGTAGTGTACCCAGAAAAGTATAACCAAATTTGGTTGGAAAGAAGAAATTCAGCATTCGTGAGAAGGCAGGTTTGATGTGGTGGGATCAGAAGGGGAAAAAATATGTAACAATATTTGCAGCTGAGAGAAAAGGCTGCAACTGTTAAGAATTGGAGTTGAGTGAGAGGAGTGTATTGGTCATGTAACACGGCTCCAAATGGGAGTTTTGCCTATGTTATGCAGCTAACAAGAAAAAAAAAGTATTAGAAAGTGACCCATTTTTATAGAGCTCTCTGAACTGCAAGCTCTCTAGTTTCTTTTTCATGGTTTATAAACAGTCCCAACCTAATATAATTTTGTCATTCAGTGGCTCATAATTTGTTTCATATGTATCTATGTTAATGATTTATCCAATCATATAGTTCTAATTAGCAAAAGAAACCTACATATTCCTTGACACAGCTCTCTAGGCTCTGTGCTGATTACTCCTTTCTTACTTTTTTTAACAAGGTATGTTTGTCTATGTGTACGGATATAATTAAATTTTGGAGAGAATTTGTGTGATCAGATTTGAAGGTACTCAATACACTTTAAAAAGCAGAAATTGAAAAGTCTTATTAAGTGTGCTGAGGCAGTGGATATATATCTTTTACATTTCAGTGGTTGTCTTTCACACATCAGGTATGCTGCAGAACTGCACTGAAAAATACTGCTGTGAAGTGGAAAGATTCAGAGTAACATCATAAGGAAAACATTGTTAGAATCATGTATGATTGAATAACTTCAGAAATACATTGTCATCATCTGGGAATTCAAATAATTCAAGAAAGTACTGAAAAGTGTTTAGTCTTTATCAACCATTTTCCTTTTAGAACAGATCTGGGGCTTTGGTATAATATTATTGGATCTTTAAATCCATGGTCCATCAAGCACTGATGTACCAAAATTCTTACTTAAAATTCTGGTATTGGAATGAGCTTACTTTGTTATTAAGGAAACAACATTCTTGTTATACAAAACAACAAAACAAAACCCCAAAGCACAACATTTCTTTAAACTGGTGTTACAATGTAGTGCATACAGCTGGCTGTATCAGGTCATGTTGCACAAAGCTATCAAATTCAAAAGCTATTTTTGAACACTCACTGCCAGTGGGTTGTTACCTACAAGCAGTGAGTCTTTTAGTGTTATCCATGGGAAGAAGTCAGTGGCAGGTGTTCTGCTTCTGGCATATCTCTGCTTTAGAATTTCTGGGACTTTTTGCTTTTCCAAGGAAGCTTTCATTAAATGCTGTTACAGACCTCTATGCATAGTCAACAACCATAGATTGAAATATAAAAGAAGAAAAGAATTCCTTCTTTCCACAGATTCTGAACAAAAGGAATATATTATCCTAATGCTTATTGCAGAGATGAATGATACCTTGTACAGTACCATTTATGGTTATAATAAAAAACGGGTCTCTGATAAGACAAGCTGTTCATTAGAATGCCATTGGCAATAACAGTAAGAAGTACATAACTAGATGTTCCTGCCAGCCTTAAAGACATCTGTGCTCATGAATAACCCTTAGGATATCCTTTCAACAAACTGCTGACTTTTTTTACCTCAGGGAACTATAGGTGTCCTGTACACTAAATTTATGATGTGAAGAAATGTAGCTCAGGAACGCCCCATACACAGAAATCAAAATGTAATTATTCTAGTGTGTATCTTTCAGCCTCCATAAATTTCATTCATACCCATAGTCATTTATCTAAAACTAGGAAAAACTGTACTTTTTTTTTTTTTTTCATTCTATCAGCAAAACTAAGCTCCGCTTTTAAGATCCGCTTGTTGTATATTAATTTTGTCTAACTGAATGACATGAATAGCATCACGTTATTCCATCATAGCAATAAAATTAAATTCATTATCACACATGAAATTGATAATTCTTTGTTAGCAGTTGAGAATAAGTATGAAATTTAATTAAGAGAATGAATTGATGTCATGATAATGGAAAATAAATTTAAGAAAATGAAGTTCTAATGGAATTTTGTTGTAACGTGATTTCCGTTAATGGATGTTTGTTTGCCTTATAGGTTTGGTAAATGTTAAAAAAAGCTAATTTTTTTAGGGAAATGTCAATATAAGTAACATAAAAAGTTACTATCCAAAAGGCACGAATATTTCATTGCACATAACAAAGGCTATTTCGTGCAATAAGTACTTATATAGGTAAATCATATAAAAACACATTGAACAGAGTTATATGGTATATATTAAAGCTTATACTGCGGGCATGTTTATTTGATTTTTTGACAAGCAATCTTGCTCTGCCTCTGCTTTGAGTTGAACGGAGATGAGACAGTGCTGGTATGAAAACTGGAGAACAATACTGGCAAGTTCTCTAAGAGCAGAAACAACTTGTGACATAGATAAAAAGTTAAGCCTCTTGTGCTTGCCTCCACCTTTTGTACAATTCCCTTTTTGAGTTTTGTCAGGAGCTCTTTCTTAATCCATGTGGGCCTCCTGCAACCCTCGCTTGATTTCCTGTATGTCCAGATGGACTGCTTTTGAGGTAAGGAGGTAACCCTTAGAAAACCCACCAACTGTCCTGGAAACTCCTCCCTCTTCTCCAGGATGATGCTCCCTTGGGATTCTTCTGATAAGGTCCCTGAACAGGCTACTGTCTCTGGAAGTCCGGGGTTGGGACACTGTTATTTGCCTTGCTCCCTCCTCTCATGAGTGTCAACTCCACAGCTCACAGTTACTGCAGTCAATGCTGCCTCCAACCTTCACATCCTCAACCAGTTCTGCTTTGGTTTTAAGTATGAGGTCCAATGGAGTGCTTTCCTAAGCAGCTCCTTGATCTACAAGTTATCTTCAACGCACTCCAGCAATCTCTTGTGCAGGGGAAAGACCATATGGAAGTGAAATAGCATGGGTTAGATGTGAGCTGCTTCTTTTCTTTTGCACTAGACAACAGCTCAGCATAACTAATACACTTTTACAGCAAATTAGGAGGCATAAAACTGCATAGATACACCAACAATTCTCAGTATTCTCGGTGAATATCTCCTGTTGAACTTTATGGTAAGAAACAGAATCCAAAAGCTGCCTATGTAAAGTAACTAAGTAGTTTAAAAAGAAAAAAAAGAGCCAATTTATTTCTTAGTTGTGATGCCATGCCAGATAAGTTCATCCAGCTAGTCATACAGGCATAATCCTAGGAATGGCTGGAAAAACAATCTTGTGTGTAACATCTTATGTGGGCCCAAATCCAAGTCTGGTTATTCATGAATGCTATTTGGTTTTCTGTTTTCTTATTGTAGCATATGTGAACTCAACCATACAATGTGTAGTAGTTATTCTCAAATACACATATTTTAAGAAAAACAAAAATTTTATTAATTAATCTGTCTTAAGTACAATTAAGTATTGTTTAGCTCAGCAGTTTATCACAGAAAAGGAATAATTCTGTTTTTGACAAATTATTCCAGCTTTATCTACAAATCTGTAAACTGGTTTATATTAATTATTATTGACCTAAGTAAGGTATACAAAAACTCCTTTGAATTATTTGATTTCTTTATTAGTGGCTTATAAGTGCCTTTTTATAGTCTTAGGCCATCCATTTCTTATAAAAAGACCTCTTCATTTTAGGAAGTCCACTAGTGACCTAAAATGAGTACCACTAACAGCACTGTATTTTCCTTTGAAAGACAGTATCTTAGACTAAAGCCAAGCTCTTCTTCCAATATGTTCCAATTGCCCCTGTAGAGGTTCTGTCTTAAGCATAATGAGCTTTACCTATACTGTAGAGAAGTTCCATCTTGTTGGAGGAGTAAAGTTCTCAGTTTCAACTAAGGTGCTCAGTTAAACTTTTTTTATCTATGTTAAACTATATAGACTCCTATAGTCTAATGCATAGCTGCATATTAAACTACTTTCTGCCAGATTATAATGCAACCACAAAAATTCTTGATCTCCATAAAAGCCCATAGGTACACTTCCAAAGTTTATGTTTCAATTTTTTCCTGACTATTGTTTTGCATTCTTACAAAATTCCACTAAGGTAGTCATTAATTCCTTCAACCCCATTACAGATATGCTAAAATGTGTGACACAATTTATATAATCTCATAGACTATTGTCTGATTAATAATAATTATTATTATCAAAGCATGATTCATAGCACTATGAATAGGGAAGAGTAAGATGAAAATACAAGGAAATTAAGCATTAGAATGAGTAGAAAAATATTATCTAGTCTAATACAGTCTTACATAGCTATTAAAAGAGAATAGAAACAATAAAGGTCTTCCAATGACCATTCTTGAGCTGAATACAAAAAAAAGGAGGGGGAAGGAAAATATAACTTTCTTAAATAGAAGATCATTCTCAGATTTATATCAATGATGTTTCTTGTTACTATTGATATCAAGATGGTTGAAAACATTTCCTCTATTTTGTTTGAATTTCTAATGGTGACTTCAATCTAGGAGATTTCAATAGCCTTTTTATTGCAAGTGGTTTTATGATGAAGGGAAGAGGGGAATCCATAACAGTACCTAACAAATTCCCAGAACAGGCAAAGGGAAACTGACCTTCCTGTTGAGCAAAAAGTCATTTACAACAACCTTTCCCCTGTACTTCGAACTTACTTCTTCATATATGAATAGTTTACCTTGAACTTATTTTCATACAGAACTGGAGTACAGCCACTTGCAGATGTGTGAAATATAAAATCACTTGAAGAAACATGGTTTTGCATTTATTACAAACTGAAAAACTGTACCCAGAATGATGGAGGAGAAGGAGAAGGGGAAGGGGTAGAGGAAGGAAAAAATGGAAAAGAAATAAAGAAAAATGGAAAAATAAAAAAAGAAAAAGGAAAAAGAGAAGGAGAAAAATAGAAAAGAAAGCTGAGGAAGAGATGTTCCTAAAGTTTACTTGATTCTTTGCTAACTAAATATAAAAAGAGATACACTTTTGAACACAGGTTGTTCAAGATAGAAATAATTGCCTGAATCAGAACCTCAAATAAGGTTGTGGTTCAATAAGAAGTCACAGTTCATATTTGTAATCCTTGATTTTTACCTGCACTGTAGGAATAATTCTGTTTTTCTCATGTTTTTGAAACCTTCCTAAGGATTTTCTAAAGCTAAGTTTGTTAAAAACAATCATAATTTAAATTATTGCATACAAGTATGTGTATATACTTATGCCTCTGTCTTCATTATGTATGTTCTCTAAGCATTAACTTTTGCCATGCCACTACTAAAATTACTTACATAAATACTCATTTTTTTTCAATAGAATATTGAAAAACAGCAAGTAATTTCTTGAAAAATTCAGGGAACAATGGAAACCTTGCAAAACCAACATGAGAAACAGAGACAAATTCATACCTCCTCAGATATAGAACTTCTGAAGAAAGATAACAGCAGGTATAAATTTGCTTATTTTCAGGCTGCACAGGGGATAACACATTTTAATCAATCCTAAAAATATTTTTGCAAACCAGTGACTTCAAGAAAAACTCTTAAATGTCATGCATGTTTTCTTACCAAATTATGAACTGGATTTGCAAACAAAAACCTAGCTGAGGTATAGGCTTTTACCTAACCTGTGCTTCTATTAATAAATTTAAACATGTCCAAGTAATAGTCTATGTTAGAATATATAGCACACCTTAGTAAACAGCTGGTATGATTATTTGACCCAATCTATCTCACATTCCTCCCCAGATAAATATGTATCAAGACTTGGTAATTAGAATGATGTGGGAACGACTTCCAGTAGAGAGTTTTCAGGAAGACATGATGTTTTGAACGTGAAAACACCTTTATTATCATGAGTTGAGTGCTTTAGGATGTGCATAACCTATTATTATATATTTACTCACAAAGTCTCACAACTCTAATAGAATTGTACTGTGTGCATTTTACCTTTATCTGCAGGAAATGCTCATCAGGATTGTCTGTGAGATAGAGCAGTTATTATTTTTCTAGACTAATTAAAGGCAAATGAAACCTATTTCTGCCTTCACTTCTGTAGAATAATTTAATGATCTTATACATAGTTCACTGTCTTTCCCAATAAAGTTAAGATGTTAATCATCTATATATTTTTGTATCTAAACTTTGATAATTTGGCTACCTTTTATTTCTATTGAATCAAAGTGACCTAGCCCAAGTAAAACATCATAGAATATCTTTTTTTTTTAAATCAAATAATAAACATTATTTAGATAAGAAATACAGCATTATTACTGAAAGTATTATACACATAATATACACTCTCTACTTTCCTGCAGCTCTGCTTTTCAGATCACAGCTGCTGGCTTTCTAATAGTTATTTGAAGGCAATTAACACAAAAACCAACAAAAATATGCATAAAAAGTATATATAGCAGCTATTACTTAACCAAATCAAGCTCCCCTGCCAACAAAAATTCCACTAGATGAAATTTAATTGAAAGTTGAATTAATGTTGACACTTTTTTTAATCTATAAACACTTGCAGAAAAGATGTTTGAGTCCATTACCCAATGTCCACTGTCTATCTCAGCTGTAAGGTTTAAGGGTCTTTTGGGATTTGGTGTTTGGGTTGTGGGGTTTTTTTTCCCTTTGAGTTTCCCTCCTGCTACCAGGCAGCAATTTTTCATTGCTGCTGGAAGGAGGCTGTTCCAGCTGACTATAACATGCCCTACAGTGCTTGTATAAAGAAACACCTCACAATATACCAAGGAAGCTGCTCAGTTTCATGCTAAACTTAGGTATCTCAAATGTCCCACTTACGACAGTTTTCTTCACATCTCCCTACTTTTAGCAGCATAGTTCAGCTATCTAACTGAGAGCACCCATAAGAATTTACCTCAAACCGGTGTGCATTGTAAGCCATACCTAGACTCTGCTGCCTGTCAGAGTTTCCGTTCACAGTCTGTGTCCAAAGCTACACTGTCTGTCACCCTCTGCACGCCCCTCACATGCCCACACATCTTTTCCATTTTGCTGTTTCCTTCCTCACAGGTTGGTCATGCACCATGCTGTTGCTGCAACACTTCTTCCTGTCCTACTGTGCTTGCTATGTGATTGCACAGTTTTATCTTACTCTGCTAAAATAAAGGTTGCTTCTGCTGTATGACTCTTTATGCAGCATTTTAATATGCTTTCTTTGCTGACTGTCAGGATAGGTAAGCTCTATTCTTTCACTTTGCAGAATTAAAAGTCAAAGAAGGAAAGGGAAAAGAATAATGAAAAACTTTATACAATGCCTGGTTTTGAGACTCACTTTATGCTATTTCATAATACAATATTTATATTTTACTTTTATTGGGGATCCAATATTATTGTTAATGGGGACCTTTCCCATTGCAAAATAACCAATAACATATTCTTTCAGCTTTCATTCTTGTTTTCCTTTTGCTCTATTCTTCATAATCCTAAAGTTTATATTCAGTATGAGCTTCCTTTTTTTTCCTCCTGATTCTGTTCTCCTTTCCCTTCCACCAGCATAGTTCCCTCTCTTCCAGTGAACACTTCATAGATAAATATTCAATACACATTCAAAATTATACTTGCCTTCTCCAACACTTGCACATGATGCAAATGCCATCTTCTATCTGTTCCAGTGGCTGCATGTCTCTTCTGTCCCTCTTAACTTTATAATAATGCAGCATGATGAGATCCCAGCCTTTAGATGAATAAGGCACAATCGCTACAACATTGATACAAACGAAGCTGCAAGCTCACAAATTACAGGATAGCATTTCCTTGTAGGATCAAGATCCTGAAGATTAAGTGTACAAAGAAGCAAGCTGTGAGATGGTGCCTAGTGGATGCAGGAGACTTGACACACACACAATAGACAGGAGGTGACATAACCTCAGAGTTTGGAGGATCCTGCAGTACTTAGTCTCAACAGAGCAAATCAAGGACTGAGAGGCTAATCCTTGTCTGTGGTATGGTATTATTTGTAAAGTCTACTGGGTGTTACCTAATAATGATAATATCATGTTTTATTTATGGTCTCTTCTGACCCAGGATCATGTTTCTTTCTTTTATTATGTCTGAACATCAGTCATGAAGTGTTAGGGATTTTTGTACAACAGCTCCCAAATAATTTTTCTGGTCAGTATGCAGTATTTTTTTTTTTTTTTTCATTTTTTTTCCAGTGTTCCTCCTAATTCACTGGACCCAGAAAGTTAATTCTATTTGTAAAATGTGGGGGAAAATAAAACTCCAACAAACAAAACCAAAACAATCTCCTATTGCTGACACAGACAGTTACTATAAAATAAAAAAGCCGTAACAGTAATAAAACCCCTAATACCTTAGCATTTCTTTCTCTGGTTCTCATTCTACAGATTCAAGTTTTATTTCAAAATATTCTGCTTTCAGCTGTTTCTTATCTTTAAGTGGTATTTAGACCACCATTTATTTTTATTCCATAACACAGAGATAATCTTTGCTATGGAGCTTGGTAATTGCTGTCAATACCAACAGGCACTTGTCTATGAAAGTCTCTAGAATCTTCAACTAAAGATCAATCCATTTTCCTATCCAGGAATTTTCTTTAAGGACAAAGAGGAAACACCCCCTATATGTATAAAAGCAAGAATGTATTGTTAGTGGAACTGAAATCTTAATAGTTCTAATCAGTATTAGTCCAGATCCAATTATTATCCAATATAAAAAGAAAGCAAGTAATAGAATAAAAATTGTTACACACATGTAGTTTTTATCCCCTTTCTTGGTGTTGTGCTTCCCCTTCCCCTGAGCCTCTAGGTCCTCAGTGTGGTGGCTTCATCCTGGTGATGAAGGTGTGGAGGCATTTACAGCAAGTCTTCATCATGTAGAGTTCTTTGCTGGGAGGAATATGATGTTCATTGATGGTTTCTTCTTCCTCCCTCTAGGGTCCATTTGGGGTCAATTTTGTACGTCTGCTAACATGCTTTTAAATTTCTTCATTTCTTTGTTGGTCTGCAGATCCATATTAAATCCATATTTGCTTCATATAATGCCTTTTACGTAGTTAGACACTCTTTCTTTGTTCTCTTTCCTATTCCTAAAACCAGTTTCATCCAGCTCCAGGTCTGCATTTCCTTAATTGACCATGGGTGAGCTGTTCATGACCATGGGGTCCCAATTCTAGGCCTGCGCTGCACCCCTTATCATCCCATGCAGGTGCTCCTCTATGTCACATCAGCATCTCCACTTCTCAAGGCCTCTGTTATCATACCATGTCTGTATTTTGCTATACTACATACTTATGTTATAATTGTAAAACTATTGTGATATCATACAAAGATAACAAAAAGTAAAACATAACCATATATATACTGTCTACTTATTATCATGCATGCTATACCCTTTCCAGTTTCCGAATCTCTCTGAATGATTATGAGTCAGTTTACATGTGACTCCTTTCGGGTCCTTAAGCATCAGCTACAAGAACATGAGATGAATCTTCTTGGCCATGGTGCCCATATAACGGGTAAGCTGCAGCATGCCACAGAAGAAGAGCTATTGCTCTGTGTAAGAAACAGAGAAAAGACACTTCTCTTGTCCTGACACTTCTCTTGTCCTGCTGCTCAGTCAGGAGCAGTGCCACACAGTCAAAAAGTGGAGGATTTACACAGCAGAATACATTTCAAAAAGTATACATATTTCAAAAAATATACATCTCAGGAGACACCTTATAGACCACAGTCTTTTTTTTTTTTTTTTACTTTTGACATTTTGTTCTTACTTCTCTATTTTGCAAGTTACCTTCTTTAAATTCTTGAACATATTTTCTGAGCTGTTTGTGCATCTCCTGCTTTTTGAATAAACATTTATTTTACACTTAAAGTACTGGGCAAGTAAAAATTTTCTTTATCATTTTGGTGATGTCACATTAATCTTTAATCTGTCTCCTCCTATCATCCACAGTGTGGATTGCTGAGGAATATGAAGTGTGCTACAGCAGATGTTGAAAGCACTTTGATCAGTGTACTTACACTACATAACTTCCTTTGAGCACATATCTCTCTTCATTCTTTCTGACACTACTTTAACATTCCTGTGAGTTTTGCTTCCACAACATCATACCTTTTCATATGTTTATTCCTCCATAGCTAAAAAAAAAAAAAAAAAAAGAAAAAAAGTCTTTTCCTCCTAGACCATTTTTTAATTTGATTATGTTTTTTTTTTCACAGGGAAAGGATCTTGAAACTTACAACAGGGTATGTGTGTGTGTGTGTGTGTTTCTGTTTTTATTTTTTTCTGTCATCAGATCACACTGTTACACACCATATTTAGTAGCATAACCATCTGCTTCTTTCCCCACTTTTGAATACTCTCCAAAACCTCAAAGACCTTTAAATGTCTTGAACTTGTGTTTATACCATATATAGTGCTGTTTAGAGCAGCTCTCTTAATGGTAAAGCAGTACCATTTTGTAGGCAAAGGCTACCTCTTAACACCATTTCCACAGGAAGTTCAAAGAGAATAAATGATTTATTACATTCAAGACTGGGCAAAATGTTCATTAAATATATATAGAGACCTAGATTCTAGCTGGAGATGACTTCAGCAATGAACTTGAGGTGTGCCAGTTATAAATATCTGACTTGGCTTGCACCCATATACAGTATTTTTTACATGTCATTGGCTTTTTTTCATTTTTTTTTTTTTTTTAAACTTGAGGGAATCAGTAAGAAGAACTTTTCAGATTAAAACCAAAACAGCCTCACAACTAAGCAGCATTCCTTTTGAAATTCAAGGAATTTGAAGAAATGTGAAGCTTTTTTTTTTTTTTTTTTTAAATAACTCTAATGCAGCAATGCAAAATCTAAAAAGTAATATATCAAAGTAATTTGCTGCAACTAGAAATTGGTCAGATCATAAGACACTGATCCAATTATCCTTGTATTTGAATCTGTCTGCTCTAAAACCTGAACTGAATGTCTTGATCCCTATTTCTGGTTTAAAAAAACACAGCTTTCTATGAAGTAAAAAACTGGTAAAGGAGAAAATCTGCTGTGGTGTGTACATGACATCAGTCTACATGAGTTCTTCTGCTTAATGATTCTGTTTACAGTTCATCTGTTCAGATATTTCAAACTCTTGCATCTGCAAGCACTCCAAAGAATGGCTTAGAAGTGAGAAGAATTTGCAGTAAGGATAGGAGACAACTGGTTATTGATACTGAGTAAATACTGACAGAGAATGAATTGGGTGTAGTAGTTATGAGACTGTGGTCAGGTCATTTACATTAGAACTTGTACCTTCTTTGCATGAGTGTGGACAGTATTAAAGGTCTCTCTCACTACTAGGATTGAAGGGACAGGCAAGGGTAACTATTTGTCTATTACAGCTGCTGTGGTCTCAGCAAAAATCCAGGGTCCTCTTCAGCAATAAAAAACTTGAAGTAGCGTTGAATATAATTCCTTTCTCTTCCTAAAAATTCTCCTCCTCACAGCAGGGTCACTCTCCATGCTTCGTAGGATGCCACAGTTAAAGGCAACACCCTACCCCTTCAGCCCCCATTAAAAAAAAAAAAAAAAAAAAAAAAATCAGAGCTATCAACAGTGATTATTTGATTATTAAAGCAAGGGAACAAATCAAAGACAATGTAGAACAGAACTTATTTAATAAACAATTACTCCTTCAATTACAATCTTTTCTTTATATCCCTCTGTGGAGAGCTTTTGAGAAACATTATGTCTTTGAGAGTTGCTCTAAATTTAGTGAGGCCTAAAATATTTTATTCATATACACAGGGGGAAAGTGAGTCTTCTCTTTGTCTTTCATATGCAAATACAAGTTAATTGTGTAGTATTTATCATTGGTACTTTCATAGCTTATGAAAGGTAATGCAGTCCATTCATTACTGAGAGAGGGGAGTAGCCAGCTCTGCATGTAGGAGCAAGGAATAGCAAGTCCAAGCTTAACAGCCAGAGGAAGGAGCTGAAGGTCAGACTCGGGCAAAGAGGCACGGGAGTGACAGCTGTAAGAAACAGAAGTGATGAGGGTAGGTAGGAGTGGCAAATTATGAGATGTGGCTCAAGACACTGTAGACACAGCCCTGGCAAGACTAAGGCAGACTAGTAGAGAGGCAAGCTGAGCAAAACTTGAGAAGCTGGAGTGCTGGGAGGTTGACAGCAAAGTAAGTTGCATTTACATTTCAAAAAGTTGTTATCAGCCTCTTTCTCCCAACTTCATTGAAAGCCTTTATCTGAAGACTTGTCTAGATTTTAAATGCTGCTGTTATCTTCTCACTGGTTCAGCACAGTCATGTCTTTGTTAACAGTTTCAGCTCACAAACAGCACGTACACCATAGCATTGTATTTTTCTGAACTTAACAGTTGTATTAGTTTTATCTTTGTGGCCAAAAGTTCCCTACAAATATTTAAAAGTGTAAATTCTTCCACTGAGTTTTAAAGAAATATTCCTTCACTTTTATCAAAGGCTGCTAGATCATGAAATTGTTTTTTAAAATAGTCCAGACTTTTGTACTCTACAAAACATTTGCAAAGTTTGCAAAATAAACTTTTAAAATTAATTACTTCTTTAAAAGTATTTTTAAGTTGTAGTAGCTACTTCATTTATTAGTATCAGTATTATCATAATAGTTGGATTCATGTACTAGTAATCAGTTGTAATAAATTCTTATACTGAACAGAACCCAGCTCCCTGAGTTTCTCAGGGATTTCTGTTATAGCTTTGGGGACTAAGTATTAGTGTGAATTTACCAGGCTTCCAAATCTCTATGAGTGTCCAGTTAGGGTTATTAATGTTCTCTGCCCTGTCTCCCAAACAGGCCTATCAGGACATCCAACATCCTTACTTCTGTGACAAGCTTATTTGAAACTGAAAATCTAAGTGAAGTGAAACAATTCTGCCTTGTACTCAGAAAATATCGAAGTTCAGATACTTGGAATGGAATATTTGAGACTCAACAAGATAGCACTTTACACTGAAATTTATTTAATGAGAAGATTTCCACTCATGTCAGTGATATAAGAAATTTTCAAGGAAACCCAAGTCATGCTGAAATAACCAACATTTTCCATAAAGCATTTTCTCATTATTAATATTTCACTTAATGGTTGAACATCTTAAAGTTCTGATAAAAGTAACAAATTAATTTTTTTTTTTTTTTTTTTTTACTGATTTGAAGTGATACTTCGTTTCTGATGAAGAAAGAAATCTGCTTTGACAGCTGTGCTTTATGGTTTCTGATAAAATTTCTTATGTATGCTCCTGTTTGAAGTTACATGAACAGGGCCTCTTATTTCCACTTCAAGTCAGGACTGTTCTGTAACATAAATATCTTATAAATATAAAAGGTTTCCACACCATTATCCTTCCAGCAGTAAGATCATATTAAAATCATCTAGTATTTTTACAAGATGTGTCTTACTTTTTGTAAGACTATTGATTGTTACTCTACTCTGGTTGATTTGTAATAAATCAAGTTCATTCTCCCAAGTTGAGTCTGTTTTGCCCGTGACGGTAATT
>JAOBAS010000052.1:25208219-25228455 GCA_025311575.1 Elanoides forficatus
TTGAGTCTGTTTTGCCCGTGACGGTAATTAGTGAATGATCTCTCCTGTCCTTATCTCGACCCACAAGCCCCTTGTTACATTTTCTCTCCCCTGTCCAGCTGAGGAGGGGGGAGTGATAGAACGGCTTTGGTGGGCACCTGGCGTCCAGACAGTGTCAACCCACCACAGTCATTTCCAAGTTCCAAAACACACTTCTGAAAACCTGTAACAAAGCCTTCACATCGTATCAGATCCTTTGCATTGAAGGAAATACAGAAAAAAATACAGAAAAATATAATATTTTGCTGACTAAAGGAGAGAGCCAGGGCTAGGTGTAGTGGGGAGAAAATCTAGTCAATCTGCTTTAGAAGGTACAATCACAGAACAGTGTGGCTTCATGGGGTATCCCACTTTCCTTCCAGTTAACATGCTAGAAGGAAACATACCTTATATATGACCATATAGTCCACTCCCATAAGGGCATCACAGGTAGCACTATCACTAGCCTCTCCCTCTGAGATCTTATCCTGCTGCACGCACTTTTCCTTTTCCTAAACAGTCATTTCCAAGTTCCAAAACACACTTCTGAAAACCTTAGCCTTCACATCGTATCAGATCCTTTGCATTGAAGGAGATACCCTGTGTTGCTGGGGGGGTAGGTAGAGAATCCGGGAGTGAAGTTGTGCCCGGGAAGAAGGGAGAGGTGGAGGTGCTCTAAGCATATCTGTATCTTACCGCTAAAGGAATATATTACATATTTTATGTAACAAATGAATCATAGTAGCTATTGTTTATATTTTGGCAAGCGTACTGGATGTAATGAACATCATTTTAGAACAGAAGTGTTATCCTTCCTAATACTTAGCTTGTATCCAGCTAACAAGTTTCAGAATTCAACAGAGCCAATACCACCCGGTCACAATTTTGTTGTTATTAATTTTTCAATCATATTTCACAAGTTTATGCTATCCAAGCTGAAGTTAAGCTAAACTTAGCAGATAGATCTGCCAGACATGTTTTTACTGTGCCGTCCCTCTTCATGTCTCCACTTCCTGTTACCCCCATGATCACAATGCTGTGTGTGACTTACAGGTGATGACTAACTTAATTAGAAGGTTAAGATATATCCCAAGGCATTATTTTTTTCTCTTCAGTGATAAAAAAAGGTCCCAAGCACCATTATAGAGCACTCTGAGTTAGTGAAAATTTGTGAAATTTTCATGCTGATGAGAACTAACTGGCTTGTTAGTCTTTACATGGGACAGAGAAATTGTTTTTCACTTCAACAGTAGAGCTGCTTTGAAATATACTGATGTGAAATCAATTATCTCCCAAACATCCATGTCACTCCATGTGTAGGCTAGGATACAAGATACCACAAAGAATAAAAAGAGGACTCAACACTAACCTCTTCCTTGGCTGCTTTCTGGGCATGCAATAAGGCTTTGTTGCAAGATACCAAGAATATAGTTCTGTCTGGTTTTCTCATGAAAACAGCATGAGAGTCATAAAGTGAATTACATTTCAGTACCAAAACAAATAAAGGATCCTGGCTAAAGTGGAAATCTTTGATAACAGAACAGTAAATAGCAGATTTCCATTTCTTCCAAGTGTTCCTCCATGAACTAATATATACTGTTACTGTTTGTCTGCTGGAATTTTGAGTATATCTGAGCTTAGTAACATCTGTCAATACCAAATATGTCATCACATGAACTCAGTATTGTTGTGTCCTTATATGTATTTAAATACTTCAAGAAACTAACAGTATTCATTAGCATGTATTATACTCAAGGACAGCAAGTGCAAATAATCAGCTCACATAAGAGACATTTTATTAAATAACATCCAATAGTCATTTTTTTTTTTTACACAAATTTTGGTTATTAGGTCTGAGCAAAGATCTTAAAAAAACCTGTTATTGATTTCTTAGAATAGTAGCAATAAAAATCCATTATGCTTAAATGTAAAATTATAAATGCACTGTTATTCACTGCAGTAAGTAAAGCAAGATTACAGTGGTTGTTCACACAAAAAATGAACAAAATAAATAGTTTCTATTTGTTTTCATATTTCACAGGCGCACAATTGAAGTGTCATTGTGGCACAGTCACTTGTCAGTGTGTTTTGCTCTCTGTGGAAAAAAATATTACTGTTATATTTTCAAGTTTAATAAAAGAATAGTTAATAGTTACACCAACTCATTATCTGATTTTATTTGTTTTACATTTTCAAGAAGATGTAAATTTTACTTGTAACATTTGTCATATCCTGTTTTCAAATCAGATCTTTTAAAGTTACTGTAAATGGTTTTCTTAATCATAGAAATAAAGGGTAATAAGTTGTTTATTCACTTTTATAACTGTAATAAAATTTAGGATCTCATCACTGTACAGCCTAATGTATTTATTAATTCAGTTTTTTTTTAATGTAAAACTGGTCAAAGCACTGGATAATACAGAAGCTTTATTGGGGTTTGCAGCTTCTTATTCTTCTAATTATGCTAAAGAACTCAACATAAGCCTTTTATCAGTCAGCAAACAAAATTACCATGCCTAATATAAAACCTGGACCAATATAAGCAGTTTACTGTGGTAGCAAATCTTAAAATAAATCTCTCCACAGCTTCTTTCTGAATAGATTGCATGCTGACTGCCATTGGACTGCTAGACTCAGGATGAAAAGGAAGATTTGAAACTTGCTGTTTGATAGTGTAAAGAGGGAGAGACTGAATTGTTTTAACTAGAAGTGAAACCAGACAAACAAGGGGAAAAAAAAAAAAAAAAAAAGTGCTGAAAATGTAGTTCAAAACTTGCTCATTCAGAATCCAGCTCAGCTTGCTGGTATGCAGCATCTTTCTGTTTTCTGGGGAGAAAGAGGGAGTAATGACGATGTTCCGACCTGCCCAGGCAGTCACTTTCAGCCAACGTTTTCTGTTTTGTTGTGTACACACATGGGAACCCTCTACTGACGATTTCTTTCATCATTTTGTTCATTGATTTTCCTCAAGATCTTGTGCTACTTTCTCAGGATGAGAAACCAGACACTTCTGTCACAGTAATTTGTATTAAGACTTTCAGAATCTCTCTATTTCTATCTCTTTCATTCTTTCTTTCTTTTCTCTTTCTCTCCATTAACTAAGCAGTTCTAAGATTTCTTTCCTGAAGCTCCACAGTATTTACCATCTAATAAAACTAACAATGAGACCACTGGAATGATATGTGGTTTTGCTCTGGAAAACTACATATTTCTTGCTGGGGGAGAGGTGGAGGAGGGAGAAAGAAAATGAAAAATGAACAGCAGCAGTGAACAGAAGCAGCAAAATTTAATGCTAAGTTCACGTATTTATATTAGTGCTATTCCATAAAATTCTTATACACAAAATGACATAACTGTGTATGTATCACATACTAGTAGTATCAGCTACTGAAATCATGTGGCTTAACAGTGTATATAAACCATAACTGAGGCAAACCAAGAAAACTGCAGCTAATTTCTCATCAGCCTTGATTTCTTGAGCTTTTATTAGTTGCATTAGAAAATACAAGAATAATACAAGGGATGAAAATTGTAGTTGTATGTGAACAGACTTCCTAATCTCTTCTCAAAGTTGAAACTAATGATACCACAGACTTGATTTTGCATGGATTTTTCACCTAGTGTGCATTATGGAACAGTTCAATAATAGTTACTTTTTTCTGTCGTGTTAAAAGTAACGCTTTATAGACCAATTTTATTACTACGATGCTACACCTCCATTATATTACACTAACAATTAAAAGGAATGTTCTTCAATATAAATAGACCTGTTCTGACAACAAATGCACATCTCAGTTGAAATCTCCAGAATTGATCAACTGTACATACATCTCCCATTGCATATCAATACTACTTGGTTTGGGTTTTTTTGATCACATCTTTAAAGATGCATCAGCAGCATTATATACATTTCTTATGGGATCTGTAGCTTGAAGATCAGTTGCCTATGTACAAAAAAAATTATCTGGAAATGCTCATTCCTGAAGGTGCTTAACCCTCACTTGGCACTTACTTTTAATTTTAATGGAACTCAGAATTACCAGTGTTCTTTAGGTGCTTAAACTGAGCTACCACATTTCAACAAGGCACAGTAGGTGCTAGAGTAAGATACATAGCTTAAGCTCTCTTGAGACATTGAAACAACTCAGACAGATGTTTAATATTCTCTGCAGTTGGAAGAACCTGGTATCTTACCACTATCCAAACACACAGTATTCATGAACATCTTCATGAGTGTCTACCACACTAGTCAGGGACACTTACGGTAAGAAATAGAGCTGATGGAACATCACCTGTTTGCCTTACTTTTCCATGATTCTTCCACTTGTTTAAATATATTCCTCATTCCTTTGTGCATAATGACATTCACTATTCTCTTGACATCTTATTTCAAAATCGATCCTTTCTGCCCTGGCCTTTGAGTCTTCTGTCCAAAATACCAAATCATATTCAATGCTAATTTTATCTGATTTCCCGTTTGTCATGACCATTGACCTTGAATATTTTTATTCTTTGCTGCCTTCTCATATGGTACAGGTAACACTGTGTATCTTTATTATGTTTTCTCTTAGGAAATCAGAATTTAATCTATATGATACATAACATAACTACAGTTTAGAATGTTCTTCATGAACTATAGTCAGTGTAAGAGTGGAGAGTTCAAACACACATTCAAACTACATTGAAATGAAATTTTGCACCTTTTGAACCTCTCCTCATAAATTGGAAAACAATGCCTGCTTGTTTTGCTTTTGTCTTGAAAACATAAATAAATAAAGGTCAATAAAGAACTACAATATAAAGATACATAGAAATAAAAATAAATTGAAATTAAATTTTGTTTTACACAAAATTGATTTGTGATGTTATAGCTAGAAGATTTACAGATTTTGCTGCACATCTTCTAGAAATATATTTGTATTTCTTGGAGACCTATTCTAGTTTTGGGAAAAGTTGAATGAGTACTGTATCTATTTCCTGTTTATTAAAAAAAAATCAAGTTAATTTACCTTTTAATCTAACATTATTCTATGTTTTAAGTTAAAATTATTGGGAATGTTGCATATTCTACTATATTCTACACTTCTTCTGTCCAAAATAAACATCACTATATCAGACATCCTTTCTCTGAATAACTAAAGGGGAAAGAGTGGTGGGAAAAAAAAAAAAAAAAAAAAGGTAAAAGAAGAGACAGAACCTGTTGAAGAACACCAGTTTGAAACATCTGAAGCTTGAATAACTAAGAATATATGTGAGTGGGAAGATGGATCAAGTAAACAGTGTTGCAGTTTCAGTGTCTTCCACAAGTGACATTTATCATTCTTGTTGCAGTAAGGCAAGAAAAATTAAGGACCCTTGAGAGAGTAGAACAAGATATTGATCAGAGCTTTGTAAGCTCTAAAATCTTGTACTTGAATCTGGAGTAAGTCCTTTAAAAGAGCTCTGTAAGCTCAAAGCTTGGCTTTGTTTGAACACGTGAATAAAGCTAACATGGTTGTATCCAGGCTTTCTAGTGAAAAAAAAACAAACCAAAACAAAAAAAAAACCCAATGCTGTAAGGGCACATTTGAAGTCCAGTTACAAATCTGCTGTTACTACAGAGTGACAAAATTGTACAAGTGTTCCCTTTTTAGGTTAAACTAAACTTCAATCTCTTATGCTATGAAGTACCTAATATTATAGATCTGTTCATTGTCTGTTGATGTCAGCTAGACTATTCATGGTAGTAACAGTTTAGAGATAGAATTAATGAACTTACAGTTTTACCCTTTAACATGATCCATCAGACAAGGGAATTTCATAGAATTTTTCAGAGGGGTGAGGAGGGTATGTGCATTTACAAATTCAACTCAGGCAAAAAGTGTTCATCTGTCAAAAGCTTTTATAAGGAAAACAATGATATTTAATCATGGGACAAAACAACAAGCAGACAAACATACAGGGAGCACTGTAGTCTGAGAGATTATATACCACTTAATTACCTATACCTAATGTTTCTTAATAGCTGTCTTTAGACAACTTGTTAGTCATGACCAGCAAAAGGTTCTTCAAAGGAATTCAGATGTATTTTAGGCCATATGAAATTTCTTTTCCAAAAGCAAATGCTAGAGCCCTCATTTCTGTCTATTTTCTTATGAAAATGGCTGTATTCCTTCTATTAAGAGCTTAAGACAGAAAACAACCAACAAAAATTATTTGCATTTTCACTGCTTTTATCAGCAGTAGGAGCTTTATTATCTCTCTCTGAAGTAAATACAACTCAGTGTGTTTGTTTTTAATTTAAGATGTTCAAAAAGTTTGAGATTATTTTGGAAATAAGTATGTTTTTAAACATTTTCAGAAAAGATAAGCCTTTAAGTTCTTATGAGGAAATAAAAAAAAAAATAAAAAAAATAAAAAAAAGAGAAAGGATTTCTCTAAGTGGAAGGAAACTATATATGTAATATAGGAGGAACTCTACTAAATACTTGCTTTGTTATGAAGCAATATATATATTAATATATTTCCTTCATTACCAGTCTTTAACCATATCATATGTGCTCAAGAATAGTTTATCTCTGAGCTCTACTCTTTCAAGAGATTTCAATGAAGAAATGCCTAATGTTTAAAAGGTCACAAAAAACCCCACATGGAGAAACAAACAAACAAACAAACAAACAAGACCCCATGGAGAAAATATAATAGATAGTCACTGGCTAAAAAGTACCCCTTCTTTCAAAAAAATGTTACTAGTTATCAGCAGGAAAATTAATTTACCCTTTTAAAATAAATGAAATATTTTTCCAATAGCAGGCTTCTGTCATTCAAAAGCAAATGAAAATGGGAAAAAAACCAAACAAAACACACAAAAAACAAACTAAAAAAGGCTTTATATGCTAATTCTAAGCATATTATAATTTTAAAAAAACCCACAAAAATACTTAAAACAAACCAATTATCACCCAAAAGCAATGATATTTTAAACAATTAAAAGAGCTTTTATATTCTAGATGTAGTTTAGAGATATGTATTTTTTTATCTTCAAATTGATCCTCATTTAATTCTGATAGTCAAATTGTATGCTTTTTTATTTGAGATTTTTGGAGGAATGCTTTAGAATTTTCTAAAAACTGTCCTGATGAACAATCACTCGATCTGTGGAAAGGATTGTGAAAATATATGGTATCCATCAAAGTCACTACTAAACAAAGAAAAATGAAATCTAAAATATAAGATTGATTAATTGGTGGCTTGGAGGGCTTACCAACAACTTCCCACACAGGAAAAATAAAATGGTTTTATTTCATGCTGTAGAATGACTCTGTGCATTTTCATACAGTATCCCTAACAAATATAAAATAAGAAAAATGGTCAAACTCATTCAGATAAAATAACTGGGCTGGTAATGTTCTGAGCTACCTCATTTTGTCTGTAAACAAATGTTAAGTTTTGTGAAAACATCTGTGTTTTCTGGTCTGCATGGAATTTTGATTAACTTAGAAAGCTGCAAAGATAGCAAGACAGTTTGGTCTCTGTTTTTAGTAAAATTTGCAAAAAATATCAATAATTGGACTGAATTATTTTTTTTTTTTAATCATTCAAGTCTGAACAAGTCCATTCTTGTTCTGACTTAGAGGTACAAACATGATGGGATAATTTTTGCTCTTTTTATGTTAGATGTCTAACCATAAGGAAAATAAGAACAAGTTTCATGAGAAAGGAAAAAAAAAAAAAAAATATACAGCAACTTAGTTCTTATTATAGTTTGGATATATTCATCATTATGTCATTAACAATTGATGTATATTCCAAATAGTTAATGAGTTTCCACACATTTAAGAACTTATATCATTAACACATGCAACTACTGGATTATTTAGATAGCTCTTAGTGTTACCTTGCACTTGTAAATATATCATGTCACATAAAATTGCATTAAAAGGATGTGAAGTTTTCAAAGTTAATATGTAAAAAATTAAGTACCATAAGTATTTCAATGCTACAATTAATTTGTTTTTCATTACTGTACCAATTGTTACAAATTAGAATCTATGAAAATATTAAAAAAAATATATGTGCCTCAAATCAACTGATATGCTAACAGCTCCTTTTAGTTAAACTTTTCTAAAAACAAGAACAATTCACAGAAGTTTTAGTAGATTCACAATCAGTTGACTCTGCAGAAGAAAACTATATAAACTGCGTTGATACTAATGATACCAAAGTGCTGAGCCTACATAGTTCCACAAGACCTCTTTCATTTGTAATGTCACCTACAATTTCAGCACAGTCATCAAAACCAGCTAGTGAAACAGCATTAAGGGACAGATTGCTATGTGTCATAACAGGGCTGATGTGCTTTAGTAAACAGAGGCTGTATTTCAGTTGCATCTTTCTTTTTTTCCTAGCTTTAGTTACAAGTGGCATAAAAATATCACTTTTGGGGGAAAAGTGTCTAAAACATACACACACAACTGACCTCTCTTTTTGAGTCTGTGGGATTGTTCTTGCTCAGCCCACCTCTTGGATCCTTGCTTACTGTTGTCACACAAGCTAATGTATTTAACATTTACCATTTTCTAAAGCTGACATTTTGATAGCAGTCCATATTAAAAAAAAAACAAAAACAAAAAACAAACAAACAACAAAAAAAAACCTCTATTTTTTTAACAGATAATTATTTGATATATGCATGTTTACAATGCACTAAATAGTCCTTACTTTGTCCTCTCTTGGTGCACAGAAAATTATTAGGATTCATTTAGGGACTAAAACCATTTACTCCTGTTTTAGTCTGTCTCATCTGGGGTGCAGGTGCTTGGGAGGAGTCAAATGCATCACCAGCAGAGCCCCTTCCTTCCACTGACTTGTACAGCTCCTAGTATCCCCGCTCAATCCTGCTGCAACTTGTACACTCCTTGCCTCCTGGAAAGTGAATTCAGGATTGCTGCTCTCCACCTGGGACTTCCCGAACTGAGACACAGGACCCAGGACAGGCACCCTTCCATTATTTCTTTGGCTGCTTCACACTAGCAGTTTCCTACTTGATATTTCCGATTGAGGTCTGGGAAACAAGCATCCCAGCCCTCCTCCTCTCCTGGCTAGAAAGGGAGGACTACTCACAAGAAGACATAGAAATGGTTTATTGGCTTCTGTTGGGACCTAATCCAGCATAGTAATTCTGCCAGCTACTCTCGTCCCCCTTCTTTACTGGTGGTTGGGTTTCCTTTTTCAATCTCTGTACTTCACTTTCAATAAATCTTTTCACTTTTTGTTTGCATACTGTGCGAATTGAAACTTTTTTCTGTGCCTGTGATCTCAAAGTGTGCAGGAAATTTAGCTGCCAAGGCCTGTATGTCTACAATAAAAAGGGCTAAAGAGTTCAGACTGTCACAGCTTGAAAAGCTAGGATATAAAATGTCTGCAAGGCCTGGGATGACAGGGCTGTAGGGTAGAGCAGAGTAGAAAGGACTTCTGTATTAGACTTGTAAAGGTTGCAGAGTCTGAAAACTTCAGATGCCAAGGCACATAGAATTTGGATAGATGGAACAGGGTGAAAGCAGAAGTCAGGAACCAAAATGCAGTTGCATTATTTGTTTTCTCTTTTGAATAACAGGTATTTACTATGGGTAGTATACTCATAAAAACTTAGACTGCTTGCAGGGAAGTGACTAAGCTGCACGTTGCGTTAGTGTTGGTGCCACCGTTCAGGTACATGCTCCCAGACTCCCTCAGGTTTTGTGAGCATTGCACAGGAGCACAACAAGCAAACATAGTCAGAAAGGACTGGCAATAGCATGGTGAGAGGCAAGTCTTACCACCTCTCAAAGAACGAGGACAATCTACTTTCCAGTAATCAGTGGCACTCATTTGTCACATAAGCACAATGGGGTTTTTTTTTTGGTTGGTTGTTTTTTTTATGAATATCAACTCCCCTCCAGAATTTCTCTCTGAGCTGACAATCAATTATTATCTGCAGCAAAATCCTGACCATTATTCACACAACATACGATGTGGAATGACAGGCAATTATTTACACAGAGGGTGAAAAGATATATTGTTTTTAAAAAGCAGATACATAGTATCTAGTACAATGCAACATGTTACAGTTTATAATGCTCTTTTATAACTGGAAACACAATCCAGGTGCCACAAAATTTCCATAGTTTACTTGGCGTGCCAAGTCCAAGAAAAACTGCAGTAACAAAGAGCATGTTATTTTTATCTGCCTTATGCCTTGTTACAAGCCCCGACATTTTTTCCTGCCTTAAAATGGCATTTCAGAACTTCTAACCACCACACGGTGATGGAGGTCAACAAACTTATGTCCCTGCAACTGAGTGTAAAGCAAGTTAAGTCTCACTATGGAGAGGAAAAAAAAAAAAAAAAAAAAAAAAAAAAAAATTATGCTTAATCCCAAATATACTTCTGTTATAAGTTACAGAGAATCATGAGTATGACAGCATCTTCCCATTCAATTTCCATTTCCTACATTCTACCTCAATCCAAAATACATGTGTTTGGCAAAACAAGAGTTCTAAGTAACTTTGATTAGCAGAGATACATCATAACCATATCTCCATCTTAGTCAGCCTAACTGCTGGAGAGAAAAGAGATGTTTTAAAACTAATGTCACAAGTATATTGCAAACATCTCAGAAAAAAAAAAAAAGAAAAAAAATTCCTAATAATAAAGCAATTCTTCTGGTCAGGTTTTTTTTTTTAAATAGGAGAAACAAGACAAAAAAAAAAAAAAAATCAACCAACCAAACAAAAAACCCCAACACTTGCATTTCTATTAATCTGTTATCTTCAAGTGTTTTGTGTGACCTTTCAGGATGTTAATATTTTAATGCTTTGCATTAATTAGCCTTAGAGTAGTTCAAAGCTTAAATGCCCCTTGAATAAGCAATAGAACAGCTGTATTGAATAACAAGGTGATAACCATCAAAATAGCTATCAGGGTATACAGCTTTTGAGACAGCAAGTATTGCCAAGAAGTCTAACAGTCGAGAAGATTAATTCTTAACCCTTGAATCCAGTTATTAAAAATAATAATAATAATAAAAAAAATGTAATAGATATATTATTACAAATACTCATACATAAGAAAGTTACAATAAATACAGCTACAACATTTCATAAAACAATATCTAGAAACATGAGTAACTATTTGTAATGGAATGGATTCCACTGTTGCCTTCTGTTAATTTGTGAAAAAATCAAGTCCTTTGAGATTAACACAAGGTAAACCAGGGTGGAGGGGCTGCTTCAGAGGACAAAGTCAGTCTATTGTGTTGACCTAGTTACAGTTTACTTCTCAAAAATAGGTCTGCTCCCTAAATCTTGCATAACTCTCTGTGTAAAGTGAAAAAGGAACAGATTCCATAAGGTGGGGAAATGGATTCACCTCTATGTTCTTTATAATGCACACGGGAAAAGAGACTAAGAATTCTCTTATTTTAGATAAGAAAGAGGAGAAATTGCAATATTGCTTTCATACAGTCCTCATAATACAAATCAATCTGTCTTTCAAGTGGAGTACATAAAAGATTGGGGAATAGGGATTTAAACTTTTTAAAGAGACTTCCAAGAACCGTAGACAAAGTTTTCTCTAAGCTTCAGCTAAAGTTGTTTAGATATACTAGCCTCAATTCAGTTTTGGTTTTCAGTTTATAGGTCTTTCTCTACCAGTGCAAAATGTATGTAAAGTAGATATAAAATGCAACCAAATCAGACATGGCATTTTATACCTACTTCACACTCATTCCATTCTAGCACAACTGACAAAAATAAGGAGCCTTATTCTCTTCTATGTGGCTTTGGTGAAAAAAGATTTTTTTAATAATCACATATTTTCATTTTTGCTGTCTTTAAAGCACCAGTCATGAGGACTTATGGAAGAACAGAATTTATGTAGTGAGAGAGGTTTCTTCAGAGAAATCATCCTCATTATGTTATGTTGTACTGTTAGTTAAATGTTCTGCTTTTGATTGGCCAGTAAGCCCCTACAGTGAAAGAATAAATATGAGTTATGTTAACTGAAAAATTATTTAGAGAATAAAAATGTAGGAGACCAATTAGCAATAAAATTTGGCCAAAAAAGATGACAGTGACATCTGTTTGGGATGAATTTGGTATAGACGTTTAGCTTTCTGGTGTCAGAGACCAGAAAAGTGGGGCTGCTCCCTAAGGGAAGGTTAGCCTTGAGCAGGGTGACCCCAGCACAGGCTATGCCCCACGGGGTCTGACCACAGTGGACAGAGCCAGTTGCTAGTAGCAGGGTTCATCAACATTTCCAAACAAGGGAAAGTGAAAAAATAGATCTGAGGTCCAATTCATGGGGTCCAGTCAGGAGCAGCAAGAGACAGGCCCAAAGACAAGAGTGGAAACAAATTACAGCATACCTCTGAGGAGGGCATCTGGGAAACAAGGTACCTGCAAGGTAGGCATGAAGTCCATACAGCAAGCAGAGATAGCACTGGAGACAGGCATACCTTGGACATAGCTCAACCAAGAACTGGCTGCCCAAGACTAAGCTTAGCTGGGGGTCCTGGACCCATGGGCAGGGTGTGTGGATGGGCACCCCAGGTGAGGCTGATTGGAACCGTTAAGGCCTATTAGTGCCCTCATGACTCTGAGAACCAAAAGGGGTAAAAAACCCAGAAGTCTAAAAGTTTGGGTTTAATATAAAAAAAAAAAAAAAAAAAAAAAAAAACCAAAAAAACAAACAAAAAAAAACAAAAAACCAAAAAAAACAAAAAAAAAAAAAAAAAAAAAAACAACCCCCCACCAAAATCCAAACCCTTCAATATTTTCATTTAGTCCTGCCTGAGACATTAAAATGTAACTGGATTCAAGTAATAGGCTTTGGATCATAGGGACGGTTTCAGAACCAATTCTTGAGGAATTTTTTCATGTTGTATACAAACAATCTAGAAATATTTTCTCATTTCAACAAAATCTCAACTTCTGAAAATATTTCTGTTCAACCAAAACAATGACATGTCAAATTTACACCAACTTTTAGCTAATACAGCTTAGTGGGTTTTACTCATGAATGGGAGACCTTCCTTTCCTGAATTTAAATTATTCTTAAAAGGTAAATGAAATAGCATTTATACTGTTTTTTGAACATGGAATTCAACCCATGTTTGAGCACAAGCTTGTCTCATATCCCACCTACAATCTCCTACTCTGTGATTCAGTGATTGGTGCATAGAATGAAGTACATTCTCAGCAAGTTTGTGGACAATGCCAGACTGAGAGGACCAGTCAATTTGCTGGATGGCAGGGCTGCTCATCAGAGGGATCTGGACAGGCTGGAGCAATGAGCTTACAGGAACCTCTTGAAGTTAAATAAAAACATATGCACAGTTCTTCATCTAGAGTGGAATAATGCTATTTGTCTAGGAAGCAGTTCTGCAGAAAGAAATCTTTGACCCAGGTGGGCAGTAAGTTGAAAATGAGCCAGCAGCATGCCCTTGCATGCCAAACACAGGCCAAACACATCCCAGGTTGTATTTTAAAGAGTGCAGTCAGTAGACCCGGGAAAGTGATCTTTCCCCTCTACTCAGCACTTCCAGAACTGCATCTGGAATGCCATATCCAGTTTTGGGCTTACCAGTGTAGGAAGGATACTGACATACTAAAGCAAGTCTATAAGAGGCCACCAAGATGTTAAAATGCTGGAGCATAGGGTTTATAAGGAGATGCTGAGAGAACTGGGTCTGTTCAACTTGGAGAAGAGGTGGCTCAGGGGAGATGGTATGGCTTTGTACAGCTACCTGATCAGAGAATACAGAGAAGATGATGCTATACTCCTCTCAAAGGTGCATAGTCCTTTTTTCCTGGGATAATCCATTCCTGGAGAATTCTGGTTAGGTAGTAAGGCAGTTTGGTGTGGGGGGAGGGTTGTTGTTTGTTTGTTTGTTTGTTTTAATCAGAAGGGTGGTTAAATACTCAAAGAGAAGTTCTGAAATCTCCAACTTTGGACAAATCTCTGAGGAACCAACCTAATAAGAGCTTCTCTGAGTAGGGAGCTGGATAAGATGACCTCCACAGGTCCCTTCCAACCTAAATAATGCTTGTATGATTCTATGTGTAATACTTTTAATTTGACTATGTGGAAAAAATGACAAACTGATCTGAAGACATAAAAACTAGAGATCTAAAGACATAAGAAGTAAAATGGTAATGTGTGAAGACACCATACCTTTACTATTTGCCCTTAAGAAATCTTAGTCAATGTCATATCTGAAATCACATTCATAATGCCGTTGAAATGCTGAAGCTATGAGTTACACCCTGTGAAGCTGATGAAAGAATCTTTCAGCATAAGGAATGTGTATATGTACAATTGTATATATTTTAATTATTTTACATACACTGAGAAATGGACACATAACAAAGAGAATTTGCAGTCCTTATGTATATACATGTCCACTATTGATGTTGTAAGTATGAAAGTCTAAATACAGCCACAGCAATCTTCAACACTATGTGATTAAGACTTAATGCACATACAAGCAAAAAGGACAATTGCAGAATATTAAGAAAAGAGCAGGGCAAGATAAGATTCTGACACTGATAGAGCAAAAAGGATATTAAAAATGTGCAGTCTTGAAACACAGATAACAAGGGCTGTTAAACAGGAGACCAACATGCTGAAGAATTGAACTGACTTGTAACAAGTATAAAATTATACTGCATCATGGAATGGAATGAGAAAAATACCATTTTCACCTCTCCTCTGTATGTTTTAAGGGAATTTCTCTTGATCACAGGCTAGATTAACATATTTCTGAGCCTACAAATCATATATTTTCACATTAATCAAAAGATTAAAATCCCACAATTAATAGTGCTTGTGTTGCATTGCTAATATATTAGCTTAGATTATGAAAACCCTAAAAACAACTATGTACCAGCAAAGTTGTTTGCTTTAGCATCGCAGCCCGAAATCAGAAGTGACACCCAGAAAGTGTCATTTACTTAATTAGTACTGGGACACACTTCATGTAACAGAATTATTAATGACTTTTTTACATTTTTGTTAATCATGAGCATTTGAGTACTCACAGAACTCACAGAAAATGAAGACAATAAAAGGTAGCATGAGTCTGTTGCTGGACTATACTAAGGTAGGGGAAAAAACCCCCACAAATAAGCCAAGAGCTCAAATGCACATATATCTGGCATATCTGATAAGTTTTGCAAAATCATACTGAAACTGATATGTTACAAATTGAACTGCAGAAAATTTTGGCAGCTAATGGCTTTTTCAGTTTTAAACAAGGTCAGAAAATGCCCACTTTGTGCTTTAGAGACCAGGGAGATGTGATTCACCAAATTAGCTTCCACACCTAATCTACATAAAGAAATAACAAGATTTGTCTCAATGATTTACTCAGATATATACACTAATGTACATATCATATTTGTCACTTTACATACATGTATTGGATTTTGATTCAAAAATGACTCCGCTATATTACACTGAAATTTTATTAGCAAAACCTTATGCATTATGAAAAGTAGCCTAACCTGAATTATTCCACACTTTCCAACACTCTTTTTTTTCCTCCCCATTAAACTACTCAATGTTCATCTGCAGGCAGTGCAGCTTATACTCTTGCACACTTCAATCTCTAACGGATTATTTCCAGTAGATTGTCCTTTGAAGGAGAGAAAATAAAGACTAACAGTCTTGATAGTGGTGCTGAAAAAGAAAACTGTTCCTTATCATAAATAAGGTGATCAGTACCCTGTTCATATGATAAGTGACCCCAAAGCTTTGAAATTAATTATCTCACAAAACCCAGTTTATAGCTTTGTGTCTACTAACAACAGAATAAAAGTGTTTCCTCCTATTTAAGATATATGACAGCTACTAGAGAGCACTTCAGATTAAATAAGGAATTAAATATTTTTACTTCTTCCACCTGCAGAACTTTCAAGGCCTTTCTGAATGCAAAATTCCTTTCTGAGATTTGCTATTGTTATGGTTTAACTCCAGCCAGCAACCAAGCACCATGCAGCCGCTCACTCACTCCCCTCCTCCCAGTGGGATGGTGAAGAGAATCAAAACCAAGTAAAACTCATTGGTTGAGATAAGAACAGTTTAATAATGGAAATAAAAATTAAAATATTATTATAATGATAATAGTAATGAAAAGAAGATAATAAAAAGACAGTGAAATATAACCCAAGACAGACAAATGATGCACAATGTGATTACTCACCATCTGCTGAGATGCTCACCAATGCTCAGCCAGTCCCCAAGCAGCAATCCGCCCCTCCTGGCTAACTCCCCCCAGTTTATACACTGAGCATGACGTTCTATGGTATGGAATATCCCTTTGGCTAGTTCAGGTCAGCTGTCCTGGCCATGCTCCCTCCCAGCTTCTTGTGCACCTGCTCTTTGGCAGAGCATCGGAAACTGAAAAATCCTTAACTTAGGATAAGCACTACTTAGCAACAACTAAAAACATGAGTGTGTTAACATCGTTTTCATACTAAATCCAAAACACAGCACTGTATCAGCTACTAGGAAGAAAATTGATTCTAACCCACCCGAAACCAGGACAGCTATTTACTTGAGCACTGGAATAACAGTACTTCCCCAAAGTAATGTGGATTGAAAATTTCCATAAAATTTAATAGAAAATAGTTCTTCTTACTTGCATTAAAAAAAACCCCAAAACCTAAAAGTAACATCCTTTTTCTCAGACTTTCACTTTAAAAATATGTTTGTAATATTTAGGCCCAAGCTGAACAAATTACACCTTCCATAAAGCTTTATGATAGCTTTCCCAAAGCCACTTTTACCTGGCTTTTTCAACCAAAATATTATGATGCCTTAATTCTTCACTGAAAAGATAATATTTTTTTACTTTAAAAAATTTTGTATGCCATTAAAAAGTTTTCATTCAAAAAATTAGCACAGAGTTAGCAGAGGGAGCCTTACATACAGTTATAAGATGGCCCTGCAGAATTCCTGACACTCTTCACCTCAGCAAGGTCAAGTAGGGATCTTCATTCATATTTAAATCCCAGCTAATATTCAGAGAGAGGGTTTTGCATCATTTTTTCAGATCTAATTAATAACATGTGGACATCTGGGAACAGATTTAGAAGTGCTAAATGTGCAACAGCTAAGAAATTCATGTGCCAGATGAGAGAAGTAGGGAATGGAATACGAGTACTTAGAAGAATAAAAGAGATTTTTCAGTAAAACACTTCATGCTTTGTTTCATCCCACAAATGTGAGAAAGCAGAAAACAGAAATATACTAAAACAAAGGGAAGATTTAGGTCCTGATCCTCCCCTGACACCTAGAAATGAGGCCAACTATTCTCAGCAAAGGGACAAGTAGCAAACAACCACACAACTGCTACATGAGAGAATAAAAAACTTAGATTAGGTAGGGAGAGCACAAGGTTTGATTAATATGAAAAATTAGAGCTATTCATAATGAAGTTCAAGTAATGTGTTATTGTGCAGGGATAGATGGGGGTGAGGAAAAGTCCGTTTTGTAAAATAATAAAAGAGGAAAACATGGAGTGAAGCCCATCCCATGCTTTCATACATTCAGAGCACCCCTTCTTTGATTTATCTAGTCTCTTTACAGAGACCAAGTTGAGTCACTTTTCTCTGTTTAACAGCCTGCTCACAGTTTACCTTGCAGGTCAAATGAACGGTCCAAACCTTGTGGAGAGCCTGTTCTGACCACCTACCACATGAATGAATTCACACAAGGAAAATAATACCAGCAGCATTTTGAAAGTGCTGCTGGTATAACATCAAGATAATTCACAGAGAAAGGCAAGGCTTGCGGAGGTTTTGCAAGAGTGTGAAAAAAAGTAAGCTTATTTCAGGTTACAGAAACAAAAATAAGCCAGGAACTTTAAAAATACCTCCAAACCAAAGGCTTAAAAATTTGAATCTAATGTAAAAGACAACGATGTCTCTTATTTCAAAGGTACATGTTTTAATTACATTACTGCCTAGCTACATATACAGACAAGTAAAAGCTATGTGCAGTTCAATGATTTAGATGGACAGCACAAGTGTGAAAGAGCTAGTACTGCATCTCAAAAGAAAAACCACTGTCAAACAAATAGTCATTTTGTTTCCAGAATTGACAAGAAGGGTCATCTGTTTTTAATGTTCTGTGACTGTGAGCTATACCTGTCCAGAATAAAAATTCCAGTATTGCCATTTTCACATACCCAATAAAATGTTTGGAAATGGATAACAAGCAAAAGTTTGCAGGCTTTGGGTGTCTACAGATGTAAGTACTCAAGGAGTTAATCTGCCAAGATTGCATTTTATATAAACAGGATAAATTCAGCCATACAGAGGAATGGAATCTCTACAAAATGGAAAAGTATGACTAAAGGGAGAAATTCCATCACCAGACTGGATTGCAAAGAATGGGAAGTCAAAAATAAGCATTTAAATGAAAATGAAAATTGTCACAGGACATGCAAGTCTTGCACAGAATGAGATAAATGATGGTATGTTTATTCAAATAAAATTAACCTGTAAATGGTCTACTGATCATCACATGAATGTGAAAAGGAAATATTCAGCCCAGTGCAAGAGTATTTATTTATACAACTAATACAATGGAAGGCCAGATCTCTACTACTGCAGTGATGACAGGTGGTTTCCTTTTCATTCACAATAGCTTCAGTACTGTGATCTACAGTCTTAAACCACTGTAAAGTACAATACATCTTGCTGTTTTGGTGTAAATGATCCGCGGATTTGATCTGAAGTCACAGTAAGTGCCATCTAAAAGTTTCCTCTCTATGGATCTCCGCACCTTTTATGTAGGAAATAGAAAAAGTAAAGAAACAAAAGATAATTACAGGGAAAAGCAACCACACCCCTAAAGAAAAATAGTTAGCTCCATATACATCAAAGTTACAGCAGAACAGACCAAATACTGTAGAATGCTGTGATGAGTTATGACATTTTTCTAAATTATATCACACCAGAAAGCATGTATTTCAATATAAGTAATATAGCAGGTGTACTCAAACTAAATAGCTTCATCCAGGGAACAGTTTCAGTTATATTTTATATAACCAACAACAATGCTACCTTTCTCCAAGGAATCTGGTATATTGAAACCCAATAAGATATAGATGTTAGCAAAATTTCAGAAATAAAGTTTTGAATAGAGGTGGACAAGATGCTGAAGTAAAGTAATCCAACAGCATCAGTTAACTCATGATAACAAGATCTGTTGTCATAGTGCTATCTCAGTATTCCCTACTTAAGAAGAAGCTGATGAAGAGGAGCGATGACACAGGTGGAAAATAGTGGCAGTTGTGTGTTAGTCACTAGAATTTCTTCCTTTATGAGCTACAGGTATGTTTGATAAGGAGACAAAGGGAGTCTTTCATACCTTTAAGTCACTATTTCTTCCATCACAGTACTAATTCTGTTTCTCAGTACATATTTTCTCAGTAGAACATGATACGATACTTCATCAAAATCTTTCCTTCGCCCAGTTTTACTATGAAGTCTGTGCCTTATGTAATTTTTAATGCTGTGGCTGAAACTATGTTTCCTGAGAGTATGTTTTTTAAATGCCTTGAGAAGACTAAAACAGCCTTTCTATGTTTAAGAGTTTGTTTCTGTACACTATTTGCAAAAAGGTATTTCTGTGTATTAATTTGCCCACATGGAAAAGAGTTCTTATTTTTCTAAAGATCCTTTTCCAAATTCAAATCACAGCAGTATTTTATCAGATGAAATACACGATTGCAGACACTTTCCTAGTTTAATTCATAAAGCTATAAACCAATGCTATTTATTTGTTGAGGCATAAACAATGTTCACACAGTTTTCCATTGAAAATTACTAATATGCTAATATAGTTCAAAATAAAAAGTAAAATCTTAGTTGTTAGAAAAAACACTGGAGGAAAAACAATTGTGTTGCATACCTGTCATGGTTTAAGCCCAGCCTGTAACAAAGCACCACGCAGCCGCTCACTCACTCCTCTCCCCCAGCCCCAGTGGGATGAGGAGGAGAAAATATAAAGAAAAGCTCATGGGTTGAGACAAGGACAGGGAGGGATCACTCACCACTTATGGTCACGAGCGAAAGACAGGCTCAACTTGGGGAAGAAACAAAATCAATTTGATTTACTACAAATTAAATCAAAACAAGGATACTGAGAAATAAAACCAAACCTTAGAACACCTTCCCCCCACCCCTCC
>JAOBAS010000052.1:25245557-25260494 GCA_025311575.1 Elanoides forficatus
CAACCTGTGCCAGTGTTTCACCATCAGCATTGTCCCCAAGGCTCCCGCCCGCCAGACACCACGACCACCAACCCCCCTCCTCCTCCTCCTCCTCCTCCACACACAGAACTCTCCCCCGCCCGCCACACCGGCCCCGGGGCTCGGTGGGCAGCGCCGTCACGGGTCCGTGTGAGACCCGGTCCCCTCTGAGGCGCCGCCACCACAGAGTTCAGTCACCCCTAGAGGAAGAAGGGGAGAAAAGGCAGGTAGGAAGGAAAGCGAGCGCCCGTTGAGGGCGCAGGGTCGCGCTTCGCCGCCGTTTACCTCAGCCGGTGGGTGAAGCGCTGGCGACCAGCACCGCCGCCCGCCACAGGCCCCGCTCGCCACTTCCGGGGGGAGGGGGGGGATTGGGGGAGTGGTTAGTGCGGAGGAGAAGGGAAAGATTTCACTGGTCCTGGGTCCAGCATTGGTCCAGTCAACCCAAGGGTCCAATTTTGGTGTGTGCGCGCATGCACAGGGCTTCAGCTTGTGTCCTTTTATCATCTCCTTGTCCCTCCTTCGGGCAGGCACTCAAACTCATTAGGCTAATTAGGTGTCATGCTCGGTTTGTGCTTTCAGAACCTTCAGGAAATGGGTCGGTGGGCTGCAGGGTCGTTTGGGGAGTAACTTCTCCTTCCCTGCAGACAAGACCATTGTTTGACCTTTGGCCATACCTGGTGAGCTGCCCTGCTCAGCATATCAGAACAGGGAACTGAGCATCCTCCCACACGGCCTCTCTGTCCTGTTGCTGATGTCCTGTGCTGATCTGTGCTGATGGGCTTCTTTTCACTTGTGGTTCCTTGTTATGCAGGGTTTGTTGTCATTAGGCAGAACTTGCCCCACAAAAATGTTTGAGACATTAACTCTTTTAGTCTCTCACAGTTATTGTCCTAAACAACTAGTAAAGAGAAGTTACCTGGATATAAATCCTCTTCCTTATGGACATAAGCCCTGAATGTGGCAAGTCTGTTATGTTAGATTACAAGTTTTTAGATTTCACATTTTTATTTGCTTTCTGTTCTTTAGCCAATTACATAAGCCCTGTAAACATTTGATCTCAAAATACATATATATATATGTGTTCACTCTCATCTTTGAGTTACTGATGCATTTTGCTTTTGAATTTTTTTAGGCTTTTTAAATAGCATAGGTGAATAGTTCAGTGAAAAAGTCAGTTTCTGCTGATTTCCTTAGAAATGACCCAAACCTAAGAAATGGCATGTAATTATAATTTCTGTTTGATATATGAAATAATCTCTAGCAAAACTCATTGCAAACCCAGTCTTTCCATTTGGAGATCCTGGATTAACATCTTGAATTTTAAGAGGCTGCACTGGCAGCTTCTGGTTTAGCTTTTCCATTCTGCCATTGTAATGTCTGCTAAACACCATGCTTCTTCAGTCTAGTTGTTGAGCTTCACAACCCACTGTGCAATTCCTAATATCCCAGTTCTCTCCCTCTCTGCTTTCTCAAACTAAAGAAAAATGAGAGCATTTGAAAATAATGTAGTTGGTTGGACCTTTTTTCCCCTTCCATTTTAATGTCATCTAATTTACAAAATGAACATTTTGTTTGCTTCCGTTTTGGTTGATTGATTTATTTATCATTTACAGGCTTCATTTAATGACCTTTATTTATTTATTTATTTATATCTGCAAGGAAAAAAAAGCTATAACCTTTTTTAGTCTGTTTTATTTTTTAATGAAAGCTTTGATTTCTTCAGGCTTTTCGTGGCCCAGTTTCACCATAGCCAGCAAATCATTCGCATTTACCAATTAAGACATTACAAGCTTAAAATAAGAGTTAAATCAACCAGTCTTGTCACTACACTTAAAATGGATGTGAGCTTTATCTCCTACCTTCTTTCAACATTCTGGCATAACATACCGAAAATGTAGAAATTGTTTTGGTTTTAATAAATACCCATGACACAGATCTGATCAACAAATCCCTGTTACCTGATGACCAAATTCCTGACACAAGACTGAGGTGATATTTCAAGCTTCTATGGCTAAACAGAATCCAGGTCATCACCTTCAATTTTGGAGTCTATAGGCACATTCAAATAACTTATCTACCGTATCAAATACATGCACAGTGGACAAGAGCTGTTTCAGGACTCAATCCAATTTAATTCTTCAGCATGAAAACAATAAGCTTGGTGGAACACACTCTGCATTGAATTTCTAAACAGGCCATTGCTTTTAGATAAGGAGAAAAGAGCAGAATTTATAAATCATAAGGGAGTCCCCAGTGAACAACTGGTTGTAAGAAAGATGAGCCATACTGTTATCCAACTTCTGCATTGGCTTCTTCCATTCTGAACTGCTGAAAATGACCCAAGAGCAGATACCTGAACTGTGTCACTTTCTGCTTCCTGGGCTGTTGGGTGACTTTGTGAGACACCTTTTTAAGAGTCAGCAAAGAAATCTTTCCTTTTCAGATTCATGGTTTCTTGGGGAAGTTATTTTATTGTGTAAAAATTTTGCCTGAGAAATAAAGCATTTTCTCTTCAGAAAAAGGACAAAAAACTTTTTTTTTGCAATTAGTCTTTAGTGTTTTATTTTAGACTAAGATAAAATTAAGAAGGCAAAACCCAGCTAAAGCTCAGACTGTGCTATACAGACTCAGAGCTATACAGAGTTCATATAAGCTATAAAATGCACAAAGCCCTGTAATTATCACAATATGTTAATTTTAAGTTTGCCATGCTTCAGGAACCTAGATTCAACTTCAGACATACTCTGTGGATTCTAAAACTCAGATTATTTTGAGAACTGTGAGAAAAGGTTGAAATCAGATTTATAATGCAGCTCAAGATTAATCAGAAATTACACTTTGATTTTAATCAGCAGAAGAGTCTACCTCAAGATACTATCACTTCAGTTATTCTGCAAACTCTAGGGGAATCAACAAAATAAATTATTTAGGAATTATTACTGCAGATTGCATTATTAAGAAATGGATTGCTTAAATTTTGTTTGTCAGAACTTCAAGTTTCTGAGCCTAGAAAATTCAATAAGTTAAATTAGGAAGTGAATACTTGGAATTTCTTCACTTAGTGGGGGAAGAAAAAAATAAATAGTTTATTGTAAAAGTCAACTTAAAATATTTTAATATAATTCCACATTTATATTTCGTTAAGCAAAGACATAAAAATAATTTATTTCATTAGTAGCTGTGAATGGAGATGAAAGAAATGGAACCTCCAGTGGAAATCCATGAAGTCTTCTCAACCAAGCTGATGTTACAGATACTATTAATGATTTGCAATTCACTAATTTGAAGCAACAGGAGAGTTATTTACCCAGCACTCAGTTTAGTTTTCTGTACTATGATTACTTCCTGTACTACACTTAGCAATAGCCATGCATAAGGCAACATTAACCTACATTTCAGGGAGAAAAAAAAAAAAAAAAATGAAGGCATCCAATAGAAGAGCAGAAAACAGAGATACAGTTCTTCCAGTATATATGGGCCCACTCAGGGTGAAAAGGATTTTCATTAAAAGGATAGTACTGAGGTTTAATCACTGATCATACTTGTCATTGATACTGGAATTTGAGAAAACTAAATTTTGAGGTCCAAATGGAGTAAAAAATTTCTCATCAGTAAAATCCCTTTTAATTTTATGACATCTTTTCACATATCTATTCTTGCAAGTAAGCCCAAATATGTATTAATAATACTCAAAATGATAAGTCTGATGATAATTGTACATACAAATAACAACGTGAAAAATCAATCCTATGTTTTTACCCTGTATTCTCAGTACTTAAATCAGTGAGATATGCTAGTATTTGCATGCATTCATGTTATAAAATACAGTGTGACTGTTAATATACTGGCATTTTAAACTAAAGTTCTCATTAAATTATTCAAAACAGCATCATTTTTCATCAAATTGAAGGATTATCTTTCCCCAAAGATCAACACAGATGGGACTAGTCCATTTTTTATCTTTTTTATCTGAAAAAGCAGTACAGGAAACAGTGCTAACTCAAACCTACAATGTGCCAACCAATCAAAATATTTTTATCAGCCTCCATGACAACAATCATAAAGATAGTATTGCAACAAAGCATCAAAATTCAAATGATACCATCAGTCTGACAATTTGTGGAAAAACATTTCTGTTGCCTATAGCAACAAATAGTTTTATGAAGTCCTATCCTATGTTGCCTTAGGGACCTACAAAGGCAAAAATCTACTATAAATTAGAAGTGAACTAATTGGGGGAGAGGGGGGGGAGGATTAAAAGCCAAATCTTATTTAACATGTAGGAACCTATACAGTAGGTACAACACCTACCTAAATCCTAAGTTCCTTGTCACCAATAAAGTTCAAAAAATGTCAGGTAGGTACCTACATTTCAGGAGCAGCCTACAGTGCACCTTAGAAAGCTGATCTATAAAACACACAAAATTATAAAGATTTGCATAAAACAAGTCAGGAGATACTAAGCATATGGATCTGAGTTTTGCTATAGGTACAATACAGGAAATTAGGGTCAAAGGAAAACAAGTCCATGTACAGCCTCAGAAATGTACAGCAATTACTGAGGTTAGCTTATGGGTTATTGTTAATGCTGCATTTAGTCACACATGCAAAAGAGAAACAATATTTAATTTCTAGAAAAAATCATACCCTCACCTTTCATGAACATTTCCTGAACACCAAGCCACAAGCTATTTATGGTGGAGCCTCTTTCAATGCTTTCACAAGAGTTGAGAGCTTTTGTCCATTTTGGCAGAAAGTCAGACAGGAAGTATATGAAACCAGAACATAGTAACTAATGTATGCATTTGAGAACTGGAAACCTTTACCTCAAACTATATATGTGTGCATCATTAAGTGTAGAGAACAGAGACTAAGACCTTCTACCAGCTGTAATTGGAATATGGGTTTTTTTTCTTTTTCTGTTTAAAATGTCAGTGCTGTTATTCCCTTCCACAGCTGTAACTTCATTTTGTGATGTGAAAGTTTCTCTAAGTATTAGATCAAGTGATTTAAGCATTACTCAGCCTTTCTTTTGTACACCTATGGAGTTTGGGAGCTAGACACCTTGTTGCTTAGAGTAAGCAAGAGCAACCTGGAAAGTGTTGGACTACTGAAAGCTTTCAGGTCAACAAACTAAGCATGTTGTGAGATATTCTGGATGTGGCAGATGTTCAGGAGGACTCTTATAAACAGTACTTTAAGATGCAGGCATCTAAAGTCATCTAAGCTCATCAGATCCCACCAGGGAGAAAACGTAAATGTAATTACTTGTTTGGAAAGACCATTGCTAAATAATAATAATAAACAAACAAACAAACAAACAAAACAAAACAGCTTTGTTATTTCACACATTCTGGGCAATAACCAGTGCTTCACCTCCTCTTTGGAACAGATTTAAGAATAAGTAGGAGTTTTCTTGACTGGTACAGCATGATTTTCAGCACATATTTTCAAAAAGACTTTCCAGAAAACACCTATAAATTAATGGAAATGTAGGCTGATCTGCAATTGGTTCTTCCTTCTACCACTGTAATTCCTGCCACTACCTCTGGATCTACTTGGATAACATGATAGTAAAATACAAGGAAGTGCCAAGTTTTAAGAGATAAAATCAGTTAGAATAAGCGTACTTCAGGCAAGGAAGATAATTCAGATCCTGATCTAGCAAAGCATTTAATAACTTCAGAAACTACGTCCTTAATTAATTTGTTACCTATTCTATAGAAATTCACTACTTCTTGGACAGTTACAGCCAGCTAGAAAGCAAGAGTAATTAAATATCAGAAATATCAAAGAAGTGCTGCTTCACAAATAGGTATTTAAAAATCCTTATCTTTCTGGAAAGTAGGAACAAGCAGAAAAACACTTAAGATTTTTTTTTTCCATCACTTTTTGTTGAACACTTAATGACTTTGAAATTGAGAGCATTGACTCAAATTCCATTTCACAAGTTGAATCACATTTCAAGCTCACAAATTTTCAGCTAATTCTTGTACAATCATTTAATGATCAAAAGTAATTACAGTTATAAAAGATCAGATAACTGTGATTGAGTGGATGAACTATACATAGATCCTGTCAGGATGTCCTTTAACATTCCTATTCTATGCAGCCAGATATCTCTACAACAGATGCCAAAACTATAAAAGAAACAGTCACTCAAGGCTTGAGCTGTCTGCACTTCAACAATCCAGTTAAAGATCTGAGGTTCAATCAGGAGTGTTAATGATTACATGTGACTGTAAATTGGTAGGAAATGCCAGTCTGTAGGAAGAGGATAGCATATCACAGCAGCATAAATGTTTGAAACTAAGACTTTTTGTAATTCTACGCTGAACCTCTGCAATCAGCAGTACTATGTTGCACACAGAGTTAAAGTGCTTTAACTAGTGAAAAATCAAATACCAGCCAGGACAACTCTAGTGCTGACATCATCTGCTGGAGAATGACACCCAGGTGCCCAGGTGAGCACTCAGGTACAGCCCTCACACTTCCTGTATATAAGCCAGTGGCTAAGTAAGTTGGGAGATGTACCTGGTGATGTTGGAGGTTAAATCTTGAAAGACACTAGCTGAACATTAGGAAGAGGAAGAACAGAAAGGTATATGAGGTTGGAAGCAGTAGGTAGGTAACTCTTTAGTTATCACAGTTCTAGATATTCAGCTGTGCATAAGAAAATCCAGTTTGAAAAGGGAAGCTGTCATTATGGTGGCTGAGTGATTGTAAGTACTTGCAATGGCAAAGAAGGAAATTCTATAGAAGAAAAATTAATCTTTTGTTTATGTGTTCCCTTAGTGTGAGTCATTGCAATAGTAATTCTATGAAAGCATATGTATTTTTAGTCTTTTTATAGATATGGAAGATCTAGTCCTATAGAATGGATGACACCTGTTATTCGGTATTGAAAAACATGGATGTGGACTGCAGATGTTTGACCCACAGCAAATACCTGCCTGATAAATAAAAGGCATTACACAGAAATGGGAACTCTCTTTATTTTTCCTTGGAAAAGCATGCTTGTAGGGACTTGTAAACACAAAGGAGCTGTAACAAAATTGTGCCTTACTATTTAAAGCCCAAGTAAGGTATCTGTGGAAAAAGCCAAAGTATCTAGACCTCTGAAAGACTTCCACAGTCTCTGTAGAAGTCTATGAAATCAAGTTTAAAATAGCTTTTAAAATAACAGTATAAGATAAACTAGCTTATACACAACAGATCATAGCATTGTACTTCTGTTTTTAACTCAAACATGGCTTGGGTATTTTCCTAGCTTTACTTCAACATTTCAATTTCTTAAACAGCATCTTTTTCAGGTTGGATATTTTGATTTCTTTTCCTGTAGTCTGCAAGAGGAACCTTTGCCTAGAAATATTAGCTAAAAAAGGTTCTGTACTATTCCATGTGTAACAGAGGCAGTAGACAAAGCCTCAGCTGTAAGAGCTTAAGATATGTATATTTTGAATCCTTCTCAAAAATGATTTCTTCTTGTTAAATTCTGGCCTTAACTTTAACTTAACTAACCTTTTATGCACTGACATTGATATCCTTTAAAAATACTCACAACAAGTTATCTTTCTGATTGGTGTCAGGGGAATTTCTCATGTTATCTAACTTCTGCTCCAGGACTCCATGACCTTACTGTAAGTTAACTTTATTTCGTTCTCCATTGGTTTTGTTTCTTGTGAAAAGCTCGGTTAAACAGCTTATGTAAATTATTCACATATAGTTTGCTTAGAGCTCTTTTATTCATTTATCTGTAACATTTTTACTCAAATGAGAGAGCTTACTGTGAACCTGTATACTGAGTACTGATCTATAAAGAACTTGTAGCAATATTAATTTGGTTTTCTCAATCTCATCTGTTCTCTGCATTATTTTTTGAGATCTGTATTGTTAGGAGGTTTTTTGCAGTTTAAGTTGGTCCTTATATGTATGCTCTGAATTGTACATGTACGTATTTAAAACTATGTGCTTTTTACTATAACAAAAACATTTTAATTAGACCTAGTTTGAGTTGGTTGTTACTTCTCAAGCACTAGGAAATGTAGAAAGAAAAATAGCTTATAGGCTGCAATAAAGTCAGCTTTTCTAGGTCATCTGGTTTCTTTCAAATTTCCTTTAACTATCCATCTTAAAGTGCTCCTTTTCTATAATTCTCCATTTTTATTTCCTTTCTCTTTGCTGACTTTAGGGTTTTTTTTGTTTGTGGCTTTGTTCTTTTTTGTTGTTGTTGGTTTTGTTTTTTAAACTCTGCTTACTCTCCTTAAACAGTCCTTCTTTCAGGAATCTAAAGACTCATATAAGTTATTTCCTTCCCTTTCAAGGTTAAGGTAAAACTAAGAACATAAGACAGATGTCCATTGTCAATCTATATTGTTTATTGGAAGTAGTGCCTATTTGTATAGATTTATTTATTTTTTATAATTAGGTAAGTATTTGTTTTGCACAAAGCCAAATCAATTTTGCTTTTTCACTTGAGCAAGCTGAAAAAACCCACCATTCAACAGAGTTGAAAAGCTTTATAGTGCATTATGAAATACATGTCAGGAGTATAGATTTATATGCACAACATATGTTAATTTACACGTTGCTACCAAAAGTTATGAAAATCAACATTTTTCACAATTTCTCTTAAAGCATTTCAGCTATGCTTGTAGCATGGGATTTGAATTTATCTGAATTATAATGTAAACTCTGAATGGGACAATACGGGGAGAAGTAGTTTTGCTCTGTGTTGTTTTACTCTTGATGCATTTTTTATTACATGTAGCTATTTCTGCTTAGTGATGTGATCTCCAGTCAGGAGCTTAAAAGAATGGTGACTCTAAGAAAAATGGAACATGAAAAATCTGCTATGCCATTTTCTGTTTGTTTCACAAAATCTGAAGATGTGCATCTCAGAACAGAAAGAGAAGAGCAAGAATCTAAGAAATATGTGATTTCTGCATACATATCCTCAGTGGCCTGTATTTTGATTTACCATTTTAAATTTGAATTATTAAAATACATACTTCTTATTAAAAAAAAAAAAGGCAAAATTAAGCTCCAGTGTGTATTATGAATGAAAAGCTTTTAAATTTGTTTTTCTACTGCATGCAGTAAACATGAAGCTAGTTTGAACTTACAGGATTGGGAAAACAGGACTTGCTGTAAATCTCTTCTTCCTGTGTTATTAATTCAAAATGGCATGTGAATTTGTTAAAAACCTACATATTTTTGCTCCTTGAAACAGACTTGATATTAATTTTGTATCAGAATTAACCCCTAGGTAACAGAAGGCCTCAAGGCAAACTTTAACACCAAACTGTATTTTAACTACTGCTAATCATCTGATTGAAAATGTTCCATAGTTAAAATAGCCTTGGCTATATAGTCCTTCAAATAGCACCGCTATAATTACTTAACATGTTTCACACACAGGCTCTTGCTCTCTCTCCGAGGTACTTGTTCAGTTTTATTGTTCTCTGTAGCTCGTACAATATACAGATATAAAAGAATAAAGCAAGCCATGTGGGGATTAGCAGTGGGTTTAAGTGTTAATGCTTCATAACACTCCATATTCTGAGAAATTCACATTAAAATTCTGAGAGTGGCATAAGCAGTGTGCAGAGTGTTTGAAGAAAGACACTGTTAAAGCAGAGGACTGGGGAAGTTATCTAGAGGTGAAAAGTGCAACTAAGAAAGTATGTTCTGAGCAGAACTTTCATAATATGACCAAAAAATATATATAATGAATTCAGCTCCAGTAACTAGAAGTACACTAAGACTGTGTCTGATAATCGCTGTGTAAAGTATTTTTAATTATTTCTGCCATGTTCCTGATTTTTTTTCTTATTTCATTCTGTACTGCTAGTAAGTATATTGTTAATATTGATTGTGGTCTGCAACTGTTACTTTAAAGTACAAGTTTATATTTGTGTAATGGCATAAGTCATATTTTCATTCATATTTTGATTTTCATATTTGGAACTTATCACAGTGGAGGCACTACTGATTCATGAAATTGTAAGAATGCCTGAAACTGGTTTCTGCCCACTTTTGGTTTTGTTTACCTCATGTCCTTTAATCTCTCCTTCACAAAATCTGCTGTTAATTTCACTAATATTTCCATCAACAGAAAAACCCAGACTAAGATTCTAAAATCTGTCAGCTTTCCTTCATAAAGAGTCAGGAAAAGCAAGACATTTCACTGTCTGGAGTCTCCAATTATTACTTGCTATGTTGTTCCTGCTGCCAGAAGTTACTGACCTCTATGCTAGCTTTGGGGTTCTCATTTCCCTAAAAGAAGGTCAGGTTTTTTAATTTCACTGCATTAAAAAAATTAGTTTCTCAAAAGCACTTCCCTGTGCTACAGCAATAGGCAAGGTAACTCACAGCAGATGGTAACACCAAAAGCTAATACCCATTACAGGAAAAATCAAAGGAAAACAAAATCATGAAGCAATGTCTGACTTACTCTCTGATCACTGCTTCCTTATTGTTCCAGACCAGGCTTTCTGGCTGACCCTCTGATGTGCTAATCCTCAGTGCTGTATTTTTCAGGACTGGAGGGAGTCAAAACTACCTTTTCTCTTAGGTCTTCAAGGAGTGGTACCTCAATACAGTGCTGATAACGTGCAGGCAAGTATAAACCTGTTAGCAGATTTAGAAGACCCAGATTTCTCACTTCTGGTAGCACTTTAATCACAAAGATCTAAAATAATCTTTCATTTTCATTTGACTGTCAGGCGAATACTTGACTGTCACTGTAATTTTTTTGTGTGTTAGAAATGAGACTTTTTCTTTTTCTGTGGCCATCCTAGAACAGAACATCTATTCTTTTCTGTATCACCTGCAGTATGATCAAAAGACTGTTGAAAACATTTTTTTTTTTTTTTTGAAAGGTAGGAAGTGATCTTCATTAGCTGTATGTGAAAGTCATTAAGCACACCTGTTGTAAAGTAAAATAGAGCAGATAGCACAAATGTAATCAGTTAACATTGCTCTGCTCTGGTCTGGCAGCTTGTTAAAAGCAACATATTTTTTACTATATCATTAAATAATTTGACCTCACTCAAGTCAGCAGTAAAACTCCCACTTGCTGGACCAGAATAAAAATGACATCAATAGAGACAAGAGTTAATCATCATTGTGCAACAGTTATATATATAATATATATATAAGGATTATTAGATACTGTACTTGCTTAAAAATGGGTGACATACTTGTATGGAAGTTCTGGAGCAGTACACAGAATGGAACCTACACTAATTAACCAAAAGGAATTATTGAAAGATGAATGTTTAAACTCCAGATTTTATACTGTTATCACAGAACGGTGGCTAAGAAATGCAAAACTATCTCCAAAATTCTGTTATCACTTATAAGGAGTGCTCTGGACAGTATTTTCAAATGGTTTGACCTCTTCCCTTGACAGTATCTGATTTAATTATGAATGCAAGTGTTTATCATCTAAAAATCTGACAATCACTTAAATTTATGATCACATAACACTGGTATTTTTCCATGTTCTGTGTTATTCCATGCTTCCTTGTCAACTGGTGTGACCTTTCCTCTTGACAGTCTGTGATTTAACTATGCATGCAGGTGATCACCATTTAAAATCTAGCAGTCACTGTGATTTTCATTGTAGTATTATCCTACTATTTGCAGCAGTTCATATCATTAGTACTTTACAGTTTGTTTTAATAAGGAACATGTAAGCTGAAGAGGGAAAAGTATTCATTAAATGGAGCATCAGGTTTTTGTGTTTCAATCACTGGGCAAGAACGAATAAATAATTTGGTTGTCCTTTTGGACCAAAGAATATCTTGAATTTCTTGGGGTTTTGTTTGTTTGGGGTTTTTTGGGGGTTGTTTTTGGGGGTTTTTTTTGGTTTTTTTTTTTTTAAATGTATGTATCATTCTTTTTTAAGAAGCTCCCAATATTTAAAAACTGAAGTGGAAAGGCAAGTCTTTACAAAAAAGTATAAGTTGAAATTGTGGAATGTTGTACAAGGAATTTTTTCCAATACACTTACATATCACACAGTGATCATCTCCTATTTAATTTCTTATGGAAGGAAAAAGTTTCAGTTTGCCCAAATAGGTCATGTTCTTTTCATTTACAGCCTTCTAGAAGCCCTTTTTCCACTAACGCAATTCTATAACAAAAAATAAAGCACTCTGTATATCAGATGGCTCAAGGTAACCTCACGTAGATTTTGCATATCTAGCATTGTCTGCTCTGTCTGGTTATTTAGCCTTTTAAAGGTAAAAACTCTCTGGGACAGTCACTGAGCCTTGTTCAATCATTTTACCCTTGCCCATTATACCAAACAATAGGGAGAAATATCTGCTAACACAAGCATGCCTCTTCTAAAGCTGCTTTTAACAAATCATGAAAACATACAAGCCTTAGAAAAACCTGGATGAAAATCACAGTGACAATTTATCTGACAAAACAAGGTTCTATTTTAATATACAAAGTCTTCCTCCTTTCTGGTAAGAGTGTATTGGCAAAAAGCTGCATGTGCACAAGAGGAGCAGGTGGAAAACATGATAGCACTGCAGTACACCTAATACTTTAATTTCATTATGTGCATCTGCATCTTTTTTTTTTTTTACATTGTTTTTGTCAGACTTCCTCTTTCAGAAAAAAAGCATTGATATGAATGACTTAGCTCATTTAATCAGTAGCTTTGTGAAGAACAGATTTGCAAATTAGTTTGAACTGCATGTCCCTGAGGTAACAAAGCAGGCAGATGCTTCCATGTTGGGAGCTACTGAACTTCCCTGAACCCAGTCAGATCACTTCTGGAATGCATCCATGCTCTAATAGATATTAGAGCCGAAAAGGATCTATTTAAGTCATCTGTCCCTTTCCTTGTCAATTTGAGTATCTATCCTGTACAGTAGATATAACTGATCAAGACTAGATTTTAAAGACCTGTGCCATGAATATTTCACTTTCTAATGAGAGACTATTCTTTAGTTTTTCCTTGGAGTTTGTGATAGATTTTTTTATAGAACGTAAACTGGTTTTTTTTCTTACATTTTTGCTACTATATCTGACTATTGTACCTTTCCTCCAGATTTGAAAATGATTGCACTTTTAAACTCAGTGGCGAAAGTCTCCTTGATTTAAAAATTACCAAGACTTCACTTTCAATTGAGTCTGCTAAGTGACTGTTCCCTCTTACTGTATCAAACCACACATCCAGAGAAATCAGCTCTCCTGATTGCTGCAATAGTAGACAAGTCCTCCTACCAAAAAAATCTTGTAGTGTTGGGGCTAGGTCTTTCTTATCCTAGCCAGTATGTTCTCACCCAAGTATCCCAAACTGGCCCATGACTGATGATTGGTTCAACACAGTAGTTAAAGTGAAATGTAATCTACATCAAATAAATTACATCATTTGGGACATGACAGCCACTCTACAGCCTAACTAAAGAGAAAGTACTAAAATAAGAAGACGACTTCTAAGATTTATTTACGTTACATTTATTTAATGACAGGAATATTTTTTTTTCTTTCAATCAGTGATGATGGCCCTACAGGTGATAGAAGAACAAAGCTAATTCTGTTAAACTGTACTCAAAATTTGCAAAACAGTTAAAGTTGAGAAGCGTATATAAAATATAATGCAATTTTACACAGTACTATACCTTCACACTCATTTTGTTCAGTTTTTTTTACAAGCTTGTCTCATGTAGCAAAGATCTTTGAAGCATCTTTCTTTTCCCAAAGTTTATGAAATTTGTTTGGTTTATTTCTTATTTCATTCCCTTTCTTTCATATTAGCAAAGCCACTATTACTTCATGTAGCTTGAAGAAGCATTTTTCTAACAGCACTTTTCAGTTCTGTCTGGGGAATGCCTTTTTTTATCTCTGTGGTAATACTAGGGTTTCAGTTAGATTTAGACAACTAAATTGTTTAATTACTAAATTAAACAAACAGACAACTAAATATTAATAAATTGTTTGTAACATGTTCTAAACCATGTATTTTTCAATAGTGTTTTGGGTTTGTGTGGTGGGGTTTTTGGTAGCGGGGGAGGGGCTGCAGTGGTGGCTCCTGTGAGAAGCTGCTAGAAGCTTCCTTGGCTCCAAGTTGGACCCACCTCTGGCCCAGGCCAAGCTCATCAGTGATGGTGGTAGCACTTCTGGGAGAACAGATTTAAGAAGGGGAACCTGCAGTGAGTTGGGGGAGTGGGATGTGAGAGGAACTCCTCTGCAGACACCCAGGTCAGTGAGGAAGGCAGGGGAGGAGGTACACCGGCGAAGGGGATGCCCCTGCAGCCCGTGGTGAGACGAGAGGGCAGGCTGTCCCCCCCCAGCCCATGGAGGGGAGCGGGGGAGCAGATGCCCACCTGCAGCCCGGGGAGAGAGGAGCCCACGCCGGAGCAGGGGGATGCCCCCCAAGATGGCCGGGACTCCATGGGAAAGCCTGTGCTGGAGCAGTCAGTGCCTGAAGGACTGGAGGCTGCAGAAAGGGCCCACGCTGGAGCAGTTTGTGAAGGATTGCAGCCCATGGGAGGGACCCCATGCTGGAGCAGGGGAAGAGTGTGAGGAGTCCTCCTGCCCCTGAGGAGGAAGGAGCGGCAGAGACCAGGGGTGCCGAGCTGACCTCAAGCTCCATCCCCTGTTCCCCTGCACTGCCGGGGGGAGGAGGGAGAGAGAACCGGGAGTGGGGTTGAGCCAGGAAGGAGGGAGGGATGGGGGGAAGGTGTTCTGAGATTTGGTTTTACTTCTCGGTATCCTTGTTTTGATTTGTTTGGTAGTAAATCAAATTGATTTTGTTTATTCCCCAAGTTGAGCCTGTCTTTTGCCCATGACCATAAGTGGTGAGTGACCCCTCCCTGTCCTTGTCTTGGCCTGTGAGTGTTTCTTTATATTTTCTCCTCCTCGTCCCACTGGAGCCAGGGTGGGAGGAGTGGG
>JAOBAS010000052.1:25272992-25292218 GCA_025311575.1 Elanoides forficatus
GGCCACACTATTTCTGACACAGGCCAGGATGCCATTGGCCTTCTTGGCCACCTGGGCACACTGCTGGCTCATGTTCATTCGGCTGTCAACCAGCACTCCCAGGTCCTTCTCTGCCGGGCAGCTTTCCAGCCACTCTTCCCCAAGCCTGTAGCGCTGCATGGGGTTGTTGTGACCGAAGTGCAGGACCCGGCACTTGGCCTTGTTGAACCTCATACAATTGGCCTCAGCCCACTGACCCAGCCTGTCCAGATGCCTCTGTAGAGCCTTCCTACCCTCGAGCAGATCCACCCTGCCTCCCAACTTGGTGTCATCTGCAAACCTACTGAGGGTGCACTTGATGCCCTCATCCAGAACATTGATAAAGAAATTAAACAGAACTGGCCTCAATACTGAGCCCTGGGAACACCATTTGTGTTCTTTTTCTTTTTTTCAGAGGCTGTCAGAATGTGTGGGGCTGACTGACTCAACCTAGGCAGCCCCCTGGATAGGCCCTCATCTACATTCTGATCTTCTTTGACCTGGCCGTCAAGTTTCAGAGCCCCATAGCTTTTGTGTAGGGGCAGCTGGGAAGGTGAGGGAGACCTGAAGGGGATTCACCTGCCTCCCCGAGCAAGGACCTGTATCCATTCCTCCATTCCCCTCCATCTCTTAGGTTCCGCCATACCTGGTGGCAAGAGGGCAGGAGATCCTCTGCTTCTTGTGATTCCCCATCTCCCTGTGCCACTGGAGGGGGTAGGTAGAGAATTCAGGAGTGAAGCTGTGCCCAGGAAGAAGGGAGGGGTGGGGGAAAAGTGTTTTAAGATTTGGTTTTGTTTCTCATTACCCTGCTCTGGTTTGATTGGCAATAAATTAAGTCAGTTTTCCCCAAGTCGAGTCTGTTTCATCCACAACGGTAAATGGTGTTGTCTTTAAACTTGTTGAGGGTGCACTCGATCCCACTGTCTATGTCACTGATGAAGATATTGAACAGTACTGGTCCCAGTACGGGCCCCTGAGAGACACTAGTTGCTACTGATCTCCACTTGGAGATTGAGGTGTTGATTGCAACTCTGGATATGACCATCTAGCCAATTCCTTACACATTTAGTATTCCATCCGTAAAACCTGTATATCTGCAATTTAGAACAAGGATGTTGTGTGAGACCACATCAAAGGCCTTAAGGAAGATGCTGTCTATCCTTCTCTCATTCTTGCTGATGCTGCACAGCCTGCTGACTTCCTCCTGTCACACCTCCACTCAGTGACACAGCTCTTCAGCAACAGCAGACCAACTGCAGATCATCTCTCCAAGCCTCAGAGAGAGGCCCCAGGCACTCCTTGCAGCCTGCGACTTGCAGAGCTGTATCTATCATCCAAAGCCCTGTCCGGGTAGAAGCCCCTGCCATGGCAGGGACAGCTGCTCCAATTCCTGCTGGGAAATGTGCCCTGTGGTGCATCACCACCATTCCTTTGCATATTTTGCTATTGTTGCTAGTGAATTAGCTAGAAATTCCCATGAAATTATAAAATATTTTGGTTGACCTACATCAATGGTTTTTGATGAAAAATGTAGGACATTTTTTTCTCATATTTTTAACACTCCTTTTTTGAGAGGTTCCTTAGTGAACTATAATAAAAATATTTACAGAAGTTTTACATTTTGTGAAGATTTATGCTGGAGGTAACTCCTCTATCAGACCTAACTTATTTAACCTTTCCACAAAAAATGTCCTGGGAGTTTCTATTATTTTTAAATATATTTCAAAGCTCTTAAGCCAAACTTTAAACTTTACCCTGATTGCACAAGTATTCATTGAAAAACTGGTCATGTTTAAGTTCTGATTATTTTATTCTAATATTTTTGTAATGTTTGAGAAAAAGAAATGCTGTGTCATTACATGTGAAATGAAGAAATGATCAATGTTCATATTTGATACAAAGGAGGAGTTATATAGAGTGAAATTCCCTTAATCTTGTTCTATAACTTTTAAACATGGCCTACTCATTCACTAAAGTTCTTTCATAAAGGTTACAGGTGCATTTTACTTTCTGAACAAGCCACTACAGACTAAAAAAGAAGTGACACCCAAGGTAAGCTTGCTCAAGTAGAGTAAGAAAAACAAGTTGGAACAGTGAAAAAGATAGAATGTGGAGAAGAGTACACCATTTAGAGCCATATATCTTTCAGGCACAAACTTAGTAAAACTCATGTTTTTACTTAGTAAAAAACATTATGGAAAAAGTTAGAATAAAAGAATACAAATTACCAGTGAAATGTTATTCAGATTTTATTGAGCCAATGGGCAAATGGTACTATAGTTTAATAAATGCATGGAATCAAAGAAGTGGGTTGTATTTTCTGTACTGTAGAATCTCTGCAGCTTTTTATCTAATTTCTGATGGAAAGCGTGTGCTATTGGAGCTATACTATCACCGACTGTGGTGACAGACTACCAAATGCTCAGAAAAATCAGGGAGACCATAAGGACACAGAATAAAAGAATAATGCAAGCTTTAAATCACTCTTCAAAAACCAGATGTGTCCAAAAAAAGGCAAAACAAAAGAGAGAATCAGGTAGTTAAATATAATACAAGAATGAGCTTGCAAAAAATAATTATCAAAAGAATAAGAGTTTGAAGAGAAATTTATTAAAGGTAAGTATACCTTCAGACTAAACCCTGTATAAAGTTTTTGCTATGTGATCCCAAAACCATACACAAGTGAATAAGTATATATAGAAGAATAACTGGGTGTCTGAAGAATGGAGTACCTCCTGCAGGAGAACAGACAAAAAGACCCCTGTGATTCTTCAGTCTGAAAAAGAGAAAACTGAAATACTACTCAATAAAACCTGAAGAAGTAGGCATTTCTCTTACCAGCAAGACCCAGTGAAACTATCAAGCATGTTAAACAAGCATAAACATTTCTTCATGATGCTTTACCAAATGTGTTGCTATGACATGATATGTAAGACTGAACTCTGTATAGAGGAATGATTCATTAAAGAGTACAGAGTGTGACTGTTTAAGTGCAGCCTCCATCAGAAAGGTATTTGCTCTTGCATTCTCTTTCTTCATATTCACTGCTATAGATACAGAAGCTATTACCAAAGAGGATATCAATTAGTTTAAGCCATTCTTGAGATTTTGATGGTTTATTCAAGACTATTTGCATTTCAACTTTCAGAAGTGCATCAGAATGCACATTAGTTAGTTAAAAGCCATGGGAATTTACAAATTTAATTTAGCTGCCATATTATTTTATAAAAAAAATGTTCCATAAATGAAAAAAAAGATAAATATGGTGCTATCATATGTATACAGACAAAAATAACACATAACCTAAATAAAAAATAAGCACATAGAAATTCAGAAATAGCACATGTATTTTGAAATAAATATCCTCACTTGTGGACATGTACTTTTCCAGCAACAGCCTATTTAATTCTCTGTCCCTTCTTCCACTGAGAAATTTAATCCCTTACTTGAGTGCAATATTTTTACCAGAAACAAAGAAACTTAAATAATCATGACCAGTAACAAAACTGCCATTTGCTTTATTAAAGTCCCATCATTACCTTCATTATCTGTAGATTTTTCATTGACCAACTTTTAATTTTCTTCAGTCATGAAGAAAAAGACAAATATTGCAAGATTAGTCCTCTATATTATGTCAATATCGTGTCATTCAATTCTGTATTCATCAAACATATTTGTTCTAGTGTAAATCTGAGCATTAAAGTTACAAAAAGCAATTAATTATGTTTTCCTGACTGAGAACAGCCCATTAACTTTTCTATTTAACATTGATTTGAAGACCTCTGTGTTATGTTAACTCTTAGATTTTATTTGTCCTGTATTATAAATTATGTTCACCTAATTTTATTGAGTCTTCCTACAGTCTGAAGGCCAAGAACTCTATTACAAAATATGTCTAGAAATGTGTTATAAAAGTGAAAGATAATTACTGAAATAGTAATTATTCAAGAAACATTACTCTGGAAGATTTAAAATTAAAATGACCTTAGTAACAGGCCAAAAGTATGCTCATATTAATAAGTCACAAGTATGTGTTTCTGAATAACCCTTCATAGTGGTAGGTTGTTTTTTCCCTCTTTAAACATTCTCTCTTAAATCAAAGTGAATAAAATTAAAAGAAAAATCCCTGAAAAGAATGAGGCTATTATCAGTCATTGAGCTCATCTGAGTTCATTGGGGACAACAAATAATGCTATCTAATTAATTAGGATGACAGCAAACTGTGTGACACATTTCTTATGGCTGGCTGGTTTAACATTCTAAACCCTCTTGTTGATTAGAACTTGCATGTTTTAAATAGAAAAGGATGTTAGACATCCCATCTGCTGTGTAACAGAGCTTCAGAAAAAAAAAATACACTGAAGTCTTGATAAGTTCACATCACCAGAACAAGACAAATGCAGCATCTTATCTGATATGCCATGACACAATTCCAATTGTTTCTAAAGTTCTATTTTTTTAAAGAAGCAACATGGAAAAAAAAAAATTCCTACTGTCAACATGATTCCTTGATCAAAATCTGACGTCATGTTAGTCAGTAAAATGTCTCTCTTTCAAATACCTTCTCTCTTTCAGTGAGCACAAGTAAAATTTTGAAATGGAATGCATATCCTGAGATGGCACATCTTGATTACAAAGTGCTCACTGGCAAATAATGATATAATACTGACCAACTACTATGCAGACCTGTGGCTCTAATTATGTGCATATTCTGAAATAAATTTGTTAGAAAGCAATTTACTTAAAAATGCATGCTGGTATTTCATGCCTGAATACACTTACGTGAAAGTAATGTACTTCTAGTACACTTGAAATGTATGAAGGGGCAGTATATCATTCATGAAGTCCAAGTAAGCTGTAATCAAGCTTTTTTTTTTTTTTTCAATAAATGATTTTATAAATAACACTTTGTTAGTATCGATATCTATATTACATATGGTTAGAGAAAAATTATATGCAGTTATAAATTCTTGAGTTCTAATGGAATTAAATGCAGAAAGTAAGTATTTGCACACAAAAATGTTTATGATTCTATTGGAAGAGCTATGTTGTTACAGAGCTGTGTACAGGTTACTTTTTTTTGAAGTATATGTGGGTACATTTCAAAAAAATTGCTTTAATCTATTTATTTTTCATTGTTTTAAGTATGAACCTATTTGCCACTAGTTTTGGACCTCTACTTTGACACCCCCTTGAGTGTTCTTTTTTGAGATCTCAGGTGATTATTAATGCATTCATGCATATCTTATTGAATAATTAAAATATAGTTAAAGTTAAGGTAGCTTAACACAAGAGACAGGTCAAACATTTCTGGAGCACAAATACTGTCTGGAATGAATGATTGTAACTGATACTAACCATGTAAAGCAAATAGAAATTACATAGTTTGACTAGCATCTCATGGGACATAATAGAAAGCTGACTAGCATCTCATGGGACATAATAGACAGCTTTCCTTCACTTAGAAACATAGAATCATAGAATATCTTGAGTTGGAGGGGGCCCTTAAGGATCATTGAGTCCAACTACTTGCTCCTCACAGGACCATCTAAAACTAAATCATATGATTAAGAACATCATCCAGATGCTCCTTGAACTCTGACAGGCTTGGTGTCATGACCACTTCCCTGGGGAGCCTGTTCCAGTGACCAACCACCCTCCCAGTGAAGAACCTTTTCCTGATGTCCAATCTGAACTTCCCCTGATGCAGCTTCATTCCATTTCCTCGTGTCCTATCGCTGGTCACCAGAGAGAGGAGATCAGCACCTCCCCCTCTGCTGCCCTTCTTGAGGAAGTTGTAGGCTGTGATGAGGTCACCCCTCAGCCTTCTGTTCTCCAAGCTGAACAAACCAAGTGACCTCAGCTGCTCCTCCTAAGTCTTGCCCTCAAGGCCTTTCACCATCTTGGTTACCCTCCTCTGGACACACTAATAGTTTGATGTCCTTCTTATATTGAGGTGGCCAAAACCACACACAGTACTCGAGGTGGGACCGCACCAGTGCTGTGTAGAGTGGGACAATCACCTCCCTCGACCACGTAGCTATGCTGTGCTTCATGCACCCCAGGACAAGGTTGGCCCTTTTTGCCTTTCTTTTACCTATTCAAAATTCTTTTTTCTAAACTACAGTCAGTTTGTATGTTTCTTGTCAAGCTTTGTTTACTTAGCATTCAAAAAAATAGGGAAACAATTCTCAAACCAGAATAGTTCCCCCTGACACATTCTCATATCTACAGTCTAGGTGAGTTCTAGACGTATTATGCATTAGGTTTATATTCCAAATGGTCTTGCAGGACAGCTGTAACAGATCCTTAAGTTTAAAGATCTTTAATCTTTACATAGAGAATTTGACAGCAGGTGTTTATGTTAGGTTGCTTTCATTGTTCTTTAATTCTTTTTCATGTTACTATATAAATAAGAACACCAAATTATTCTTAGTAAGCCCTTTTAGTCAGGCACATTTCGAATGAGGTTAGCAGATTTGCATGAAAGTTTATGTTTTATTGTTGATGCTGCTTGAGTAAGAATGGCCGTTACCATGCAAATAATATTAGACTGTGTTAAAGAGATACATCTTGGATCAGAAGAATGACAAGACAGTGTACATAGTAGTTTCCATCTTAATAAAAAACAAAAGTCCATACTATTTTTTATTAATTCAACCAACAGATAGAATATTGTATTCTAAACATATATTGAAATCTGTTGGAAACGGTACAGCCAGGGAATCTTTAAGATACAAACATCTTAGCAAAATCGTAAAACAGACTGGGACTCCAGCTGATCATGTGAAACTCAAAATAAAACATAAGTCTAGACAAGTTTAGGTTTCATTATAGGGGAACAAGAAAAATCCCACCCAAACCTCCCCAAAACAACAAGAACCCACCCTTCCAACCCCCCCAAAACCAAAACCAAACCCAACTGCTAAAAAATCTTAAATAACTATCACTAAAACATTTATTTAAAATCCTGTCCTATTTTGTTCACCTTTGTAAGAAAGAATGAGAGATCCATGAAAGAATGAAGGTGTCTGTGGAGTTGATGTAGTTTATTCTCTTGTCCCATGGCAAGATCACATTTTTTTAGAGATCAAAAGGAAAAGAAAAAAATAAAAATGTGAGTATCTATTTGTCATGGTTTAAGCCCAGCCAGCAACAAAGCACCGTGAGGCCACTCACTCACTCCTCCCCCACGGTGGGATGGAGAGGAGAATCAGAAAGGAGAAAGAAAAAAAAAAGGTAGAACATCATGGGTTGAGGTAAGGACGGTTTACTGGGACAACACAGGGAGAGAAGTTACAGTAATAACAATAATACTAATAAAAGTATATACAAAATGACTGATGAACAATGCAATTGATCACCACCTGCAACCTGATGCTCCACCACTCCCCTGCTGTGATAACACCACCACCCGCAGCCTGCTCCCCAGTTTATATACTGAGCATGACGTCACATGGTATGGAATATCCCTTTGGTTAATTCAGGTCAGCTGTCCTGGCTGTGTCCCCTCCCAGCTTCCTGTGAAAATTAACTCTACCCCAACTGAACCTAGGACACTATTACAAAATAATTTAGATATCTAAAAATTAAATATATGAGAGGCACTGTATACATAAAACATACTTGATAGGAAAAGTAATATTGGAAAGATCAAAGAAAAAAGTAGAAAGTATAAGGGATATAAGGAGCTTCCTTCTTTTTAAAATATAAAGTCTGACTTTCTCAGGATGGGTTTTCAGTTTGGTTCTGTATTCAGTTGACTTTTACATTTTCCAGTTATTCATATATAGCTGTTTCATGGGAACCTAGCAGAAACTAGAACGCTAACACAATGGGCCAAGAATACCACAAATTATGCCAAAAGAATAATTCTGTATGAAATCTATGAATTTTTTCTGTGATTGTTAGCTCATGTCCTACAGTTTTTGCTCAGGACTTTTGCTCAGGACTGACTTTTGCCAGTGTTTGCTCAGGACTGCTTCTTATCTATTGTTTCAAATTTTGGGGAGAATTTAACAAAACTAAATACCAATGATTTTTTCAGGAAATCAGTAGCCAGAAAAATTGAATTAAATTACATTAGAGAACATGAAGCAATTGTCACAGGTCAGTGAGAAAAAACAGGTTTAGCACATGGAAAGACTTTCCTTTTAATTAATACCTGAAGAGCTGAAAACTCATGAAGGAAGGGGAAAGTAACTGGATTTGCCAATTTTTTTAGGAAAGACATTTTAAATATCAATCTTTTCATAAGAAAAACAAACCAGCAACATGGCTTTAACACCTCATTAACAAAATAACTACAGGCAGATCATGTTTCCATTAGATCACAGAATCATGCAGAGTGGGCCTGACCTCCACAGGACATCTAGTCCAGCCCCCATCTCTGAGCTGGTCCAGTTAGATCAGGTCCTTCAGGGACTTGTACAGTAGAGTTCTGAATACTTTGATTGAATGTTCTTCAAATATTTTGCATAAATCACAACTCATTACAATTTGTATTGTGATTCACCTTTATCAGGTGCTTCACTTTATATTCTTTTCATTCTCATTTTCAGGTCTTTCCATTTCTTCATTTCTTATTTCTTTCTCTGTTGACATTATCTATTTAGATTCATATATTTTTTCTTCTCTATTTTTTTCCAGGCTTTTCACTCAATTCTGTCCACACGTTTATGCAGTTCATTCCTCTCTTCCTTTCTTCTAATTCTTAAGTAAAAATTCTTTCCTCAGCTTATTTAAAAATAGTTTCTCTCTCAATCATGATCAACTGAAATAATTAGTCAGATCATTCAAACCCTCTGATTCTATTACAAAGTTCTGTAATGTAGAATGCTGCCAGTATCATCCATTGATCCAGTAGCATGCGTTATCATAACAAAATAAGGTAAAGGGTAATAATGATATTTTTCCCTTTTTCCATGCTGCAGGGACAGCTGCTCAGTTGCTTATCCATGTGTGCCTGAGTGTACTAGGGTTTGAAGTTTCAGCTGGCAATGCAGTAAGATATCCAGTCCAAATAACACGTCTAAAATTATCCTGTTTTATGAGACTGAAAAATTCATTTCTGTGATCCATTCTGATGACAATTTAAAAAGAAAGCATGATGGTTATTGGTGCCTCATGAATAATGCTTTCACTTCAGTATTTCTGTACCAAGCAAGAACTAACACACTATAGAAACATAAAGTATGCACAGTTTCTCTGCTTACACAAAGAAAATCTTGTGCACATACACAAAATCCTTTTATGGACAACTGGTTCAGATTAACTGAGTTTAGCAACAGGAAGAAGGTTCTCCCTCTTAGTCCTAACTACATAAAGGCAATCTACACTCTGACCCGGGAATGCTGTCTCTGGCAAAGGCACTAAAAAATAAAGATAAAAGACCCCTTTGTCACATCCCAATTTCTCAGGAGGATGACTCAGGTTCACCAATTCCCAGGTCAGGATTAAGGTGAAACCACACCAGGGATCCTTTAACTCGCAAAACTCAACTCTTACTCGCTCACAACAAGAATTGGCATGAAACTATGTCAGTAAACTGTATAACATGTGCAAATCATACATCACCAAACATATACTACAGGCCTTGCTTATTTGGGGATCAGTTCAGGGAAGACAATAAGCAGAGCCCTCCTGTTGAGTCATGAGGTTAAAAGCAGATCCCCTTGCTTTCTAGACTCCTTCTCAGAGAGGAGCCCAGGGGTGGCTGGATCCACTCCTAGTCCCAGACTTGGTGAATGGTTTATGTCTCAAGGGATGAGGTGTAGGGATCACGAGGAGAAGAGAGAGAGAGAAAGACAGAGAGAGAAAAGAAAAAAGAAAAATATTTCACTGGTCCTGGGTCCAGCATTGGTGCAGTCAGCCCAGGGGTCCAGTTCCAGTGGGCTTGCGCACACATGGGGCTTCAGTTTGTGCCCTTTTATCATCTCCTTGCCCCTCCTTCAAGTGGGGACTCGAAGTCATTAGGCTAATTAGGTGTCACGCTTGGTTTGTACTTCCAGAATCTTTGGGAAATGGGTCGGTGAGCTTGTGGGTTGTTTGGGGAGTAAATTCTCCTTCCCTGCAGACATGACCATTGTTTGATCTTTGGCCATACCTGGTGAGCTGTCCTGCTCAGTGTATCAGAACACGGAACTGAGCATCCTCTGGCATGGCCTCCATGCCCTGTTGCTGACTACCTTCTCAGCTGTGGTTCATTGGTATGAAGATTTTGTTGTTAAGCAGAACTTGCCCCACAACAATGTTTGAGACAGTAACTCTTTCAGTGTCTCACACCGCTCTGAAATGTTACTGTGTATTAGACCTGAAAGAAACAGGGTAAGAGTTATAAAGGGTTTTCGAACAGTCCATAACATACAGATCCTTTTTTAGATTGTGAGATAGAACAGAGGATAGCACACAGTCTCACCTTACAAGCTTCTATGTACAAGGATTTCTGTGAGAACTTCAGCTTTTTTGGAGCTTAAAGATACATGACAGAGAGTTTACTGCACTTGAAACTTGATTATTAGACTACAACCTTTTTAACTCTGACAAACATGAGATGACATTTATAAAAAAAGGAAATTTCTGTAATTTTTCCTGGAGCTGATGAAGGTTAAGAGCCTAAAGCACTTAAAGTTGGGAGAAGTTTTGAGCCAACAAACAGAAAGACAAAATAGAATAAATTTAATCTTTACAGAAACAGCATATAGAGGTACAGATGCCACATCAAGAGCACATATGCACTCTTATATAGCTTACATAAGTTTATACCAAAAGTTGTAAACCTAAGATGGTAGTTTTAATTGATTGCAAGAGTACATTTCAGAGAGTCTGAGACTTCTTTACAAATAGCAGCAAATGTATATGAAAGATAAAGGACTACTCTCTTACTTCACCTAGAATCCTATTTACTCGCCAACTCAAACTCTTTCTGCTGCTTTCTTAACCAAAAATGATGTAAGAAAGAAAGAAAGAAACAAAAAACCCCAAAATCCATTGAAGTTGACTTACTCAGTGTGTCATAACGCAGAAGTACTATGTAAGAAAAAACATTTGGCTAATATCTTCCTATAGAGTTTTGCAGTCATAGAAATGCTGAAAAGCAAGAAGACAAAAGAAAAATAGAGTGATGAAACTGTAGCAAACAGACAGAACAGAATTGCAAGCCAGACTGTAAAACTGAGGACTTATTAACAATAAATGCAATTTTGAATAATGACTCTCCAGGGTAATTCCCTATCCAGGGCACAGTGAACTTATTCATAACTTGGTAGTGACTTGGCTGTAGATGCACCTAGATTTTTGGTGCAAACTATATTTTAGGGTTATTGTCCTGAAGGTGGGGGAATAATAATAAGAAGGGAACAGAGCACAACAAAAATAAATATTTAAGTTCCTTATTCAGTTATAAGAGGAGCAGGAACTCTGCATAGCTCAAGAGAAAGTTGTTTATGATATCTCCAGCAAAAGAACCAATCTCTGTAGTCTGGGAACTTTTAATATGCTTACTTGCATTTTAGATCTGTTACTAAGTTCTCCCTGTATAAACAGTGTAGAGAATCTAGGGCTCATGACTTCCCTAGCAGAATAGTTCAAGCAATATCCTATAGGAAGGCTCTGTAGAAACAAAGCCTAATGCCCAAGGGGGATACAATCCCATTTTCCATTTGCCAGCTCAGTACATAGATTTTTGTGGATCACCTTTCAGATATACCCAATTTTCTTCATTTGCTGTGAATTATCCTCCTGAACGACCAAATTTTGTCCACTGATTTCATAGGAAGCTTAAGTATAAACTACGGTAGCCCACTGAAGAAGTTTTTTGCTGGTGCTACAAGTTTTTATTTTTACATCAGGACTTGTCCAGGCTTGTCTTGGACTGAATTGTGTCATGTTTCAGCTGTAGTAAAAATTGTCTAGCAGATGGCTATGGCCTTTCTTTTTTCTTAACTTAGCCCTCTGAACACCAAATGTAATCAAGCTACAACAAACCTATGTAATCACCGAGGTACATATATGTTCACCAGTGCTAGGAGAAGCTATTGTGTAGATGATGTCTAACTGAAGATAGTTGAAATTTAGCTGGGAACTGAAGACAAGTCTGACTATACAAAGTGGATCAAAATCCAAGAAGTGAAGGTCCCCACCACCATTATCAAGCTTCTCCTGGTGAAGAACTCTGGCTCCAAACCTCCTGCTCCTCTCTGCTGGAAGGTTGGAGCCACTGGACCTAGGGCCCAGAGGGGACACATATCGAATAAAACATGCAGATACTAGGAAACTTTCATATAATAATTTAGCTAGAATATTATTGAGGCTTTTTATGTGTTTATTGGATAATTCAGGCTATGAGTGCTAGTGTTATGGTAATTGGACTAATAACTGCTAGTTGTATTTTGATTATGCTGTTAAGACTTTAATTGGACTAACAATAAATTCTTAGCTCTATGTATAAGGTGTGTTCCCTACACACCTTATGTTGTCCATAACAAAACATTCAATGCAATGCTGCACTTCCATGAAGTACACTCCTGGGGCCAAGTCTCTATGTTAATCTCTGTTTTTAGGATCTGGGAGGCCTAAATTAATCTACAGTGCCTTACTCTATCTTTTATTAAATGATTATTTTTCTTTCCTATTAACTGCCCTACTTAGGGCAAAATTCAATTAAATTGAGTCACTTTTTTTAAGGAATGTTAAAAATAAAAGTCTGTGAACATACTTCCTACTTTCGAGTCTCTCTTAGTATCTTAAAGGCAGTTATTTTGATTGCATGTGTGACTGCAAATTCAGGTCTACCGGTGTTCTGAAAACATGGCCAAGAATCACAAAACCTGTTCCAAATGTCATGAAAATACAATGACATGCAAGAGAGCCAATTCTGCAGCTTTTGCAAATCCTTATAAAAGAAGTTTTATAAAGGGAAAGGTAATCTTCATTTGCTGACTTCATTCAGTTTTGGCTCAGGAAAATTTTTTTGTATTCTTTCAGTTTCTCTTTTGCCTGTGTCTGTGTCTAAGCTACATCTTAATGTGACTGTCAGAAAACAAGCTTCTTTCTTCATAAAAATAATTAATGTTAGTAACTTAGCTTTTTATGTAGTGCAGCTGCACAGTGTGGACTGCCATACTGCGAGTCTGTCTTTTCCCTATCTCATTGCTCAGCATAAAAGTCAAAAGCACACAGATGAGCCATTAAATGAAATAAATGTGTAATTGTCAATGGAATTCCTTTCAAATTATATCTGAGTAACTGTCATCAGAATCCTCTTATGGGGACTTGAAAGGAATTTACAAAAATCCTCAAATTACTCATTCTAGGAGAGTGTATTGACTAGTGCGTAGACGAAAAGTGTGCAAGAGCTGGTTGATTAATTAATTAGATTTTGCAACTGTTTTAAGATTCTTGCACAAACTTTTTTCTATGTAAGTGAGAGGTATTTCTATTTTCTAGGTGTTTTTTTCTTTGCACAGAAGGCCAATATAAAACCACTGAAGTCCTACTTACATGTTGTTTTGAGAACATTGAAGGTACTGACTCACATTTAAGTTGTTATAGCTTCAAAAGCTGAAGCTGGACCTTATGTATATGCTCTTAAGTCACAGAAAATGTAAGGTGACATAACTTTAAACTTTTTAACTGTATTTTACATTAAATCACGTTAGCTTGTATTCACTGTGTGTTAATAACATATACAGGAACAAGTAAAGCAGTTCATCTTCTACCAGTTATTTTGCTCCAGATTAAGACAACTCAGTTAGGTGTCTATATATGGTATCCGAGCTTCTATAGTGATCAGCTGGTCAATACAATTAATGAGGTCTAAGGGGTTACTGCACTAAGTAGACACTAATATCTGATCAACTGAATTGCACTCTAGTGATTGTATTATCAAAAGACACAGTGCAATCCCTCAAACACAAACATCTAGTACCATCTGAGACATTGTACAATATCCTGTAACTACCTGATGGTCCAAAAGGGCAAGGGTCTCCTATAGATTTTGTGTCAGATGAGAAACTCACACATGAATGCCTGAAATACCTTAAGGCATCTCAAATTGCACATCTACGAACTGAATCAACTGCATGGCCTCTCCTGAGACAGACTAATCATGACACATTTGGGTGAGCTAATCAGTAAATTCCTCATGTACCTGCACCCTACATGAATTTGGTCTATTGTGAGCCAAATTCTCTAAAATGTTTTAAAAAATACATTTTTGTATACCTGCAAGTATCTTCAATAAGTACGTCACAACGAAGTCCTTTTCTTCCTCTTCCAAATTAAAATAAAATTGGATTTTGATTGTGTAGATTTTATTACCAGAAAAGAGTGGAGATGATGAGGTTAGAGAATAACATACAGGACACTTATGTAAACAGATCATAGAACCTATGTCTAACAACCAATTGCAGAACATCTCCCTAGCAAAAAAGAACACAGAATAGTCCTTATCCATAGTATTGAATTCTTTTACGCTCTAAACCAGGATTATTACAACTGACCTATCTTGGGAATAGTGTCTGGTCTGAACCATGTTGGGAATTAAATGCTACTAAATGGTTTTCCTTTTGCTGAGCCATTTAAATTCTCTTGTGTGCAGATTTTAGCTTAGACATCGATTTCTCTTCCCTTCTGTGGAATCTTGCCATATGTAGGTAGGATTTCAGTGGAGAATTCAACTCCACTGAAATCCTTGCAGTTGTTCAAATTTACATTAGCACAGAAATTTTTCCTTTGCAATTAACCTCATTTTGCTCTCTCTTTATCAGATCTCATGGAAACCTTGCAACAGTTGTTGAAAAGCAACACTGCTTTATATCATGTATCCAAGATAGCAGACTCTGCAGTTTGCTTTTCCAAGTAGATGTGTTGTTTTACACCTGACAGCATGAGAAACTGTGGTTCATGTATGAAGACTAGAATATGAAGAGGCTTATAAACACCAGGTAAATGGTTTCCTACTGTCACCTGAGGAAAGGAGGGGTGACTAGAGAACTCGATTCCTCTCCAGTCTGGGCATGTCTAATTTTGTCATTAAAAAAAGGTGGAAATAAAAAAAGTAATTCCTCCAAAGTAAGATAGTTAGAAACCATATTTAGGCTATTTCAAATGTAGTAGATAACCTAGACATTTTAAAAATGCATGCACTGAAAGCGAAGGATGATTCCTGCATCAGCTGTTGTCCTGACTGTTCACAGAGGACTGTCATACTTCTGTTACACAGTTGTTTCTCTTTTTATCAGTCAATATATTATATAAAGAAATGGAAAACAAAACTTTAATTCTTCCTGCTATACCACTTCTGAGTGCACAACTTCTTTGAAATGCTCCCAGCTTTCTGCCAATTTTCCCTCCAATTGTAACACAACTGTTTGTCAGCTCCTGAAACATCCTGAAATAAACATAAACCCTGAATATGTCTTCAAGGTTTTTCTTCAGGTTTGTAATTACTCATGCATTTAGCTAGATCATTAGTTCTATAGTGGTAGCACTTGCTACATCTAAAGGGGGTAGTTTATGTCTCTTCTCACTCTTTACCCAGTTTTCAGAAAGATCCAGAGAAGCATGTAAATTGATTTTGAGAGTATACTTTGTAGCTTTAAAATGCAATAGATGTCAGAGAATAGTCTTGTAGATAGAAACAGCAGGAATACAACAGTAGTGTAGAGGAGGGTGATAGAAAAGAGTTGTGTTTTACATAGACATGTGCATGTAAAATCTCAGAATATAGACCTTATCAACATTTTCCACCATGGGGAAAAAAAAGCTCTTTAGCTCCCAAAGGACCTCTTTGTCTCACTGAATGAATCTGAGCTATGCTTTTCAATGGAAACCAGAGGAAAATCCAAGTAGGAACAAACTAACAAGAAAGAGGTAATGATCAATAAATTATTAGCCTGTTTTTCAGATGTTCCTCACACACAAGCATGCGTCCTGGTGTGGCAAGTTTAGAAGTATTTTAAGCTGGTCTATTTGTTTTACTCAAGATCTTGTTCATGGGCAAGGGAAAACAAACTTTACACATCAAGCCAAGAATTTATTGTTAATATAATTGAATATTAACAGTCTAATCCAATAGTAATTATCAGTTCAGATCTAACTATTAGAGAAAATGAAAGAAATACTTCCATGTAAAATTTCATTAATAATAATACTATATATAACTTTTTAACATAAATAATTATTAGTTCTTACCCTTTTTTTTCCTGTTATAATACTCAGCCTTGCATGACTCTTCTGGTTCCTAAGGTCAGTAGCTTCAGCCTAGTGGTGTGAGAAAGGTGTTATGACAAATCGTTTACCTTCTTTAGTCCCTCCAAGAATCCATCTAGCTCCTGCTCACTCACGTTTCCAGTTCTCTTTCCTTCTAGCCTTAACTCCTGATCCCAGTCTCTTGAAACAACTATGTTGAGTCTGTTCTCTACTAAGAATTCCTGGTGGTTTTAACAATAATTTCAACTTTACCCAACTCCTTTCTCTATACGCAACCGTAAATGTCTTGTCCCTTTTATTTTTCACTTCAATTACATTTGAATTGGAAAGCTTTCTTCTCCCTGTTACTTGAGTGCCAGAAAAGCATAAAAGGAAGTCACTGTGGTCTTTCAATAGCATTGAACTTTTTTTCAATTTTCAAAGCTAGAAAAATATTTGACATGAAGTCAGCATTCATTGTTAAATTTCATGTGTCTTTCACAAAGTTGTAGATACTAATTGACATACTCAAAAAGTAGTGACCCAAACAATATAGTTTCACCAGTCTCATTTTAATAAATATAAGCAGTCTGGAATAGTGTAGGAAAAATAATAGGAATGCTCACTACTGAAAAATTCACCTTGCATAATTTATTTGTGCTGAAGTACCAAGAAAGTAAAAAGTGTTTAAAAAGTTCATAAATTCATAGTAGCTAGCACCCCTAATCCCTCCTGTCTGTGAAGTTCTGAACTAAAAGGACACTACTGTCCCTGACAGTACGGCAGTTGTTCCTATCAAAAATTGTTTAAACTGTGTTGAAACACACAATGTGTATGCATAGCTAAATATATGAAAAGGCAGGGTTTTAGAAATTAAATGTCCTGGAAAACAAGATTCGTTAGGCCATTTTTTAGATAAAAAATGTGTTTGATTAGATGTACAACTTTATCAGAGAAAGACAGATATTTTAGCAGATTTAAGATTTATCCATCAGGAAAAGAAAGAATGGACATCAAAAAATAAAGCCTAGGATGTGAACTTCTCAATTAACTAGGGAATTAAATCAGTTGAATCTTGTGCTTGCTATCTGACATGTCTATGCTCAATTCCCCCCCACCCGCACCCTACACATATTTATGCATTTTTACAAACGAACAGACTTATATCAAAGATGCTGAAATCTGTCACTACTTCTTGAAAGGAAGAAGGTTATAATATCTGAAACCATGGAAAAACAATTGAATCAAAAAAGGTGTTTTTTAAATTTATATATAAATATATATATATATTTGTATATATTTACTAAATACAACTGTTAGATTTTTTCCATATGTATTTTTTTTCAGTGAATGACATTTATGTGTCTTCTACTCTTCATGTCTGTACAGCCTGAAGTGTAGGATTTCAGATTAACATTTTTTATGGTTTTCAGTATTTGAGTACTTTTTAAATAATGAAGTTTTGTCATATTTTATTTTTTTCATCAGCTAACACTTCAAAAATGTTTCTCTTGATGACAAAAATAAATGAGACAACAGGAAAAAAATTGAATCTACTTATGCTTATAACAATAACATACTGGCTAATAATAAAGAGCATGAAGTTCAAGCTTTTGCCAAACAAAAATTACAAACATTTTTTTGAAGTATAATCTATTCTAATTTTTACTGGACTTGTAGTAATTGCATTGAACTCACTGTGGTTGATTTACATTAACATAATAGGAAGAAATATTTTCCTTCAGGCTCTGTGAGATATGCAGTAGAAAACAAGATTAGCTTTTGAATCTTAGACCAGTTATAATAAAGTTTTCATTTACAAAGGAACACACTAAGCAGAATGTTGGATTCTTCTACACATAGTGAACGTTTGGAAGACATCCATCCAGAGAAATAGTAGTGGATAGAGTAATTGTACTTAGACACTTGATCTTTTACTGCCAATCCCTTAATTCTTCCTGTATGAGAGAGAATTAAATGTATCTAATGAAATTTGTTTTATAAGAAGAATAAACACTTCTATCAACCATAGCATATATCCTCTAAAAGAGAAACTATTTATATGGAGAATAAGCTTTTCTTGCACACTCAATGCTTAAAAAAAAAGAAAAAAAAAGATGAAAACTTGATTGTATCTCTTAGAGACTATTTTCTGTTACATATAAAAGAATTGCCAGCTAAGAGGAGATAGAAGACAGTGGTGTGAAATATGTATAAGATCATTTTTTCTAAGTAGTTAACCTCCTTTGAATAGAGATTAGAAGTTTGCAAATGAATTTAATATCATGTACAAAAAATTTGTCATTATATGTTTGTCAGCTTCAAGTATTTGAGGGATACAGCACTGTGTTCACGACTCAGACATAATATGGAAACCTTCTGGCTACTTAGTTTTTAGCATATATCTTACCACTTTTCTAAGCATTAAAAAAGCAACAAACACCACCAAAGTGACAAAAAAGATCTTCCAGAACTTTCTTTTTATTATATTTTTCAAGATGTTTTCTAAAGTTTCATTGTGTGACTAACCTAGTCATTGACAGCAACAATGATCTCGCTTTTACAATATCTAAAGATTTTCTTCATTATTACTTAAAATGTAGTATGACCTGGAATGCTTCATGCCTAAGTGAAATAAATGAGCTCAGGAGCCCTCAACAGGTACATGCAATGGATAAGATAGGAAGTGAACTTTTTATTATTTTTTTTAATGGAAGCTATAGGAGAATGTTAGGTTAGTATAAGTCCATTGTCTAGGTGACTTAATGTTTAACTGCAACTTAGAATCATAGAACCGTTTAGGTTGGAAGGGACCTACAAGATCATTGAGTCCAACTGTCAACCCAAGACCACCATGCCCACTAAATTAAACCATGTCCTGAAGTGTCACATCTACGTGCCTTTTGAACACCTGCAGGGATGGTGACTCAACCGCTTCCTTGGGCAGCCTGTTCCAATGTGCGACAACCCTCTCAGTAAAGAAATTTTTCCTAATATCTAACCTAAATCTCCCTTGC
>JAOBAS010000052.1:25300260-25312354 GCA_025311575.1 Elanoides forficatus
GTGCCATGGTCTAGTGGGCATGGATGACGGTTGAACTCGATGATCTTGTAGGTCCCTTCCAACCTAAATGATTCTATTATTCTATGATTCTATGATTCTATGTCACATGCCCATCTAACCATGTTCCTCCAGCCTCTGTCTCAGTGAGTCTTTCAAGCCAGGTGTCAGCACAAGCCACCAGCCATGTCAGTCTACAATGATTCCATGATTTACCTTTCCAGCAGTTTCAATTATAACTCTTTGGTTAGTCGTTGACCTGTGGTGTACACTGAGGCTCCTTACTCTCTGTTTGCATTGTCCTATTTGCTCTGGCTCACCACACTTAGCCCATTTGCATTGAACTCAGCTCCTGGCCACAGTGATTCCATCACGCTGCCGCGTCAATTGCTGATTTATGAATTTGATGTCAAGGAACTCTCACTGACTTTAAATATTTTGGGTGAGACTGAATTAGTTCCTGTTTGGTATCTCAGCGTGGCAGTACTGATATGTACTTCAAACAATTTTGTGAAAAATAAAAGCCAATGACTGGGAAGCAGTTCCATCTGTAATCACATTTAATATTTAAAATATGACCTAGCTTGAGCACCCTTTTGGACAAGACAGTATCTTTTTGTCCTGTGCTTACATATCTTTTATCTGCAGTCTCCAAGTAGTACTGAACTGTAAATAATTGCTTCAGCACATAGATAAATAAACTGAATATTCTATTTGTTTCAAACATTGTGGTTTTTTTTTCACCAGAGAGACAATTTTAAGAATAATTTCACTTCCAAAAATGATACTGAAATATAGCAAACAAATATGTGGCTATACTTATTCATTCAGAATGATTTCCAAGTCAAACATACATATTATAAACACAGAGATGAGGGTGTCTTCATTTGCAGTTCTGCAAACTCAGTCTGAGATCTGAAAATGCATGTGTATTGTTCCTTTTCTGCCTATTGTTTTCTCTAGCAAGCTATTAAGGTCAATAGAGGCTCTCAGTTGCCTATCCCTAATATGCTGTTACAACCTGTCTGCTCAAGTTTTCGACTATGAATAAATAGAATTGAGTTCCTTATTGCTGATCTGTGGTATGACGTGCCAGCCATTAAAAAATGTTTTGATTTCTTATTTAAGTGGCAGAAAAGTACCATTGATTCCAAGTGCATGCAGGGGGACTGATTCACAACTGCATCCAGAGAGTATAAGGTGACTGAATACGCTGAGTGTAGGTCTAATTTCTGAACAGGAAAAGAGATGTTTTAGAGCTTCTCCAGTTTACTGCAATTACTTGTTATAAACCAGGCAAAAATACAATTTGGAAATTGGTATTGTCCAGCAGTATATTGGATAGACACTTTTCAACTCTGTACAGCTTTTTACTAGCAGTATCCTTTCATAACAACATCCTCTGACAGGACATTGTCCCAGAGGGCGGATCTCAAAAGTGACACCACCAGGGCTGTCCATAGACCATTCTGCCTAGGAATGTTTTCTGGCCACACTCCAAACATGATCCACTAAAGGGCAGAATTGCTGAGGGAGAAAAAGCTATTTTGCATATGTTTGTTTTCCAGAGGAGGATGTATAAGACTACAATAAGTAGATGTAGAAAATAAAAGTACATTAAAACTATATTCTGTACTATAGCCCTTGTATTATGGCCTAAAGAATTGTATAATTTAATGATTATATACTAAATGTTTTTGTGTGTGCATAGTGCCTGATACCAGAGCATAATGCCAAACTATTATGTGCTACATCAAGGAGAGAATATTTCCATTTTCTTTACAGCTGCAAGCATTCTCTGTTGTACAAAAGGAAGATTATATTTTCAGTAGCTTCCCCCTTTGAAAGAAGACTGGCTTCCTTCATATGCAACTCAGACACTTTACAATTTCTTGTCTTCTGAAAAACATTTTACACTCAGTATGTTTTATTCAGTAGAACTCACTTTACAGAATGAGAAATAGCACGCAAATAATTACGTATCTAAGATTGTATCATGGTTTTAACATTGTGAGGCATTCTGTATTCCCACTGACTATTTGGTTTGATTCACAGCATAACTGAGATGACTGCATTTCTTTGCTTATTATGTATCATTCTGTAGCGCTTTGAGATCTTTTTTTGAGTGAAAGATGTTACATATAATAAATATGGATTATAACTTATTCAACAGCATATGTTATTTATCTCAAACATACTCAGCTTTCTTAGCAGTAGAAGCAAATATTTATGTTGGGTTAAATCTGGGGGGTTTTGTATGCAGCAAATCCAATATCAATCCATACCTTTTTGTGCCATGCCATTTTGTAGTGACAGATCTCATGCATATATTGTTGATAAGATTTTGTTTTCCTTTTAGTATTTTCCGGATATAGTAGAAATGAATGAAACAATGTATCTATAATGCACCAATAAAAATTAATAGCAAGCAAAACCTCCCCCAAACTACTATGCATGCAGATGTAAATACATGGCGTTTATTACTTTTGTTCTCTAATGACTGTATGTAATTTCTGCAGACTGATCAGTGATAGAATGAAGACACTAAACTAACCTAAAAGGTTAGATAGAAAGCTGAGCTACAACAGAGTAGCAGTTGACCAAGCAGCAGCTAATCTGCTTTTATTGGTCTTTATTGCGCCATTCTGAGGCAAAATGAAGAAAGATTCATATTCTTATCTTGAAATTGTAGTACAGTTTTTTGTAGGTAGTGTAGCAGTTTTCACAAGTTCCCAGCATGCAGGAATTAAGATATTTCAAAATTATTTTGTTTATTGAATGTATGGTACCTCAAGCTCACATGTTATGAAGGGTACATGTGATAAAATGTAGGAATTCCTGATGTAAGATGCATGTAGGTAAAGATGGATGATAGAGTTTGTTATTCAGTCTAAGAATGCATCCTTAAAATACACAGGCTACATTTTCAAACTGAGAGTTCTAGCAAAAAGAGTGAACATGCCTTTCCCCACCATTTCTTCTGTTTATACAGAAAACCAGACCTACCAGGTTTGCTAGGTATGAATTTCCTCAACTTGTATGCCCCAAACAAAATGTTTTTATTAATTAGATTGTTAGTCCTAAAGAAATTTGGTTTGAAATGTGATTCACAAAGTAATTGAACACAAGCCACCTCCATTTTAGTTTGACACTGCAAAATTACTTTTTTTAGAGGGCCAGCTGCACTGTATTTTACAACGAGGAGTGCTAACATGGTAAGTACATATAAATGAAATCACACCTGGTGTGGAAAAAAAAATAGTTCTTCCACTTTAAAAGGGAACATTAATCAGCTCCTGCTGTTTTAACAGAAGGACTGTTAAAATAAGGAAGTATGTATTACATGGCTTTAAAGAAATCATGTTTCAAACATGTTTATTTGGCTTTAGGGGACAGTCCACTTTATTCTGGAATGCTGGCTTCCAAAATGAAAGGAGAGTTCATTGAGCATGAATTCCTTCACAACTTAATGCAGTTCTTACCATGATAAAGCTGCCAATATGTGTAACAATTTCCTCCAGCCAACACGTTTTTAGTATAAAAGAGTAGAATATATTTCACCCATTTGAATGAGTAGAATGAATATACTGCATTTTGGTAATTATCTCACAGTTGATTTTAAGTCCTATTTGATGGCATTTTCGTATTATCAAATGCAATTTATAAAGCTTTTAAGCTTGTTGCCAGAAGGAATTCAGCATAATCTAAAATTGCTTTTTCTAAGTGAAAAATCTTTAATCCAGTTCTTTTATTTGAGCTGAAGGATAGATGAGGTAGGACTAGGGGAAACATCCAGAAAAGACAAGACTATGTAAGCAAAAGTTAGGAGTCCTTTTTTTCTTTTAAAGTGATGTTCTTAGTATATCAGAATCAATATTGTTCTCTGCAGTCTCTGGTCCCCAACAGTGAAAATACCACCTTAGTAGATAATATTTTATACCCACTTAGTTGGAATGGGCTGACACCTTTAAATATAATGTCTATCTGTCTGAGTAAGGTCAGCAGTCAGGATCATGTTCTTTTTTTAAACATATTTTTTCTATTAATAAGACATGACTAATCTGCTGCATATTCGGACTTGTTTTTTAGATCTACAAGTGAAAGTTATGCTTTTAGAGTAGCATTCAGCTTCAAGAAATTTAGATGTCTAAAGACACGATGTCTACATCTATGCCAGGAAAAACAAATAACTTACATGCTCTTTCTCCTTTGACAGATCTCTGAAGTATGTGATGAGCAATGGCATATTATTTTTCCTTGGATCCTACACACTCATAATCCTGAAACACCGATTTTTGCAACACTCAGCAAATACATAGAGGCTTACAGAGAGCTTCTGAGTTTCCAAATATTCTTCTTCCATCAATATACCAAAGGCTGTAGCTCTGTGAAACATTACTAACCTCACATTAATGTCAAAATACCTCAAGAGAAACATGAAAGAAATGAAACTGGCTTGCACTTAACCCAGTTGAAAAGGAAGAAAACTGCAGGGGACTAGCAGGAATGTTTACTCCTTTTCCTATCACAGGCACCACTGTCATCATCATTGCCAAAGTAGTATGAAGTTTGTTCCTACTTCTGCTTCCTTCCAAAATTCTGCCTTTCCTTTAAAAGAAGTACTGATTTATGCTATGCATATATTTATTTCTCTGTTAAACTACTATTGCTCATTACTCCTCCCAATGCTGAGTAAGAAAATTCCATGAAAATCCCAGTTTTTATAAAATATTACCTTGAAAAAACAAGCCACTGAAAGCTTGTCACACATTTAGTCTCTTACTCATTACTGTCACAAGTCAATATTTTTTATCTAACAAAATATCTCTAAGATCTTAGAGATCATTTCTTTCACAGTGATTCAAAAAGTCACTGTACTTTTGGGAAATTTGGAAGAAACTCATTCAGAAATAGGCTAAATGGGCAAAATATTCTGCATGACCAATGTTTGACCACAAAACTCACTGTCACTGAAGATTAAATGGAAGCCAAATCTCACCAACTTAAGAACCGAGGTAAAATGTGATTCTGTTTCACTACCTTCTTTAGGTTATGGAGGCAAAAACATAGGTTTCCATGGAAATCAGATTTTAACTTGGATTATTAAAGAAACAGGTTATTTACTGTAATGTATGTATTTTTTCAATTCTCATTTTCAATAGCTTCATAAAAGTGTAATGAACTTGTAAAAGCAGACAGTTGGTGACAGAAAGATAAGCAAGAAAAGATGAGTGATGGAGAAAGAGGAAGTGAGGCAGTGAGAGGCTAGAGTTTGAAAAATGGGTGACGTGGGCATCTGGCCACTGACAGTCTGTCGGCTGTAGTGGTGACTCGGGACTGTCACTGGGGGCAAAGCCTTGTCTCACAAAAATAAATAAATAAAACCCAAACAAACAAAGAATACTGAAAACACAAACACACAAGGCCACAGAATATCACAGGGAAGAGAGGGAAATTGTCTTGCTGTAACTCCTCCTTGGTATATCCGGCCTATGTGGCATTCTTGAAAGCACGGCTCAGAGGCTGAATTCTTTAATGTTTAGACAAATACTTTGAAGCTTCTCAGTCTTACGTAAGTAAATATTTGCTGGCAGAATGTTATGGACCTCAGTATTCCACATCTCCACTGAACACACAAACCACTGGTCTGTAGATTCAGACTCTTTCTGTAACCGGCCCCAAATAATTTGTATAGATAATATGAGCTCTCCACCATATGAGATGAAGAGAGGCTCTCGCATCAGAATTTGATTCATCTAGGAGAGTGGAGAAGAGGATTAAGTTCTGAGAGATGTTTACTTACAGAAGATTCTCTCCCAGTAGCCAGCCTGACATAGAACTCTGATAAATATGAACCTCTTTCTGTCCAGATCCCCTAGAGATATTTATAACCTGCCATTTTCCAACACATTACTGTATTCAGTTCAGATTAAGTGCTTTTTAAAAAATACTTTCTTAGTCGACAGACTTCCACCTACATTATTTAATGAGCATGAATACTTTGGATGTATGAGTTTGGACACAGAAAAGTGCCTATTTTGAATCTTAAGCCTTCTATTCTTAATTATCTGCCACCTAAGATTTACTTACATGTCAAAAGTGCTTCCTAGTCAATAATATGAAGGTCTCAGATGCTCCTAAGTAGCTAACTTTCTGACATGAAGTAAAATTACCTGACACAAAGGTAGTTTAGGCTCCAGGCAATATTAAACTTATTGTTAGAGATGACAGATCTTAACACCTTAACCAAAGAAATACAGAAAATTTACACATTGACTTAGTTCAAAAGTATCATGATGCATTTAAGAGTCTTTGAAAAACCTCACTCACATGATGGATTACCAGTAGCTTGACACCATCAAAAACAAATTTTGCTGAATTATTACATCATTCTTTTCCTTCAGAAAGGAATATATGGGAAGCTTTTCTTTCTTGCCTTTTTCTTGAGCCTCACAGTTTCATTATCAGCAGGTCTTAACTCATTGTTCACTGTAAGGGGAAAAACCCCTTTGACTTCAGTGGCAGTGGGATTGGCCCTAGCGATGATACAATATCCTCCTGGAGCTACTTCATTTTGTGTGTGACTACTTACCACTTGTCTTTGAAAGCGTACACTATTGTGCCTTAGCAGTCAGATAAAGTAGGGTACTGCTAATATTTACAGGATAAGTTTTATTTCTATTGAGTACCTCAAATAAGTTAAGATTTCCTGCTTAAAAAAAAAGCTACAAAACCCCAGGCAACCTGTTCCACAAGAAACATACTTTTTACTGCTTAATTACTTGTTGATTGATTAGATATTTTGACAGAACAACTTCATATCAAAATTAAAACATGACATAAAGATGTGAGTGGGTTTTTAAGAGGGGGGCATGAAGGAAAATCATGAGACAATAATCACATCTACCAAACAGCAAATTATGCAAATAATAAAGTAAAAAAAAATAAGACTGAGTGTTCTTAACAGTGCATTTCTTCCCTGAAAAACTTAGAATATATTATACTTTACGCATTACATAGATGAAAAAGCACTGGCAATCACAGATACCAGAAAAAATACACAGTAATTAAAAAAATACAGTATTCAATATATTCAGTACTGAACCCGTTATACTGAGGTTACAGTGTTTTCTAAGCTTGTACTCATCTAAATTAGCAAGGCTTACCACCACTCAAATCTAATTTGAATTGTTATTTGCAGCCCTAATTGCCAAACCCTCTGCACAAAACTAGTGATAGAATTTTACTTTCATTATCCCTCTGTTACTGCTGATAGTAAATTAAACTCTCAACATAGAATGATTTTCCTCTATTAAGACAAAACAGTGACATACTGATTAAATTTAAACTGTCAGATCTTATTTCATTTATCACTATTACTCTCACAGCAGATATAACTTGTCATTTGCTTTTCAGGTACTTTGATCTAAACTTTTGTCATCACTGGAAGATGTCAATAGTTAAACTGATATTTTTAAAATATTATACTTATTTTGCAACAGCTTAGAGAGTGTTATGACACTCAGGTTTTGGATCATTAAATGTGATGTGAATAGCTTCAAAGATGATAGTGGGATTGATGAATTGCCCAATCAATCCAGAGAAAAGTCTCTTCTCCGGTGGGCTTTGGACAAACATTATACATGGTTATTTATCTGAACAAACTTTACAGTGAAGTTCAGAGGAAAGATAAAGAACATGGAAAATAACAGGAAATCTGTGCCAGTTGATTAATTCATGTTTATTTCTTTTTTCCTGTAATCTGCTTTCAATTATTTGAGTTCAATGGAGAAGCTTAATTGACTGATTAAAATTTACACAATTTAGCTATAAATAATTAATGAAACAAGATGCAAATGTGCAGAAAAAAAATAGATTTCCAGTGCAGCAGAAAGGTTTTCATAGATTTTTAAGATGTCAGATAATTTTAGCATATGAAGTATAGATATTTTAAAATACATTTTTAAAGGCAGTAACACTGCCTATTTTGGTTAATGCTCTTTAAAGTTCATTTGATTATATATAATGTTAGCTGCTTGCTAACCTCAAAGAGAAAATTATACTGAAAATAGAGTTTACACAACATAGCATATTTTTAGCTTATATCAACAGGTACTGAATAAGCATGTTCTATCTTATAACATCCTTTTAAGAATGTATGTAATAATGTATCCATCATACAGAATGTAGACTGCAGAAACTTATTCAGCTACTGAGAACAATGAAATTATTTATTTTTGCTTTTCCTCTCTTCACAAACATTCTTTTCTTGGGGAAATATTTGGATACACTGACAGTGCTTTGCAAGACAAAAGCAGAAAGCATTAGCCTTCGTCTATAAGTGTAAAAAATATTACAGAGTTACAGTAGAAAACAGTAGAAATGGGGTAAACTGATTCATTTGCTATCATTGACACCAATAGCCACATGAACTGCCACACATTTTTAGGCTATTTTTGGCCCCTATTCAATTATTCATGATGAATTTGGTAATATTAATGTTATTTGTGTTATATGTTACTTGTATTGCTCTAGGAGCTAGTGATCTCAAGTAGATACCAGAATATGATTATGGGAGGCATTCTAAAGAATAATCATGTATTGTATAACTATTGCTTTTACTAACTAAAAGATGCTCAATACACTCAGAGTATTGGAGACATTAGTCCTACTCCACCTGTGCTGCGTAAGGAAGATGTCTTTCTTATAAAAAGTCAATAGAACCTACTCTTAAAGATTGCCCCAAAAGGACAAGCCCACACACACACTTTCTCCTTTGAACTCTGAAGAAATAGGAGCAGTAACTGTATGACACAAGGTGTGTGCAATCATTCCAATTCATGAGTCTCACACCCCTCAAGATATAAAGCTTCCCTGTGGTTGCTAAAATTTGTGATGCCAGCCCCAGATAAAACACACTTTTTTTTTTTTTAATTTATCAGTTTTAACTTTTGCTAATTAACTATGTAAGTCATGATATAATTTTCTATCAGAGATAAAGACAGTACATCCTGTGCCTATACTGTTAAGGTAAATCATATGGAAAATATAATTGTATTTAAAGTACAGGATATATAGTAATGGTTGTGCTTACCAGTCAGATTTTGACACATCACAGCTGGTCTGAGTCAGTTTGACCTGTTTTTTGGTGATACTGAATAATGTAAAATTATATTAACACCACCAAAGAAAATGGAACAGAAAGTAAAAGTAAAGCATGCCATTGCTTTCTTAAGTGGCAGCACTTGGTGTTATGAGTTAAGAATTGAACTTGTGGAAAAAGAAGTAAGTAAGGGGGTTAAGTTGTTCTTTGAACCCATTCACATACATACACAAGGAAAAAAAAATCATGAAATATCCATGTATTTATACCACAGTTTAGTGTGCATTGTCATTTGCGAGCAGAGAAGCATTTGTACTTGCAGATGGGATTTGTACATGTCTGTTGGGGTGCCAGATGTCTTGGATTACCAAATCACTCTCACACACAGTTTACAGAAATAGCAAGGGTTAGAGGAGGTCTTCATCCCTTCTTAGATGAGATGTTTGAATTCACAGTTTGGAAATCCTTTTAAATTATTAGCTCTTGTAGATCACTGAGAAACAGTGATGACTTTTTCTAACTTTTTTTATCTTCCATGTAACTATCAAAAATATAATTTCTCTAACAGACTGATACACGTTTTCCACCTTCTAAATGGTTCACAACAAATGACTGGGGCTGCACTATACGACTCATAATATTAAACTACTATAAAACACCTATAGTTACAATATAATGGTTTAATACTTAAGAATTTTTTGTGTTTTTTTCTATTTTGTTTTCAGATAGGACAGGTAGTTTTTAATTGAATTATACAGTTTTTATTCTCCATACTTGAGATTTTTCTCAGTTCTAAATCTAATTCTATGCAAGCTAATATTTTGTTCACTAGCTTTAACAAGAACGAACTCAAAAGTATTGATTAATGCCAAATGTTAAGCTCAGTGGACTACTTTGATTTTTCTTATGTATTATTAGAGGATATCCTAACACTAAAGAAATCAATGGGAATTTTGTAATTTATTTCATTGGAACTAGGTATCATTTGGAACTGGTGATCAACCAACCAATATTTTTTCAATCTATTTCACTATTTTGAGAAGAAAATGTAAGGGTGAACTTAACTAATTGGTTTAACAAAGTTCAGGAGACTATACTGTTTCACCTTAAATAAAGCAACAAAGTTAAGCCTGTTTGTCATATCAATAGAAAGGCTCTGTTGAGGAACGGGTTCAGTAAGAAGCAAAATGGATCCAAAAAAGATGAGAAATGGGTATCTTTAATCAGGCATAAAAATTTCATCTGATGAAGACGTTGCTCTGGATAGAATCTGGGACATAATTGTAACACAGAAGTACCTAGGGACATTGTAAATTATTGGGTAGTAACAGTGTTCTTGAATGTACACATAAGGATCCTATAAAGTCCTTTAATTTCTAATTAAAAAAAAAAAAAAGTTTCATTTTATATGTCTACTTAAGCCCAGTGAGGCAAATGAAACAACTGGTAATCTCCAAAGCTCTTGTCAGTTGGGCATCAAGATTATTTCTGAAGTCCTATGTCAAGGTCCTATGGAAATGAAATAGAGCAAAGGGGCCAACATTCTTCAAAAATCTTTTCATACAGTACTCATCAAGAAATGGCAATTTGGTAGCAGTGTTATTACCTGTGCCCTGATGGTGGCTGCAGACACAACAAACAACGGGTATTTATTAAATCTGATGTCTGTGGTATATACATCGATTAAAGAATTTTCCATCACTATCACGTGGCATTTGGAATTCAGATATTTTATACATTATTTCTGTTTTTAATTTCTAATTCTGGTTCCATTTTCTGAGATTTGGAAAAAAGTGTCATATAAGAAAAAAAGGCATATTTTTCAAACAGATCCGTTAACAAAACAGAAATTGTTTGAAAAGCCTTCATAAGGGTAAAAATACAAGCTGTTTGTTGACCTTCCATACATTACTCAGTATATTATTTTAACTACTTTTGTTTGCTTTCTATCTATGTAATACAATTCTAGAATAAGATTGTGGCCAACAGATATCGAATGCAAATGTACTGATGACTTAAATAGAGCAAGTTCCAGACCTATTTTTGTAAATATTCACCTACTTGGAAATCTTACCCTTCCCTAAATGAGTTTGTATTCAATACCTCATTCAGATTTAATAAAATGAAAGGTGGGAGGGGGGAAGTGACTCATTGTACACAAACAAACAAAATAATGTGAGGTCAAACCTTTGTCAGATTTTTGTTAAATCAGATTTTGTCCAATTTAAGGGGAAGATTCATAATTTTTCAATTGAGTCACAAGAATTGTCATAAAAATTAATGTAATTCTAGACATACTAAGGGAAGATAATAATTTCAGTTATATACATGATATAACAATATTAAATTTCTCAGTTTTCAGCACTTAGGCTTTTATCACAAATGACACAAGTAACTATAGAAAATCACATTACTCTGATGTATTACAATTCCTTGAAATTATTGATCAATCAGAAGATAAATGGAAAGCAGATAATACTATTTGTTTGGTTTTCTATGACAATATTGGTATATAAGTCAATCTGTGATCTTATAAAACCAAACAGACAAAAATACCATTTGTAAGTGAAATATTCTGGAGAAAACAACTCGTAATAAAACAGAGAATTAAATGTAACAGCTCCTTTCAAGAACATAATGGAATTTTCACATCCAAGTATCTATCTAACAGCACTCTGTTTTATAGGTACTACTCTGATACCACTATCTAGTCTGTGGAGATGTACGTAGAATTCAGGGGAACTACAAGATCTGTTGCTTGATTTCTTCCATATCAAGAATCTCTGCTGACAATGCCAAAGAATCATAGAATCATAGAACCATAAAATAGTTTGGGTTGGGACTTTAAAGGTCATCTAGTCCAACCCCCCCTGTCCTGGTTTCAGCTGGGATAGAGTTAATTTGCTTTCTAGTACCTGGTATAGTGGTATGTCTCGGATTCAGTATGAGAAGAATGTTGATAACACACTGATGTTTTCAGTTGTTGCTAGGTCG
>JAOBAS010000052.1:25330906-25342923 GCA_025311575.1 Elanoides forficatus
ATTTACTACAAATTAAATCAAAACAAGGATACTGAGAAATAAAACCAAACCTTAGAACACCTTCCCCCCACCCCTCCTTCCTTCCCAGTTCAACTCCACTCATGGTTTTCTCTACCTTCTCGCGCCGGCGACTCAGGGGGATGGGGGTTGGGGTCAGTTCTCCACACCTTGTCTCTGCTGCTCCTTCCTCCTCAGGGGGAGGACTCCTCACTATTCCCCTGCTCCACTGTGGGGTCCCTCCCACAGGAGACAGTCCTTCATAAACTGCTCCGATGTGAGTCCTTTCTGGGGGCTTCAGCTCTTCCCAAACTTCCCAGGTGTGGGTCCTTTATGTGGGCCGATGTTCAGTCACATGCTGCTCCGACAAGGGCTTTCCCATGGAGTCACGGCCATCTTGGGGGGCCTCCCCCTGCTCTGGCGAGGGCTCCTCTCTCCCCGGGCTGCAGGTGGGCATCTGCTCCCCTGTTCCCCTTCATGGCCTGGGGGGGGACAGCCTGCCATCTCATCTCACCACGGGCTGCAGGGGCATCCCCTTCTCTGGCACACTTCCTCCCCCTCCTTCCTCATTGACCTTGGTTTCTGCACAGGGGTATCTCTCACATTCCTACCTCCTCCCCCACTGTAGGTTCCCCTTCTTAAATCTGTTCTCCCAGAGGCACTGTCACCATCGTTGATGGGCTTTGCCTGGGCCAGAGGTGGGTCTGACTTGGAGCCAGGGAAGCTTCTAGCAGCTTCTCACAGGAGCCACCCCTGCAGTCCCTCCCCTGCTACCAAAAGTCCCACCACACAAACACAAAATAGATGAGTCTTTGAATCAAGTTATGGGTAACTGTCTCTTTCCCTTGCTGGTCCTACTGCACTTCTTGGCTGGACCTGTACCTCATTACCTTGGCTCGTCTGATGCTGTCTATGGAAGCTGTCATTGTCACCAGCCTGGCCCTGGTTAGGTACTGTGAGTCTGTGCCTTCGTTTTATGAGCCTGTGCTGGGGTCCCTGTTGGTCACTAGCTCATATTCCCTTGGGGAGCAGCCCCACTCCCTGGCAGCAACCTGGAGGTGGGGGAAAACCTGGGAGAAAGAAAAGCAATGCCCTGGGGAATTAAAGCTCTTTGCTGCCCAGAGAGTCAACTTGTTTGATGATATCTCAAGTAGTTACCATATTTTCACCTAAGAATCAATTGGTATTCAGGGTTCTGTGGTTGTTTCTTTAGAAAGATAACTCATTACATAGCTCAACCATTTTTAATTATAAAGAACATAGCATAAAGAACAGAGACAGAATCACGTAAGTCAAGGCAGCTTATTTTACTTGGTGTCTTAAGGTGCATTTTCATTAGTGTTTTTTCCTGTCTAGCATGACGGCCAAAATGCTGTCCCTCAGCTTTCTTAGAGTCATATAAGAAAGCTTCTTTGTCTGTTTCTGATTATTTTTATATCTGCTCATAACAAAATAGCTCCATAAATATTTCCTAGGCTTCTGTGATTACATTCAGACCAAGCTGCAGTCCTATCTGATTATACAAGTTAGTTTCTTTCTGTTGTTGCATTTTTATTTTTGGTAGTGGTGCCTTTTGTTTTAATTATGCCCTCTAAAAAGAAGCTTTACTGTTCGTTTAACATTTTCTGAAGACAAATAAATGCATCATGTGTGTTTTACCCATCCTCCAATCTACTGGTACATACCAGAGTAAGAACTCCTCTTTGAAAACACACTGATGAAAATATTCCTTGCCCTTTAAGCAAGAGAGGGCAAAAACTTTTCTGAAAAATGCAGAAAGTTAAACAAACAAATGCTAAATTGTTCAGTACTGAGCAAGAAGAAAGGTAATTGTATCTTCATATAGTTGGGGGAGGGGGGAAAGAGAGAAAATACATCCCACAAATATTTAAAACATTTAAAAGCTAATTGAAAAACAGTACATGTTCTGAAGTGAAGGTATAGTATATGTCCTGTGAAAATTAATACCTGATAATCAGGCAATGGAATCTTTCCCTAACGGAATTAGTAGCTAACTTATCTCCTCACTCAGCGTTTTTCATTGTGTAAATCAAATATGGAATTATATTTTTAAGTTAATATATAAGTATACCTGAATAAATTACAGTAAAAATGACTTTCAAGTCAATCAATTAGATGTGTAAGACTTATTTTCTTTCCACATTAAAACATATGATCTCATTAGATATTGAAAGAGGGAAAAGGCCTTCTGAAAAAAGCAGAAAGTTAGAGAACCAAGTAATTTATAAAATACAGAAGGAAAACATGTATTTTCCTGGTGATAAATCAGTATACAAGCTTTTAAACGATTCTTTGATCTGATCAAAAGAGGTGGGTGTTTCTAATATTTCTCTTCAAATTCTCAAGTGACAAGAAGGGCAATTAGGGAAGTTGGATGATTTATTGCTTCAAGGGCATAACAGACAAAACCATTCAAACAAATAAAAAACATGAGACTGAACTAAAATATCTAGTTACTTGAGGCAGATAGAACCATGCTCAAGACTTGCCCACTTTAAACTGTATTAAGGGACTGATGAGAAATAAATTTAACAATACATACTACAACTTTCCATCTTCTCTTGTTCATAAAATTATTGGGACTATCTAACTAAACATATTCTTGTTTCAGAAAGAATCTTAAGACAAGTTCATATATATCAGCATTTATTAGTAGAGTGTGTAGCTTATGGTGTACCTCCACTATAACTGTGAAGGTTACCTTGGAGGAAATAAAGGAGAGAGAGAGAGAGAGAAAGAATGAAGGGAAGGGGGAAATTGCCCATAGAAAAAGGGAAGAGCAATGATGGGAGGGAGGGAACCCAGATGAGCATCCTCCCCTGTGGGGTTCCTCCAAGTGCAGGAGGTGCCAATGAAGAAGATGATTTTCACCATGCTTTTTTCTTAGTATTTTCTCTTTTCATTGGGACCTGTTCAAACTCCCCATTGGTTATTCCTGTTTCTGATGCCATTAAAACTGTTTGGAACATGAGTGTTGCAAATTTATTGGCTATTAAGTCCCTGTTCACATATATTATTGGATATTATTTATAAGGAATTTTAGTGACAACTAACTACTTTGTTGTGCACTATGCTTGACTCTCTTGAGTACAAAGTAAAATCTGCAAAACAAAAAATGAAGGAGAGTGAAGAGGGGTGATTCTCAAGCCAGTGGTAGTTTCTTGCTGTGAGAACCTACCATGGCAATAGTATTAACATTTTGCAGGTGCAAGCCCCTGAGACCAACAGCACTAGAATAGCAGCATGAGAACACATGGGAATATGGCCATAGAGGGTCCGGAAAAACACTGCAACTACAGCTTAGGTGAAAAGCTACAGAGCTGTAAATAGCAAGCCCTCAGTATTATTGAGACAAAGGCACCTCAGGCACTGTACAAACATATCCTGTGTCCTTTTATTAAATTATCAAAAGCTACTTTTGTATTAGTTGGCTGGCAATGTTGTATGTGTGTTGTTGAAGTGGTTATTAAAACTGTAGAAATTGAAGAAATAGATTTTGAGCTTTTACTCTAAATACATGAGGCTCCCACACACACACCAGGCTCCTTTAAAAAGTTAGCCACAGCATATGGAGCATACATAATGTTGGTTTCATTTCTGTGATAGCTAAGAAATAAAAGTAAATAGAAACTGATCTTTTAGCAGCTTGAATTCATGTTCCACTGAAGACAAAAAAACATAATTGAAATATTAAAAGTGGAATCAGTAAAGCTGCATTGTGGATTGAAACAATTATATCAACAGATTAAACATCATCTAGGAGAGTTGGGAAAACCAACTGTAAATATTGAAATTGCAACATTGTATGGTTGTGGCAATAACAAATTTACAAATATACTATACTCAGTGAGAAGAATGAACCTCCTCACTCTGCAAAAATATAGTTAACATAGGTATACAGTATCTCCTCTTTTTCTTAACAAAAGCTTGTCAGTGAATCCCCAATGATATTTTGTGATGCTTCAGTGAAGAACACCTTGTCCACTGGTTAACTCTATTTAATCAAACCTTTATCATATCCTTTAGAAGAGTTCTTCACTTTCACCATGATTTGCCTTAACAAGAACAAACAAAAATTTAAAATCCCTCTGAAATTACACAAAAGTTTCCCAAACCCATTACATTTATCTTCTTGAAATAGTCCATTGTCAAAGAGATGACAAAGTAACTCCTTCTGATTAGATCCTCTTTTCTAATGCATGCAAGTGAGTAACCTAGAGAAGATCATAAGATTCATATATTAATCATATCCTCATTAACTGAGTAAAAAATATGGCCCTCATGATACTTAGAAAATGTCAGAGGTTTTTTTTTTCTTTTCATTTTTGAAGTTAATATGTAAGTCTTGAAAGATATGGTTTTTGTAAGAGGACATAATATAGTAGTTTTTCAGATAGCAAAGGTTTTCAGTCTTTTCAGTCTATAAATTAGCTTTAAATGTAAATTAAAAAGTATTCATACTTATGACCAAAGTCATAAAAAGAAAGAAACATTAAAGAAAAAGTAGAAAAATAAGGAAAATATTAAAATACAAATAAAACAGAAAAATAAGGAAATAATTCATGGAAAAAGAAAATTAATGCTTTAGTCAAAAAAATGTTTTCAATAAAAAGATCTAAAACCCTGTAAGGACCAGCCTCTAGCTGCTTTCTTGATGCTTAAATGAGAGGAGAGCTTTTTAAAAAGAAAAATCCCAAGTTAATATCATATTGGCATGTACGACCAGAGCCTAGAATAAGGAGTTCAAAACAGCAGTTAAATGATTTGTATTCTGCCAGGGCAAAGCGTATCAGTAACTACAGAAAACAGTCAGTCTTTACGAAACCATGTCAAAATAGCACTGAACGTTCAAGTCAGTATTATCTCAAAAGTGAGAAATTAGGTGTTAAAACAAATAATATACACAGCTAAGTACAGTTGTAGGGAAGTAGCCTGAATAACCCAGTCATCATTCAAATTCTCTGTTTGAAAAGTCCTTTGAAGACAAACAGATCAATTGCACATGCAAGTGTCCTGTAGACATTTGCCTCTATAAAACAGTTAATTTCTAGAAGGTTATTAACCGGTATCAGTAATTTCATCATATATGATTAATCAATTTTTTTATGATAATTCTTTTAGCTTGGTATACTCTGGGGAAGATTTGAAGCTCAGTGAAATTTGATAGAACCCCATATCCTTCCTCCTTGCTTTCCTCATGCAGTGTCATTTAAAGTCTGCTGGATTAACTTTCCCATTTTTTTTCAGTCTCTATCTCTTAAATACTCTCATGAGAAGAAATAAAAATTGAACTGCCAAATATAAGGGGATTTTGTTTACAGGTAGAAGCAATTTTTCATTATATACCAAAGAAAACCTTGTAAGCTAATGCAAAGAATTAATCCCAGACACAAACAGGTGAGGTTGTTCCAATGATAATGCACTGAGGCTGTTTTCTTCCACAGCTGGGGATCCAGGTGGGACTACATCAGGATGATTCCGTTTTTTTTTTTCCAGTTCCATATTGCTATAAACTTATACCACCCAAAGACAGAGAAAAGACTTCTATAAAAAATCTTAAGAAAGTAAGGATGTGCACTTCTTTGAGACACAGAGCATGATAATGCATAAAAAGTAATAAAGTGTTTTTGTAATTCAATAAGGAGGTTTAGTTTTACAGTAAAATAATTAGAAATAAAAACACATTCAATCCCACTTGCCTTCTACTATAACCCAGTCTATCTTCTCTTACCAGTATCTGTAGTAATTTCTTAGACATTTCTTAGCAGACAATTTTTTGTTCACCTATGAAAACTGCTGTATTAATCTCTCTTAAGGCAAAAAATTCAAGAAAATCAAAACCTATTTGTGGAAAAGATAGACACAGCCAAAACAAAGTATTAAAGCATCCTTTCTTCATTTTGTCCAAACACTGGGTATCCAGACAAATCACCGATGACCTTGAAAAGTATGTTGTTCCCTTGCATTACCAATCATACATGTTGCAGTTATGGAGGAGATAACAGAGGAGAAATAGACTTTCAAGACACATCTCGGGCTTTGTCTTGTTTGATTCAGATAGCTTTTGTTTTCCACATACCAATGTTAAAGAGATCAGTATTCTTTAAGTATCTGACATATAATGGTTGAGAAATTTGATTATGCTGCACTATAATGGAGAAAGCAAGAAGATCCCACAATAGTTTTAATGAACCCTTCTTACCACTGAACATCATTGTTCAAGTTAGTATGAATTATGTTCTTTGAAATACCAGAACTGAAATAGTAGTCTTATTGCTCTTGTGCCTTTGAAGTCAAAGACATCATTTCACTGCCTTGAAGCTTCTATTTGAAAACATTAATTCTAGGTCACTAAAGGGAAGCTTGTATTTTTATTTTATGCTATATGCATTTCAAATTACTGAATAATAGTTTTGATCTGACTTTCTGATAAGGTTAAAACAGAGCTGATGGAAAAAGAACAAAGTATTTTGTATCCTGCTACATTCTATTAGGTCTGATTCTGTCATAATACTGAAAGTTGCATCTCATCAAATGCTCTCTGGTATGCAGATCAGTTTAAGTATGGTGTAATGATAACAAAACAAGAAGGGTTTTTTAAATGTTATGTTCATTGAGTCACTTTTCTGGCACTTGATGGACACAGCTTCCCTAAACTTTTGTAACTGTCTTTCTTTCTATAATCATAGGCTCTGAAATAATTTAAAACTACTTAAACTGAGTTCACAACTTTTTTAAAAAATATAGATAACCATTTTGTTGTTGTTGTTCTAAAATATATATATTTAAAAACCACAAATAAAATCAAGGACATGGATGCCTGAAATAAATTGTAATGAATTGTACAGTTGTTAAATCAGTAACAATGGAAATCCATATCTTTTTTTTCCCCAGAATATTTAAAAATTCCCCAGAGAAAGTGGCACTAAAATAGCAAACTTATCTATTTGTCCTTTATTAATTTATTTAGGGTGCTAAAACAAATCCCTTACAATCCAGTTGGCCCTAGATTAAAACTCTGTAGCTTGGAATTCAGATATTTGCTCTACTACAAACTTTCTGAATATGCCTCAGCAAGCTTTTTGAAATAGTGATTTGCCATCCACTTTCTTTCCTCCCACCATTCCCCACCTTAGGAGACTTGGATTAAGTCAAATCATTAGGCTCCCACACTAATGCATTAGAAGAATTGAGCACCTCGCAGTAGGTGCAACTTAGGGCACACACTTACAATGCAGCTGCTGCAAACAGTGAAAAAAAAAGTTCTGTGGCTTGGGAGAAGGGATTAAACCACTTTGAAAAATGGCACAGAAGAAAATTTACCATATGGAACCGAGCCATTTATGGATCTGCACCGTGTTTACTATATGGGTATGGGCCTTTTAAAGATCATGCCACACCTTGAAATACTAAAAAAAAAAAGCTCTCGATATCGACAGAAACTCTAGTAGGAATGTGCAGTGGATCTGGTGTCTACCCAAGATATTAGTCCATTTGGGTTCAAGTGCAGCTGACTCAGATTTTCACACCTTTTTGCCTGAATTATTGCTATAATAGTCTAAAGGCAGTGCAATGTTATTGTTATGTGTGCTGATTTCAGCACAAATGCATGCTCAGGTATACAGAGCTCAGCAGATATGAGTTTGCAGATCTAGTTCTGATGCAGCCCATCCATCCATCCATTCACCCATCCATCCAGTTTCAGTATTGGCTCAATATTGACACTGAAGGCATACAATCATAAACTGATTCCCACCATGTACATTGAAGGAGTACAGGCAGTCATGGTGGTGGCAGTAACACCAGCAGTCATGGTGGTGGCAATAACACAGCCATTAAAACAGCACAAGCAGTCTAGCAGACACATCACCATTATCTTTGACATTAACTCGCTACTTACACTGAAATGAGCACTATTTTATGAGTTATCCATGTCATGCCTTTCCTTTTTCATGGAAACAGTTAATATTGCATTTAAAAGTGAAACATGGGGCATCAAAAATAAAAAAAAAATAGAAAGTATGGGAGGCTCTAAATGCTTTATGGATGTAAAAATTGAAGAAATTAAACAAATCCGTACATCATGTTACAAACCCAGACTTTAGCTTCTTTAGAGGAAAGATGTAGCATACTGAGATTTTGAGATAGCATATATGGAAACTTTTAAAAGGTCTCAGTGCCCTTAGTTCAAATATGTTCTTCTTTAGACATAGAACACCTATTTAACAAGTTTGTATTAAAGAAATATATGGTAAACACTCCTAATTAGTTAGTTCTTCACAGAAGATAAGACCAAAAGTTTACTGGAGATAACTGTATTTAAACAAAGGTCAGATACCTTACAGAGCATCTGTAATTTCAGTTTAGTGATGAAGTCAGACTCTTAATTTGTAACTATTCAGCCACTACTATAGTAACAAAAGCATCTCATTAACACAGGGTCACAAATTCATTGCAAGTTTATCAAAAGCTGGACATGAAGAGAGTGAAAGCTCATTTCTATCAAAAAAGATAGCAACAAATCTGAACATTAATAGACAAAACAAAAAAGTATTCTTACTTAAGAGTCTCTTTGTTATTAATTGTTGTGGGTTAACCTCGGTAGGCAGCTAAGCACCACACAGCTGTTCACACATGCCCCTATTGCTTAAACCTATTAAAGCAAAAGTTGAATGCACAAGAAAAGAAGTATAGGGAATTCATGCACTAATTCCCATTGGCAGGCAGATGTTTAGCCGTTTCAAGGAAAGTAGAGTTTCATCATGCCTAACAGTTACATGGGAAGACAAACACATAACTCTGAACATTGAGGTGTTCTGAAATGGCCTTATCCACAGCCACAGATGCTTTGAGGTGTCCCTGATCCTGTGTGGACTTAGCCACACATCGCAGTCCCTTTGTCTTGAGTTCACACTGGAGTTCCAGCCTGTCCAGTACAGCAGCACAGGAACAGCAGCAATGCCCTGGCAATCTGCTAGCCCAGGCACATGGCCATTGCTGTTATCAAAGTGTTCCCAGGCACAGAACGGTAAGATGATAAGCAGTATAGCAAACAGCAAAAGCAGCCACTAACAAGCACTAGACTCTAATACACAATAAGGCAAGCAAGCCCCATGGCAAGCACAGAAACCTGCCAATTAATAGCTGAAGAGCTATACCAACTATAAATTCAGTCTAGCACACTCAAATCTGTCATTATCTCAAACCCTTCAAGACTCACATTGGGTTCCAAAAAGGACTGTAGTGGGTTAACCCTAGTAGACAGCTAAGCACCACCCAGCCACTCACTCATGTCCCCCACAATGGGATGGGGAACAGAATCAGAAGGGTAAAAGTGAGAAAACTCATGGGTTGAGATAAAGACAGTTTAAAGGTTAAAGCAAAAGCCGCTCACACAAGCAAAACAAAATAATGAATTCATTCACTACTTCTGATCATCAGGCAGATGTTCAGCCATTTCAGGGAAAGCAGGGCTTCATCATGTGTAACAGTTCTTTTGGAAAACAGACACGGTGATTCAGAACATCACCTCCTTCCTCCTTTATTTGCCCAGCTTTTTATGCTGAGCATGACATCATATGGTATGGAATATCCCTTTGGTCAATTTGGGTCAGTTGTCCCAGCTGTGTCCCTTCCCAACTTCTTGTGCACCCCCAGCCTGCAGGGGCAGTGTGTGAAATAAAGAGGACCTCGACGTTGTGTGAACACTGTTCAGCAAGAACTAAACCAGTGTGTTATCAACACTGTTTTGGTCTCAAATCAAGAACATAGCACCATATGAGCTATGATGAAGAAAAGTAGCTGTATTCCAGCCCAAAACAGTAGAATCATTAATCAAACTCCTGTAGTTATTTCATGCTTGTTTCTGATACCACAAAATGTGAAATAATTTAATAACATAGATTATAAATAATGCTAGGTTTGTATTTGAATAACCATGTAAAAAATTAATTACATAAGGTTGTTGAAATTCCTTTTAAGGACTTGATGTCTTCAAGAGAAACAGCTATTTGTATTATCTTCATTGATCATATTACATACTGGTAAGCTGGATGGTAGTTCTACAGTAAACATGACTCAGAAAACATACACTGTATATTGAACTTGAATTATTTTCTACATTACTGTATGCATGACTTTGAAGCAATTTTTTAACTGTAAATGGAATTATAATGGCTAATTCAGCCAGTGCAAGTGAGGGCTAGAAATTTAATGTAGTATAAACTGCAGTTAAATAAGAGATGCTACATATTATCTTGGCTATTTTTTCTATTTATACCTTCTCAGTGTTTCCTTCATACAATGGCTCTCAGCTTGCATCTTACACTGAAATTTCTTCTTAGATAGAAGCAAAGCTTTGTTATACACTCTTACAAGCTATTACGAGAAGACTGGGAATTTTAGGTACCAATGTATAATAACATTATTTGTGAAAACTGCAATACAATAATACTCCAAGTATCAGTCAAAATGAAGGTTATAGAGTATTCTAATGTAATCTTTTCAATAATACTTGAAACATTATATTAAGTTATAACAGATACACTATATGTAATTAACTTCTAGGGATTGTTAACATGAACCATTGAGACCAAGTGTAGATTCACAAGGGATACTTTTAGTACTCCTGCCCAGTGAAATCTGTAAGTCTAACTTGTGTTTTACACTACTTTTTACAACACAGAGAGAGAGAATGGAAATGGAATCTAGTGAAGTGGAGAGAGGGCAAAAAGTACAAGTTTCACATTTTTACGACTTAGAATCATAGAATCGGAGGATGGTTTGGGTTGGAAGGGACCTTTTAAGATCACCTAGTTCCAGCCCCCTCTGTCATGGGCAGGGACATCTTCCACTGGATCAGGCTTGTCAAAGCCCCATCCAACCTGGCCTTGAACAATTCCAGGGATAGGGCATCCACAACTTCCCTGAACAACCCGTTCCAATGTCTCACCATCCTTCCTTATAACCAAACTAAATCTACCCTCTTTTAGTTTAAAACTGTTACTCTTGTCTTATCACTACAGGCCCTGGTAAAAAAGTCTCTCTCTATCTTTCTTATAAGCACCCTTTATATATTGAAAGGCTGCAATAATGTCTCCCCAGAGCCTTTTCTTCTCCAGGCTGAACACCCTCAACTCTCTCAGCCTTTCTTCACAGCATGGGTGTCGCAGCCTTCTCATCAATTTCATGTCCCTCCTCTGGACCCAATCCAACAGGTCCATATCGTTCTTGTGTTGGGGGCCCCAGAGCTGAACACAGTACTCCAGATGGGGTGTCACGAGAGCAGAGTAGAGGGGCAGAATCACCTCCCTCGACCTGCTGTCCAGTCTTCTTTTTATGCAGCCCAGGATATGATTGTCTTTCTGGGCTGCAAGCGTGTACTGCTGTCTCATATCTAATTTTTCATCCACCAATATCCTCAAGTACTTCACCACAGGGCTGATCTGAATCCATCCATCCCCCAGTTTGTACTGATACTGGGATTGTCCTGAACTCAGGTGCAGGACCTTGGACTTGACTATGTTGAATTTCATGAGGTTTACACTGGCCTACTTCTCCAGTCTGTCAGGGTCTCTCTGGATGGCATTACTTCCTTCTAGCATATCAACTGCATCACTCAATCTGGTGTCACCCACAAACTTGCTGAGAGTACACTTAATCCCACTATGTCATTGATGAATATATTGAATGGTATAGGCCCCAATATAGACCACTGAGGGACACCACTTGCTATTGATCTCCATTTGGACACAGAGCTGTGGACTGCAACTCTTTAGATGCAGCCATCCAGCCAATTCCTTATCCATTAAGGAGTCCATCCATCAAACTCATATCTCTCCATTTAGCAACAAGTATGTTGTGTGGGACTGTGTCAAAGCCTTACCAATGTCAAGATCAAGAGATATTCTTGTGATATTTTCATGTCTTTTCTACTCTATTCTATTCTATTCTATTCTATTCTATTCTATTCTATTCTATTCTATTCTATTCTATTCTAT